>CM065697.1:44229567-44364567 GCA_017654935.2 Phymorhynchus buccinoides
TCTCTCTGTCTCTCTCTCTCTCTCTCTCTCTCTCTCTCTCTCTCTCTCTCTCTCTCTCTCTCTCTCTCTCTCTCTCTCTCTCTCTCTCTCTCTCTCTCTCTCTCTCTCTCTCTCTCTCTCTCAGTGACTGAGTCTCATCTCTATCTCTCTGTCGGTCCCTCTCTCTCTCTTTCTCCCCCCTTCCTTCCCTCTCTGTCTCTCCCTCTCTCCCTCCTTCCCTCCCTCTCTGTCTCTTTCTTCTCCTCCCTCCCTCCCTCCCTCTCTCTCTCTCTCTCTCTCTCTCTCTCCCCTCTCCCTCCTTCCCCACCCCCCATGTTTTATGATGTTGAATTTAGCGCTATTGATCTTTTCATTGTAGCAGTGAAGAATGTATAGACATTTTCAGGTACATCTGAGGAGACCTGTCGGTGGTGTGGGCCTCAAGTGAGCCTTGTTTATTGATTTTCAGGGCAGCGCATTAGCTGAAAGATTCAACTTTACAACGCCAGAAATTTCTCGGTTTAACCCTTTCACCGCCAGCCATTTCTTACTATCTTAGCAAAAACATCCATTATACTTACCTGGTAGAGAAAAAAAAAAGCATCTGCAATATTGGGGATTCTTCTGTGTCATGCACAAAGGCCTATTCTTACCTCCCAAAATTAAGAAAATAGGATCTTTGGATAACAGACCCTGGTTTGATGCCTTTTAGTGACATGGGTGTTATTACTGTTAAACCATTGTGGTGCAAAAATGCGACGTTGGTGGTGAAAGGGTTAAGCCTCCACCTACGTACTTCTGTAAAAGATGATAACAATTTTGAAACTAAAATAATTAATCTGTTTATTAAACCTCCGCCAAATTTGTACGATGTGTGTGTGTGCTTGCTTTAAAAAAAAAAAAGAAGAGTAAGATCAGGGGAGATATCGCACTCGGGCATGCACCACATGCACGCACACGCACACACGCACACACACACTCACATGCATGCACCCCAGACTACGTGCACACATGTGCGCACACACATACACAGAGAGACATGTACATACGCGCACGCACACGCACACACACATGCATGCACCCCAAACTACGTGCACACATGTGCGCACGCACACACACATACACAGAGAGACATGTACACACTCGCACACGCACACGCACACACACACACACACACACACAACATTGTGTGTAGGCTGCTTTTTTAAATTGACAGACATCGTCACAGTCGTATCGTATTGGAATCAGATTGTATGCAGTGTGGCTGGCCCTTGGCTTAAGAGAAAGGAGGCGGCAAGGTAAGAAAATGTAGTTAAAGCTAGCAGCTATGTTGACATTGCTGGGAATAGATTGTCCCATGAAGAGGCTTGCTAAATGCTATTATTATTACTACAGAGATGAGATTCTTTTTGATGGCCCAATGGGTCATTTTTGACATCAGTGTAAATCCATTCAGAAAATTGGGGGGTGCAGGTAGGGGTGTTAGGTTTTGTGTTGAATCGTAAATGCGGCAAGAAGTTCGATTTATATTTTGTTCTCGATTGGTTCATTCTCAAATGGACATTTCCAGTTACTGCTTGGGGCAGCCAAGACTGCTCTAATTTAGTAATTATCATTATTTGCAGTTTGCAAAGCTTAAAGCAGAATTTTTTCCATTTGTTGCTGTAGCCTACACCGGGCCATGGACCTGACTTCTTTTTTCCTCCTTTTTGGTTTTCTGAGAATCTCATCTCTGATTATAGTGCTCTGTGTTTGCTCTGCATGGACATGAAAATGTCTCATGTATGCCTACTGTTGTTGTTTGTTGTACCCTGGCTAAAGGCTCCATGGATTATCCCAACAGCACTTGAACACTATGGTACAAATCAAATGCACCAGCTAGGGATTGATGAGAACATTACGTGTGTGACCGTGGTTTTTTAAAAATCATCCCGCCATGTGGGCAGCCACACTCCGACTTCGGAGGATTTGGGAGACTGATCATATAATGCTGTGAGCTTGTCGTGGCTAAAGACAATCCCTGCATAACTACGCAGAGCATAACAGCATTTTGATGTAGCCTTGGTGTTCTAATTGGTCTGACACAGCCTTCAGCCAAAGCATATGCCTACTACACCTAAATAACATGGCACTGGCTTCCAGGGCTGGTGTAGGGCTGCTCTTGTGTTGGTAGGGCAGGTGGGGCCAGTGAGTCTCTGGATCCCTTTGGCGCTTTTGGGCGTTTCTTTTTCTTTCTTTTCTTTTCCTTTTTTTTCTTTCTTCTTTTAAGAAGAGGTGTTTGAGCTTTCTACGTTTGCTACCGGTAATTATTTTATTTTAGGATCCGCTAAGCAAAAAGTGACTCAGAGCAAAATGTGGAGCAGTGAGAACTGGAGTACCTTGTGTGTTGGGAGCACGGTTGCTTGCATTTCAAGTGTGACAATACATGTGTGCAAGTTCAAAATTGGCATCTTTGCATTTTTTATAAGCGAGAGAAAAATGTGTGTGTGCCCCCCCCCCCTCTCTCTCTCTCTCTCTCTCTCTCTATCTCTCTCTCTCTCTCTCTCTCTTCCTCACTCTCTCTCTCTCTCTCTCTCTGTGCTCCAAATCAGATTTTCTGTGACCTCTACTCTCTCTCTCTCTCTCTCTCTCTCTCTCTCTCTCTCTCTCTCTCTCTCTCTCTCTCTCTCTCTCTCTCTCTCTCTCTCTCTCTCTCTCTTTTCTCTCATTTCTCTCTGTGTGTTGAAGTGACAGTTCTTTGCCCTTGTCTGTCTCAAATGTTTGTTAATCAGATTTTCTGTGACCTCTACTCTCTCTCTCTCTCTCTCTCTCTCTCTCTCTCTCTCTCTCTCTCTCTCTCTCTCTCTCTCTCTCTCTCTCTCTCTCTCTCTCTCTCTCTCTCTCTCTCTCTCTGTGTATCTCTCTATCTCTCCACCCCACCAGCCTCTCCCCCTCCCCTCACAAGTAAAGCGCCATACAAATATTTTCCACCATGTTCTTCGATGCTGGTTGCATCTTTGTAGCATATCACCAACACTCAGACTGTGTGGGTTTATTAATTTGACTGGACTTAAAAGCGAAGATGAAAGAAAAAAGAAGTTTTTAAATAAATAGTGTGTGTGCATGCGTGTGTGTGTGTGTGTGTGTGTATCAAAGTGAAAGTCTACATTTTATTTAGAGATGGGCATTGAATGAGAAATTGTACCAAGTTTCATTACGATCGGTTCAGTGGATTAAGCGCTATGGACTGGAACACATTTCCGTTGTGCACGGACGGACACACACGCACACACATACGCACGCACGCACGCACGCACGCACGCACGCACGCACACGCACATTGACACACACGCACACACACACACACACACACACACACTTGACACACACACGCAAAACACACACACACACACACACACACACGCGCACACACACACACGCAACACACACACACACACACACACACACAAATGACACACACACACACACACAAAATTAATGACACACACACACAGACTGGACAACGCACAGCTCTCGTCCCCATCCCATTGTACTCCCGTTCTGTTAGACCTGGGAGTACAAAAAGATGAAGATGAAAGCGCTCACCCAGGGTCTGTGTGTGTATGTGTGTGAATGTGAATGTGGGCAATGTCAGAATCGATAGAC
This sequence comes from Phymorhynchus buccinoides, assembly GCA_017654935.2. Lineage (NCBI taxonomy): Eukaryota > Metazoa > Mollusca > Gastropoda > Neogastropoda > Raphitomidae > Phymorhynchus > Phymorhynchus buccinoides. The sequence goes on from CM065697.1 coordinate 44,233,192, forward strand.
TCCCTATTACTGTGACCCAACACTATGCCGACACACATCAGAATCAATAGAGTACCTACTACCATTTAAACCCAACACTACGACTACTAATGTACCATTGCCACATCCACCAGCTACGTACACACACACACACACACACACACACACATACACATGCACGCACGCGCACAGAGAAAAGGCCACAGAAGCCAGCAAAGTAAGCCCACCCCATTTATTTTGAACTCGTTTTTTTTTTCAAATTCAACAAGACTGTCAGTGTCAACAAGACCTAATGATCAACAAAGATTAGTAAATCATCAAATCACTATAAGCGCTTCCCCACCCCCACCCCTCTTTTTCTTTTATCTTTCTGTCTTTTTCTATGGTCACATCCCTAAGTGCGTACAGTTACTTCTAATGTCAGGCATGGGAATTGTCAGTCTTTTCGCTGATATCAGCTTTTTTGATGATCCTCTTCAGTCTTTTTTGTGTGCAAGTTTCAGCTTTTTTGATGGTCCAAGAGGACATTTATGAGATAAAAAAAAAGAAGCCCAATGAGTAAAACTTAAGTTATTTGTTATAAATGAATGCAAAATGAACTAAATATATCAGTCTTACTCAAGTTACTGTTTTTAAGGCTTAGATAACAGAAAAAGCTTCATTTTATGAGGCCTGTATCCCAACACACACGGTTTTCAGTTGGTTTTTTTTGTTCCTTGTTCCTATGCCTGGTTCCAGACCCCAATTTTCAGTCTTTTTTGTCTTCTCTAATTCCCATGCCTGAATCAGTGAATGTAGTTCTATACAAAGAAGTTGGTCGCTACCACAGCAAAAGAAGATGACATGTGATGATTTTTTTCCCAACCTACAACACTTTGTACTCCCATTTATGTGTGAACGGGAGTACAAGTCAAAGTCAAAGTCAAAACTACTTTATTATCTCAACAAGAGGGATTACAATGCTGTCTCATGATGCAACAAGGGCAACAGAAAACAAAATATCCATGCATTTGAACAAAACAAAAGGAACAGAAAACAAAATATCCATGCATTTGAACAAAACAAAAGGAACAGAAAACAAAACATCCATGCATTTGAGCAAAACAAAAGGAACAGAAAACAAAATATCCATGCATTTGAACAAAACAAAAGGAACAGAAAACAAAATATCCATGCATTTGAGCAAAACAAAAGGAACAGAAAACAAAATATCCATGCATTTGAGCAAAACAAGGAACAGAAAACAAAATATCCATGCATTTGAGCAAAACAAAAGGAACAGAAAACAAAATATCCATGCATTTGAGCAAAACAAAAGGAACAGAAAACAAAATATCCATGCATTTGAGCAAAACAAAAGGAACAGAAAACAAAATATCCATGCATTTGAACAAAACAAAAGGAACAGAAAACAAAATATCCATGCATTTGAGCAAAACAAAAGGAACAGAAAACAAAATATCCATGCATTTGAGCAAAACAAAAGGAACAGAAAACAAAATATCCATGCATTTGAACAAAACAAAAGGAACAGAAAACAAAATATCTATGCATTTGAACAAAACAAAGAAAAAGAAAACAAAAATCGATGTACACAAGCAAATAATAAAGCAAAGTCAATCTTAACAATAAACAAATACTACCTTCATGCTCAACAAATGACCCCCCACCCCACCCCATTTCCCATCCCTTTCTCATCCCCAACCATTCTTTCCCATCTCCTTCAATCCTCCCCCATCCCACTCTCGTCCTCAAATCCCTTTGGCCGAGAAAGTGGGGATGTACTCTGGGCAAGGCATCTCCGCTTGTAAACAAATTTTAGCCCAGCCCGCCGGAAAATAGCAGCTGCCCCCTCTGCTATCTGGCAGTCATTGTCAGAAACGACAAACAACAAAGGGAGGGAAAGATGGGATTAGAGAAGGAGAGAAAGCAGTATAGCCTTAAACCCACAGCCGGCATATATAAAGCGTTCACGCGAGGCGCACGCCATCATTCTCATCGCTGCTCGCGACAGAGACGGTTCAACCGTTCTTTTTTCCCTGTTGCCCGAGCCACTGTGAGGCAGAACTTCGCAGCGACTAGGCTTAGGCAGTCTATAGCCAATCCCTGGGATTGGTAGTTTTCCCTTTAAGGAATGTAATAGTATGGTGGTTCTCCCCCCCCCCCCCGTGGGGATACCGGGGGTCTTTTGTATAAATAGTTCGCCCACCTTCTGGAAGTTCTGTGCTTGTAGCTTCCTCTAATCTGTCACTCTTTGACTCTGCCTTTTCCCTTTGTTTACTAGCATCTACTATCTTTGTGCCTTACCGGTCCATTTTCCTGCCTTTTTTTCAAGAAACACTTTCAAAAAAGGTTTCCTCGAGCCGAAGTCGGACTAGCTGGGCCTAACTATTTCTTAGGCAGCATGATGCATCTGCGCTCATAATTGACAGGAAACTGTCTGAGCGATCGAAGAAGAAGAAGAAGAAGAAGAAGTATGGTGTTTGATAAGCCAGCAATGAGGGTGTCTGAAAATGACCCTCACTCGCACTCCAGTCCACCCCTTTCTTTCCCAACACCTTAATTTCTGTGCCAGTTTGATTTTCCAGGATACCCCCTCCTCCCTGCCACCCCCCCCCCCCCCCCATACACACAATCATCTCTCTCCCTCTCTCTCTGTTTTCACTGTCATTCCATCTCTCTCTCTTTCTCTCTCTCTCTCTCTCTCTCTCTCTCTCTCTCTCTCTCTCTCTCTCTAATCATCTCTCTGTTTTCTCCTGTTCATCTCTTCTCTCTCTCTCTCTCTCTCTCTCTCTCTCTCTCTCTCTCTCTCTCTCTCTCTCTCTCTCTCTCTCTCTCTCTCTGTTTTCCCTGTTGTTCCATCTCTGTTGTTTTCTCTCTCTCTCTCTCTCTCTCTCTCTCTCTCTCTCTCTCTCTCTCTCTCTCTCTCTCTCTCTCTCTCTCTCTCTCTCCCTCTCTCTTTCTCTCTCTCTCCTCTCTCTCTCTCCCCATCTCCCCCCCCTCTCTCTCTCTCTCTCCACCTCTTCTCTGTGAATCTCAGAGGCGCAGGCCTGCCTTTGCTCTCTCTCCCCGCTCCACTGACAAGATAATTTCTTCTTATTGATTTTGCCGTTTTCTCCCCATCTCCATCCCCCTACCCCCCCCCCCCCCCCCCCTCTTCTCCTTGGTGCCTGTGGCTTTCTCAGTCTGCTTGATTCCCATACCCTCACCCCATCCCCTCACCCCATCCCCTTCCACCTCTACCCCACCAATACCCCCCCCCCCCCCCCCCCCCCCATCACGCACACACACACACACACGCGCCTCAATCCACTTCTTTTAAGTTCTTTAACTCATTCGCATCAACAATTTTGAATTATTAAAAAAACACTCACAAATCACTCCAGCCAAACCCACTCACAAATCACTCCAGCCAAACCCACTCACAAATCACTCCAGCCATACGCACAAACAAATCATGCATTAAAAAAAAAAGGAGAAATGAAAGAAGATCACGTGTTTTTGCTTCAGGTTTAGACATAGGGCAGTGGTAGATCAGAATTTTTAATATGTAGACTTTATATAGAAAAAAACTCCACACCAATTGGTTTACCCACAACAAACCACTACAAAGGCAAAATTGTGGTCTGAGGGAGCGAAGTGAGTTTAGAAGTGACCAAGGTATGGTGTGCACACATATTTACTTCCCTTGAAGCAAATGCATCAAATTGACAGGTATCTATTAATTCCGCTCACATATACTTGAATGAGTTGAGACCAAGAGCCGGCATGCCAGCTTATGTTTTTCTTTCTTTCTATCTTCAAAGTCAAAATGACGCAAATACAAACAAAAGCGCTGACACTCGTATGCATGCGCGCACACACACACACACAACACACTCACACACACACACACACACACACACACACACACACACACACACACACACACACACACACACACACACACACACACACACACACACACACACACACACACACACACAACACACACACACACACACACACACACACACACACACACACACACACACACACACACACACACACACACACACACACACACACACACACCACACACACACACACACACACACCTACACCTCAGCCTCATGTGACACAGCAATGACCCACCAGTCCCCATCTTGTTCGGCTATCAAACGTGGGGCAGCGTCTTTGAGTACAGTGGTGGAATCCTGCTAACTCAAAGACGGGTAACTCAAAGTCAAAAACGCTGGATAACTCCCAATGATTTTTTCTGGTCCCAGTTTAACAGACCTGTTTACTCTTTTCGAATAGTATTCTACTCAATTTGGACCTCTACTACTCTTCCCCCCCAAAAAAAAGCAGCTCTAATTTGTTTTATGTAGTGGAGATGCCTTGCCCAGGGTGCATTCCCACTCTCTCGGCCAAGGAGATTTGAGGACTGCTGGCGTTGGGCGTGGCTACGTATGCATGTTAACACAATAGTGTTTGGACAGAGGGGCCTAGGACCCTCAAATTGTGTAGGCAGATAGTTAGGGTATGGGGCAAAAGTTCGAATACGAAACATCATTGGTCAAAGGTCAAGGTCACTGGACCCCCAAAAGTGCTGCCTCGCGGCTGGTTGATCTAACGTTTCCTGCTCTAGTTTTAACATTCCTTGTCTCCACAGTGGCTTTCAGTTGATACTAACAATACTTATTTTCTAATCTCTCTTTTTAGAAAAAAAGCAGCATGGGTACCCTTACTGTGAATGCCATGGAAACCAGCCTCATCAATGTGACAATGTTATGAGGAGGGGGGGGGGGGGGGGGGGGGGGGGGGGGGGGGGGGGGGTGGGGGGGGGCAGAAACAAAGAGTGGCATAAAGAGACAGAGAGAAAGAGAATTCATCCTCCCTGAAACTAAAAAGGGACATAGGACAGTGGGATCAGAGAGAGAGAGAGAGAGAGAGAGAGAGAGACGAGACAGACAGACGGAATGAAATTTCAGTTTCAAATCAATACACCCACATCATCTCAATCACCACCCCTGTCTGTGTGACACTCCTCCCCTCATCCCTCAACACCCCCTCCCCCCCCCCCCCCCCCCCTCCAACCAGTCTCCACTCTGTCTAACCACAACCCTCTCTACCTCTCCCCTCCACTCTCTTCCCTTCTCTTTCACCCCCTCAATAATTCCACAAGACCACAGCCCATCCCCACCCCCTTTTCATCCCTTTGTCTCACCCCCCCTCCCTTCTTCCTTGTCTTTTTCGCCTCCTCTGAAAGAATTGCGTAGTTGTGACAGAGCTTTGGATCACCACCATTGGGTCACTAAACTTAGACCCCACACACACACACACACACCAACCCCGTGAGGACTCTGAGGGTCTTTTGTATAAATAGTTCCTTCACCTTCTGGAAGTTCTGTGCTTGTAGCTTCCTCTAACATGTCACTCTCTTTGACTCTGCCTGTTCCCTTCTCTTGCTGTCGTCTACTATCTGCCTTTCCGATCCATTCTCCTGCCTTTTCTTCTTCTTCAAGAAACACTTTCAAAAAGATTTTGTCCAGCCGAAGTTGGACATGCTGGGCCTAACTATTAAGTATTTCTTACTTAGGCGCTTAATGGCAGCATGACGCATCTGAAGAAGAAGAAGAACCACCAAATTTGTCTCTTTTAAATGAGCGATTTTTGTTTAAACTGAACTGATTGACACGCCATAACACAACATGCACAACATTTATTGGATTTTATTGGGTACTTTATAGTCACAGCGGCATCTCTGTGAAAATCGGGCTGCTCCCACCTGGAGAGCGCGGCACAGCCACAGGCGCGCCACCCATTTAAAAAAAGAAATTTTTTGCATGCGAGTTTTTGTGTGTGTGAGGGGGGGGGGGGGGGGGGGGGGGGGGATTTGACCAAATGACAACTTTTTCGTTGCCACTGGGTTTAACGTGTTCTACGTGCATGGGCACATGGGACCTCGGTTTATCGTCTCATCCGAAAGACTCCACATTCAGACCGTAAAGCCTAGTGCAGAGTGAGAGGAAAAAACCCTGTACCCAGGTTCGAACTCGGGTTTACTTGACACAAAGCGAACGCGTTACCACTGTGCCACTCTACACTCTGCCGACTTTTGCATTGCCTCTCGCTGTATTAATTACTCTGTTTCACTTTCAGGCATACACTGATGCACACTTCTCTTTCTGTGTTTCTGTCTCCGTCTCTCTCTCTCTCTGCATTAATTTGCTTTGAGTATCTCCATCTTTGCTATAGTAATTAAGGCATTTTCCATCACCTCAGCTCCCCACCCCCTCTTGTTCTCTATCTCTCTCTCTCTCTCTCTGTGATGTGTGTTTCGGTCTCTCTCTCTCTCTCTCTCTCTCTCTCTCTCTCTCTCTCTCTCTCTCTCTCTCTCTCTTCTCTCTCTCTCTCTCTACCCCTCTCATCTCTCTCCCCTCTCTCTCTCCTCTCTCCTCCCTCCCTCCCTCCCCCCTCCCCACTACCCTCTCCTCTCTACTTTTTTCTTTGTGTCGTACCCCCCATTGCTCTTCTCCATTTTTACTTCTGTTTCTTCACTTCCCCCCCCCCCTCCCACCCCCCTCTCTCTCTCTCTCTCCCTCCCTCTCTCCTCCTTCTCTCTCTCTCTCTCTCTGCACTGCAGGCTCCTGACAGCCTGGTGTCTGCATTTTAGTGTGACTACTGCTCCAGAGACAAGAGGCAAAGAGGTGTTATGTGTGTTGCTGTTAGCGGCATTCATACATAGAGAGCTCCAGCATCCATGACACATGCCCTGTGTGTGAAAAACTCCAAAAGTAAGAGACACCGCCAACAACCCAACAAGATGGAGTGTCTGTCTGTCTGTCTGTCTGCTCCTGCTTAACATAATGATTTTGACCGCCAATGTCGCATTTATGCATCATAATGATTTAACCCTTTCACCGCCAATGTCGCATTTATGCACTACAATGGTTTAACCCTTTCACCGCCAATGTCGCATTTATGCACCACAATGGTTTAACCCTTTCACCGCCAATGTCGCATTTATGCACCACAATGGCTTAACCCTTTCACCGCCAATGTCGCATTTATGCACCACAATGGTTTTAACCCTTTCACCGCCAATGTCGCATTTATGCACCACAATGGTTTAACCCTTTCACCGCCAATGTCGCATTTATGCACCACAATGGTTTAAACCCTTTCACCGCCAATGTCGCATTTATGCACCACAATGGTGTAACCCTTTCACCGCCAATGTCGCATTTATGCACCACAATGGTTTAACCCTTTCACCGCCAATGTCGCATTTTTATGCACCACAATGGTTTAACACCCTTTCACCGCCAATGTCGCATTTATGCACCACAATGGTTTAACCCTTTCACCGCCAATGTCGCATTTATGCACCACAATGGTGTAACCCTTTCACCGCCAATGTCGCATTTATGCACCACAATGGCTTAACCCTTTCACCGCCAATGTCGCATTTATGCACCACAATGGTTTAACCCTTTCACCGCCAATGTCGCATTTATGCACCACAATGATTTAGCACCCATGGCCATGTCATTAAAACTCTTCAAATCAGGGTCTATTATTCAATGATATTGTGTTTCTAAATTTGGGCAGTAAGGATTGACCCTATTATAGATGATGCGTCTTAAAGAAATCCCACAATTTTGCAGACAAAATCTTTTCTGTAGCCAAGTAAGTTTAACGGACATTTCTGGCTCAAAGATGGCTGGCGGTGAAAAGGTTAACACCCATGTCACTAAAACGCATCGAATCAGGGCCTGTTATCTGAAGACCCTATTTTCTTAATTTTGGGAGGTATGGACAGGCCTAATGTTAAAGAGGTCACAGAGGCATTCCCAGTATTGCAGATGATTTGTTTCTCTACCCAGATAAGTTTAATGGTATTTTTTGGCTGAACAATGGCTGGCAGCAAAAGGGTTAAAACTCGTCAAATCAGGGTCTATTATTCTATGATATTGTGTTGCAAAATTTGGGCAGTAAGGATTGACCCTGTTCTAAATGTATCACAGAGAAATCCCACAATATTGCAGACATGGCTCAAAGATGGCTGGCGGTGAAAGGGTTAACCTTCACTGCTGTTGTTGGCACTGCTACCTTGTCATGCCCAAAAAAAAATAGCCCCCCCCCCTTTCACCTCTCCATTCTTTCCCTTTTTTTCTCCCTCTTTCTTCATTCCATGACTTTTTGCCAAAGAGTCTGTACTCTCCCTCACTGAGCTATTATTATTCTCTCACATTGGCAGCGCTCTAAGCACCTAAACACCGCCTTATTCATCCCCCACTTGACAAAACAAACAGGAATGTTGCCTTGAAACGATTATTATTACCATTAACTAGTAAGATAACTGCATGTGGGTTTGTTTTTGTGGTTTTCCCCCCACATAATTGAGAGTGACAAAGTCACGCTTTAAACAGGCATGGTATTTTTCAGCAACTTTAGTTGAAATAACAAACAAACATTACATTTATTTTTTAAAGCGACAAACTTAGACTCCTTTGCCTGATCTATATCGGGGCAAAGGACAATATAGAAAAAGCAAAGGTTGGGCTTGTGGGGTTGGATGTTTGGTTTTGTAGTATCAATATGAATTAGGAGGCTATGCTTACTCATTGAATACAGCACCCTAAATAAAATTTTAACAAGAGGCAAAGCCTTCAAGGCTCACTCGAACCGGAACATGTGGGACAACAACAAACAAAGATTGAGGAGTGTCTAAAGTACAAGATTGCCAATAAAATTTGAAAGTACAATTAAAACTATCGTTAATGGATACAACTAAAAAAAGAAAAGAAAAAGTGCCTGTGCGAGAATCAGACCCGGAACCATTGGCATGACAGACAGACGCTCTACCAATGAGCTATTGAGGCTTTCAGTGTTGATGAGTTTCTTAACTCATGTTGCCTGTTGAATACTCTCTAACCCACTAATCTAAAATGTTATCTGTTGTCTGTTTACAGTGTTGTTTTAAGTATTTCATTATTCAAATCATTATTGTTTGAAAGCTTGCATAGACATCTATATGTGTGCACAGTTTGAACAATGTATGCCTTCTATTTCCCGAGAAAATGCCAACGTTAAAGTTTGGAGATTAGACCACGGATGCAACACACACTTACATACACACAGACACACAAACGAACAACTATCATACAGTGATACTACAGACTCGAGTGAGCCAAAAAGATGAATAAAAATAAAAGAGAAACTACACAGCGGGCAAAAGGCTGTGAAACCTATAGTGCCTATGCTATGCTATTGCTTTCGCCTTGTCAAAATTGCTTAAGTCAAAATTGAAGGGACTGAAATTTTATTTTGAGATAGCCAATATTTTGAGTTGAAAAGACTTTTCAACATAGAGATTATTATACTGGGACCCAAACATTATTGTGAGTTATCCAGTCTTTTTGAGTTATCAGGAATCCACTGTACATGTAAGAAAGAAAGGCCTTTTGAATGAAAATTGGGTTTAACGTCCGCTCAGCACTGCCATTTGGGACGAAACCATCAACCAAGCATCGTTCACCAGATATAAATATATTTAAAAGGCGTTTTCCCCTATTTGTAATAATAATAATCATATAGTAATAAGGCAAGTGTCTGTGTGTGTGTCTGAAACACAAAACGGGCCTTATAACTCTGCCGTTTTTCGACCGAATCTCTTCAAATTTGCTATGAGCCCTAACGGGGGGATGGCAACCGAGGCGGCCGTGTCATTTGCGCGGTTTGTCAAATGCGCGAAACGCGTATCCGCCGGCCTCTCGGCGCCCGTATTTGGACGGTAGATGACCGGAGATTGTGACTATCTGTGTGCCAAACCGGAAGCGAATCGATTCATAAACGCGTGCGATATACGCCGCTTTACCTTTTCATAAATAACTGCCGTTTCTTAGCCGAATCGCTTCAAATTTGCTGTCAGACTTGCTGTGGCCGGGGTAAAGCCTGGCAGCAAATTTGAAGAGAATCGGGAGAGCGCATCACTCTCAGAGCAGCGCCAACGGGAAACGGGGCCTTATAACTCTGCTGTTTCTTAACCGAATCGCTTCAAATTTGCTCTACTCAGCGTTACCAGTACTTGGCGTTACTGTTACTAGGCGTTACCGTTACTAGGGAGAGCGCGTCACTCTCAGAGCAGCGGCAACGGGAAACGCCGTTTCTTAACCAAATCGCGTCAAATTTGCTGTACTCAGCGTTACCAGTACTTGGCGTTACCGTTACTAGGCGTTACCGGTACTCGGAGTTGCGCTAGTAGACATTTATATAGCGCACGTTCCATGCGAACTACTCGTGTAGCAGTTTTATGTCGAGATGCTAAGGGAATTCAGTGTTCTCTCAAAGGGCTTTTACTTCCCATTAACCCCACTTAGGAGACTGTATGAATGCCATGTCTAGTAGTATGAGTTCGGAAAAAGAACAAAAGTTAAGAAATGAAATCGCACAAGGATGCACACCAGAAGGGGTATTAGAGGCAAACAAACTCTAAAGCCTGGTACACAGTACATTCAAATTTTCCGCGCAGAAATCATATAGTAATAAGGCAAGTGTCCGTGTGTGTGTGTGAAACACAAAACGGGCCTTATAACTCCGCCGTTTTTCGACCGAATCGCTTCAAATTTGCTATGAGCCCTAACGGGGCGATGGCAACGGCAACCGAGGCGGCCGTGTCATTTGCGCGGTTTGGCAAATGCGCGAAACGCGTATCCACTGGCCTCTCGGCACCCGTATCTCCGGTATTTCTGGACCGATTGCCTTCAAATTTGGCAGGTAGATGACCGGGGACGGTGACTATCGATGTGCCAAACCGGAAGCGAATCGATTCAGAAACGCGCGCGATATACGCCGCTTCACCTTTTCACAAATACCTCCGCCGTTTCTTAACCGAATCGCTTCCAATTTGCCGTCAGGCTTGCTGTGGCCGGGGCAAAGCCTGGCAGGAAATGTGAAGAGAATCGGGAGAGCGCGTCACTCTCGGAGCAGCGCCAACGGGAAACGGGGCCTTATAACTCCGCCGTTTCTTAACCGAATCGCTTCAAATTTGCTGTACTCAGCGTTACCAGTACTTGGCGTTACCGTTACTAGGCGTTACCGTTACTAGGCGTTACCGGTACTCGGCGTTGCGCTAGTAATAAGTAAAAGAAAGAAGGGGGGGGAAACGGATTAGTGGAATATGGACACGTCCGCTTACCCTATTTTTCTGACTATAAGGCAATACTTTTTTCCCCAAGACTCAGACCCCTGCGCCTTATAATGTGGCTAATGAAATAGTAAGAAAATATAGTAACAAAATCTGAAATTTGGGGGGTGCGCCTTATACGAAGGTGCGCCGTATAGTTAGAAAAATACGGTATTTTTTCTTCTTTTATTTTATTTATTTACTGATTGCGTGTGGGTTTTCGCGCCGAACATCTGCATGTACATGTACACGGCCTAAACGTTATCACAAGGCTCGGCAATCTTGTATTTTAGAAAAAAACCATGTTTATGACCCTCAAACTGAGTCAGCTTCTTTCAGTTTCATGAAAATAATCCTATTCCTAGGCTGATCCCTACCCTATCCCTCTCCTGAGAATGGCAGAATCATGAGAATGTTTCTTCTCAGTGAAAAGTTTGAATGCGAAAAATGTGGGGGGGGGGGGGGGGGGGGGGTAAAATGGGAAGATAGTCTATCATGATCTAAGGCTCGATGAAATGCCAGCCTCAGTGGCTTTCTTGAATCACTGGTGTTTACAGTGCGTATTGTCAAATGATGGGCCATTCCTGCTTGGGATGTTAGTGGGTTATTGATTTGTTGTTGTGCACGAATTGATAGCGTGTAGGAACAGGTAAATGTTGGTGTGGAGCTATGGGCAAACGTTGAGGGGGGGATAGATGGAAGGGGAGGGGTGAGAGATTATGGTAGAATGGATTGAGTGTGTGAGTGTGTGTCTGTCTCTGTGTGTGTGTGTCTGTCTGAGTGTGTGTGTGTCTCTGTGTGTGTGTCTGTCTGAGTGTATGTGGGGGGGGGGGGGAGTCTGTGAGAGAGAGAGAGAGAGAGAGAGAGAGTATGTGTCTGTCTGTGTGTGTGTGCGCGTGCGCGCGCGTGTGTGTGTGTGTTTCACACTGTGTGCGTGTGTTTGCTTCCGTGCACTTTCACACCAGCGTTAATAATTTGCTATGAACAGCGTTGACATCTGTTTCAGCGTTTATTGTATTCGGGCCGTAAACTGTATGCTCAAGTGTTGTTTCGGGTTTTTAATTTGCATACTAAATCACTTTGGCAATGCAAATACATGTGTGTGTGTGTGTCTGTCTGTACACAGATGGTGTAGTCTCGACTGAAGGGACTACAGACGTAAACACAAACTGGAGATATATCGCCTCACTCTCGCCTTCATCAGTGGATAGACCAAGGAGTAGTAGCACCCACATTCTTCATCATCATCATCATCGTCGTCACCATCACTTCTGACATCTGGAGCTGCACCAGATGACGTCCAAGGTGTCCCTCCGTCAAGCCTCGCAGGTAGTGTAGCTGTGAACCCTTTCTGATGAATTCTGTGGTGGGAAAAAGTGTGAAAAAATCCAACCGCAGTTTTTCAACCAGTGTTGATCCGGAGTTGAATCCCGACAGCGGAGTTGAATCCTGACAGCTTCTTCCAACTTCGACAGCAACCGAGCTCACCTTCAATCCCTCAAGGAATAAATAAGTAAAAGAGGGGGGCAATCCGGCAAAGATAAAGGCGTAATAATTGTGTGTGTGTGTTAAAGAAAACCCAAAGCTGAGTGTGCTAAGCCGGAGAGGAGAACTTGGAGTAACTTGCTGTGTGTGAAAAGTTGAGTGTTTCGATGAAAAGAATCTTGAGTACCATTCGTGTCTGAAAAAGAAAAAAGACGAAAAAGGAAGTGTGTACCAAAAAAAACGGCTTTTCGTGTGAGTGACTTTGGCCGAGTACTGTGATGGTTCTGATCTCCCACCCTCCCCCACTGTCGTTGTTCCCATCCACCCCCCCACCACCACCACCCCCACTCTCGCCACAATGAAGGAGCGGCTGAAGGCGGGCGTGCTCAAGGACTCGGCCAAAAACAAGGACGTGGCGGTCGTCAACGGGGGCGGCCCCAGCGTCAAGCTCGAGGTCAAGGAGGAAGGAGGAGGAGGGGAGGGGAAAGGTCAGGAGGTGGCGAGGGGCGGGGGCGCGGGCACACCGGACATCAAGCCGGCATCCATCGGAAGCCTGGACGTCAAGCCTCCCTCCAACAGCACCGTCATGGCCAACGGAGAGGCCGGTCAGTCCTTGTTGTTGTTGTCTGTCGTTTCCCCGCAATGACTGCCAGAGGGGTGGGGTGGGGTGGGGGCAGATGCTATTCCGGTGGGCTGGGCTACAATTTGTTTATAGCGGAGAAGCTTTGCCCGGGCTACGTCCCCACTCTCTCGGGCAAAGGGATTTTTGAGGACAAGAGTTGGCGTTGGGGGAAGGTCCCCAAAGGCCAGCCAATTCCATTGGCTGCAGCACTAGAGCCAGTGAATAATATGCCCCCTAGTTAGAGAGTCGTAGTCTTCCACGAAAGACTAAGCTGTACCATGATATTCCAGTTCTGAAGAATATCATTTCTAGTGCAGCTCTCATTTACTATTGGCCCTTTCTACAGGCTAGTATCAGCCAGTGATTAAATTAAAAGCCATTTGAGTAAAGGGCCCAGCGGTCAGTCATAGCTGTTGTCTATTAGCATGGGGTGCAATAGTGCTTCATCGTTAAGCTCTAGTCTAAGCGCTTTACAATTGCATTAAAATGATTCATATTAAAAACAACCCCTTACATACACCCACCCCCCACCACCCACCCCTCATCAGGCATCAGAATTGTCAGAGGATCAGCTAATTTCAGAGGATTAAGAATTTCTGACAGAGGATTGGCTTCTCTTGTCAGAGGTTTTGCCTTTTTATTCAGTGTTATATTTTCTGTTAAATAGCATTCTAGAGTGATTCCTCCTATATCAAGTTTTTTTGGTGGTGTTGGGAACTCTTTTCAGTGTTATCTCTCTTCAGTCTGGGGCCTTGATGGCCCTTTTATTGAGGTTTTCAGAGAATTGGACTTCTGACTATTCTGATGCCTGCCTCCTTCACATTCTTACATACACACACACGTGTGAACACGCACGCACGCTCACTCACACACACACACACTCACACACGTACATGTGCACACAAACAAATATGTACATATTTAACTAAATATAGATAAAATACATATACATCATAAAATAAACATAGTGTTAACTTCTAGAGCATATCATATTTGTCGGACTATAAGGCGATACTTTTTTCTCAAGATGAAGATCCATGCGCCTTATATTAAGATAGTGAGAAAATATAACAAAATTTTGTGTAAAATTTCTGAGGTGTGCCTTATGGTCCTTAATTTCTTGTGGGAAAGGATTTTCTCCAGGCAGACCATTGATTGAACTGAGCTCAAAGAACCTGCCTGAATAGGAATTGTTCGGAAATAATTAAGGAGAGTAATTTCATCGTGTGTGGGAGTGATCTTGCCTAATTCAATCAGCAGGGCTCCCAGGGACCCCCATTTGGGGGTCTATGAAGCACTAAAATTCTACAGGACCTTCAAAAAGAATGTGCAGGGGGTCCCAGGGATGGACTAGAAAAATTCTTTTTAGCAATCACTATGCCACTGGGACCCTCTATCCCGTCTCTAGGACCCTCTATACTCTAAGTGAAGGAGTCCCTGGGACCCCTTGTTTTGCGGGTTGATTGGGAGCCCTGATCAAACAGGGGGAGTTACTCTACATTCAGGTAGATCCCCAGCTCTCGGCTCGTGTGTTTGATTAGACTTGCATCACTTTGAACACCGTGTGTCATTTTAAAATTGATGTCATTTATATTTTTACGTCACATTTTGCAAGTTCTCTGTTTGTGAATAATGGCCGCCCCTCATTTTTATAAAAACAATGTTTGCAAGTCGTTGACTCGCATCCGGTGGTTTTAAGCTTTGACGCCATTGTTGCTATGATACTTGACGGTTGACCGAGTGAGTAATGGAGGTAAGCAATTCTAATTTTCACGAAGTGCTCTCCCCTAGTTTTTTTTCTTCCGAAAATCGTCTGTTCAGGCTTCAGACATTCCCACATGCACCCCTGCAGTGATTAATGATAGGCGTTGTCCTGTTTGTTGGGTATTGAGAGCTGCTCAGTTATAGCTGTGTCCGGTCTTTGTGTGTTGTTGTTGTCGTACATCAGTCTCCAAAATCCCCCAAAGTCAGAGTGTGGCTGCCCACATGGCGGGGGTAATAAAAAAAACGGTCACACACGTAACATTCTCACTCACGTAGTGATGCATTTGTACCATTGTGTTCAAGTGCTTTGGCTTTTCGGATTATCCCTGGAGTCTTTTAGCCAGGGTACTTCTTCTGAAGAAGAAGTCTGTCTGTCTGTCTTTAAAGAAGTACATGCCAAGGCATGTGTGTGAGTGAGAGATACTGTACTCAGTAT
Organism: Phymorhynchus buccinoides; assembly: GCA_017654935.2. Taxonomy (NCBI): domain Eukaryota; kingdom Metazoa; phylum Mollusca; class Gastropoda; order Neogastropoda; family Raphitomidae; genus Phymorhynchus; species Phymorhynchus buccinoides. Next base: position 44,248,651 of record CM065697.1, read on the forward strand.
CAGAATGATTTGTACCCCCCCCCTCTCTCTCTCACTCAGTCTATCTATCTCTGTGTCTCTGTGTCTGTCTCTCTCTCTCTCAATCTCTCTCTCTCTCTCTCTCTCTCTCTCTCTCTCACTCTCTCTCTCTCTCTCTCTCTCTCACTGTCTCTTTCTCTCTCTCTCTCTCTCTCTCTCTCTCTCTCTCTCTCTCTCTCTCTCTCTCTCTCTCTCTCTCTCTCTCTGTCTCTCTCACACCACACCCCAATGTAACTTTCTAACCGTTTGATTTATTTATTTTTATTTTCCAGACACCCCTAAATCGGAGGACAGCAATAAGAACAAGATTGTAACAGAAGGTAAGTTACCAACTACCAAGCGGTGTTTTACTCTTTTGTGTTGTCTGAAAAGTGAAACGGAGACAGAAAAGATTAATACTTTTGTTCTCCCGATCATAATCATAATGGGACTTTAAATAGCGCTCTTTGTCACATGAGCTCAGTGCACTTTGCATTGATAACGAGAACAGACTATAGTGAGCGAAAATAGAATTTTTTATTTTTTAGACGGAAATATTTCACATGAATTTCGTCACAATCGCATCGCATGAAGATCAGATCGTGTATAGTGTGGCAGGCCCTTTAGAGGCCTTAGGCAAACTGCTGCTGTGGAAAGCTGGGGTGGGAATTTATCTTTTTGCGGATTGGGATAAACATATAAACTTAAGTTTGTTAATAATAAAAATGCAGACCTGCCTACCCATACGATTTTTCCGTATTTTGTACACGATTTTGAGCCCCAGTTCAGCAGTATGGTAAATGGAAAATTAATACAGCAAAAATTTGAACTTAAGGTCTTCTAAGATCGGTCAAAATCGAGTGTTTTTCGTCATTTCGCATGGCGGTTTAATGTTCTGTAATGTTCCGTTTTTGGGTCTCCTTGCAAAATACGGAATTTTGAGAAAAAGTACAGAATTTTATTTTGTGGAGTACCTAAAAAAGAAATTGGGGGTAGGCAGGTCTGAAAATGCCATTTGTGTTCCGCGTTACATACTTTGCATTGTGCGGCGTAAATAATCTGTGTTGTGGGTCTCCGTGTGCAAACACAAGCATCAGAAGTGTCGAAGGATTTGCAAATTTCAGAGGACTAAAACTGCTGGCAGAGGATTTGTTTCTGGTGCCAGAGGTTTGGCCTTTTTCATGAGTGCGATCTTCATTGTCAAATAGCATTCTAAAGTGATGTCTTACAAAAGTAAGTCATTCTGGGGACTGATTTCAGTGTTGTTCCTCTGCAGCCTGAGGCCTTCATGGCCCTTATATCGCAGTTTTCTGATGCCTGAAACAGTCCTTTGCATTGTATGGCATACGCAATGCAGTGATGTCCCGAGGCCCCGGTCATCGGCCGTTGACCTATTAAAATTGAAAATGTCTTTATTGTGTTATTTCCCTGTCAGGATAAATGTCTGATTAGATTTTCAACACTGGCAAACTTGATCTTGATCTTGATGGTAGTCGAAAATGCCACACTTTGTCTGATTGATTTCTGCAAGAGCCAGGACATTGTCCTATTGATTTATCTGGTCTCAGCACAGTTTGTCCTTTCACTTTTCCATCCTCAGTGCATCACTGATAATGTACGACTTTTGAGGCAAACATTAACCCTTTCATCGCCACTGTCGCCTCTTGGCACCACAATGATTTAACACCCATGTTGCTAAAAGGCATCAAATGAGGGTCTGCTGACCAATGACTTTATGTTCCTAATTTTGGGAGGTAAGGGAGACATCCCCAATATTGCAGACAAAATCTTTTCTCTACCCGGGTAAGTTTAATGGTAAATTTTTGCTGAGGAATTTTTGCTTGAACGGTTAATGACATTGTGTGTTCCAGGCATGAAGGAGGAGAATGGAGGGCCCATGTCGGTGGGCAGCGACAACAAAAAGTCCCCCGGGGGGGCGGGCCAGGGTGGGGGTGGGGGCATGGGCACTACCCCGGGTGTGCCTGTGCCTGTGCCAGTGTCGTCGGTGCCGGGGTTCATGCAGCAGCAGTCTCAGATCTTCGTGTTCACGTCGGGCATGGCCAACCAGGCGGCGGATGCGGTGAAGACGGGCAAACACAAGAGCATCATCAGCTACCACATGGAGCAGACCGCCGCACACCAGGTAGGACAGTCTTCTTCGTCATCCATCGCTCAGACAGCAGGGCTCCCAATCGTCCCGCAAAGCAAGGGGTCCCGGGGACTCCTTCACTTACAGTATAGAGGGTCCTATAGAGGAGGGATAGAGGGTCCCAGTGGCATTGTGAATGCTAAAAATAATTTTTATTATAGTGCATCCCTGGGACCCCCCTGCACATTCTTTTAGAGGGTCCTTTAGAATTCTAGTACTTCATAGACCCCCCAAATGGGGGTCCCTGGGAGCCCTGGACAGTTTCCTGTCAAACGAGTGCAGATGCGTCGTGCTGCTGTTATGCACCTAAGATATAATTAGGCCCAGCAGGTCCGTCCGTTCTTCGGCTGGAGTAAATCTTTGAAAGAGTTTCTTGAAAAAAAGGCGGGAGAAAGGACCAGTAACTGGGGTAAGGCAGAAAGATAGTAGATGACGGTAAGCTACGGGAAAAGGCAGAGTCAAAGAGAGTGACAGATTAGAGGAAGTTACAAGCACAGAACTTCCACGAAGGTGGGGGGACTATTTGTGAGAAAGAATCCACGGTATTCCCACTTGGGAAGGTAGGAAATGAGGTGATTATATCACTATGTGCAGATGTACATCACACACACACATACACACACACACACATGCATGCATGCATGCACACACACACACGCACACACATGCACACACACACTCACACTCACACTCACACACGAGTATTAGCTACCACATGGAGCAGACCACAGCACAGCAGGTAGCTAGCATTGTACATATATGTGCAGTATGTCTCACACTCACACAAATGCACGCACACGCACGCACACGCACACACACACACACACACACACACACACACACACACACACACACACACACCCATCAGCACAGAGCACACAGCAGCATGGCAAGTTAGTTGTCAACAACTCAGTTTTCCCTGAAACCCTGAAGTGGTAATTTACACACAACTTTCCGAATTTAACATACAGAATTTTTACACGTGAGTGTGTGAAATTAAACACACACAGACACAAATGCATGCACGAATGCGCACACACATACACACACATACATGCACTCGCCTGGAAATGATATTTTAATTTGCGACTGAGTGTGAAATGCGCATCTGATGTGTCTCAAAATTGTAGTTTTCAAGGTGGCACCATGCTTGAAGAACAATCCATTATTGTTGGGGTTTTTTTCCGTTGAACTTTTGGTAACTGATAACACGCTTAAAACCAGCAAGGTGCAAATTAATTGTAAGAGATAGACATTATTGTTTTGAACTTCTTTCCAATACATTGAAAAGCAATTTTTTGTCTGAAAGCTTTTCCTATGGAAGTCTGTTCAAATACATGGTAGATACACCAGTTCCACTGAATTCATTTTGTCGCTGAAATCTGTTGTGTGTCTTTTTTATACAGTATCATGGGTGCTACTCTTTCAGTTTTACACTGATTTCAGTATTGTTAATTTTACCAGAAACTGAACTTCAGGTGTGTTTTTTAAATTCATAACACAAAAAATTGTCCACAAGTGATTTGGGGCGTTTTGAACTTGGTTGTTCCATCTTGGAAGTTTACAAAGGCAATGTAATAATTTTACAAGGCTTATCAGACTCAGACTGTCTATCATTTTAACTGTCTGTCTCGTTATCTCTCTCTCTTAAGTTGCCCCCCTGAATCGTCCGACGGGGCTCTGCCCCTGTACCCCGCCGGGGGGCCATGGGTCCCTGGACCCCTGCCTTTCAGTGTTTTTCATTTTGGGGAGTTGCACCCATGCAGTATTGAGTAATGTTTATCACAGGGCAAATGACCAAGTACAGTAGAACCCCCCTTATAAGACCTCCCAGGTAAAGGTCAAGATGTGCCCCCCCCCCCCCCCCCACCCCCCCCTGCCTTTCAGTGTTTTTCATTTTGGGGAGTTGCACCCATGCAGTATTGAGTAATGTTTATCGCAGGGCAAATGACCAAGTACAGTAGAACTCCCCTTATAAGACCTCCCAGGTAAAGGTCAAGATGTGGCCCCCCCCCCCCCCCCCCCCCCCGCCTTTCAGTGTTTTTCATTTTGGGGAGTTGCACCCATGCAGTATTGAGTAATGTTTATCGCAGGGCAAATGACCAAGTACAGTAGAACCCCCCTTATAAGACCTCCCAGGTAAAGGTCAAGATGTGCCACCCCCCACCCCCTGCATTTCTCGGTTAATTGCAATTTTCTGTTTTTGCCTTTCTTACCAAACATAAAGCTGTATTTTATGAACATTTTTAGCTAATAACCTTTTTGGATACTAACCCTAACCCTATCCCTAACCCTAACCCTACCCCTCCCCCTATAAGACGGGAAAACGCAATGAACCACGACTGACAAATGGCGCCGTGTACTGCAATACATAGGGGGGGGGGGGGGTCCTATTAGATAATGGCGTAGGGTTAGGGATAGGGTTAGTATTCCAAAAAGGTTATTAGCTAAAAATGTTCATAAAATACAGCTTTATGTTTGGTAAGAAAGGCAAAAACGGGAAAATGGAATTAACCGAAAAATGCAGGGGGGGTGGCACATCTTGACCTTTACCGACCTCCCATTATAAGACTCCCTCCCATATAAGACCTACTTCTCTGAGACATTGCCCTTCTTTGTAAGTATTAAAATTGCCTCCCTTATAAGACCCCTCCCTTATAAGACCTCCTTTCGGATGATTTTTGAAAGTCTTATAAGGGACGTTCCACTGTATGTGTTAATTGTGTTTTCAGCGCGGGCAGAACAAGACGGGCCCCGGAGGAAGGACGCCCACCTACCCCGGCTTCGGAGGAGGCCCACCGCCCGTGAGCATGGGCCCCGGGACAGGCGAAATGGGCGGGTGCCCGACCAGCGGCATGGGCATGGGCAGCGCGGTGGAGCAGTGGGTGCAGGAGCAGAATGCCAACCTCCAGCAGCAGCAGGGGATGTCCCCCATGCCCCACTACCCCATGACCTCCATGGGCGGGCCGGGGCCCAACCCCATGTACCCCCAGAACATGATGGGGGGCCCAGGCCCGGGCCCGGGCCCCGTGGGGGGTGGGTTCCCCATGATGGACAGCAGCTACGAGTTCAACCCGGATGCGGTGGGCCCGGGCGGGGCGGTGTCCATGCCGCACATCAACCTGTCCCAGAACAAGGTGCCCAACGAGAACCTCACCCCCGAGCAGCTCAAGAATCGCTCGGAGAAGCTGCGCGGGCTGTCCAAGATCAAGGGGAGCCTGGAGATGCGCGGCCTGCTGGACAGCAGCGGGGGTCCCCCCCCGGACATGTACGCCGTGAACAACCAGGCCATGATGATGAGCCAGCCGCAGATGATGGGGGGAGGGGGAGGGATGATGGGGGGGCCGCCCCACCACCACCCCCACCCCCACTCCCACCCGCACCCGGGGATGATGTCCCCGTCCCAGCAGTACATGATGGGCCAGCCCATGCCTATGGAGGGTCCTTATCCGCCGGGACACCCCGCCAACTTCCGAGGCCCCGGGCCGGGGGGAGAGATGAACCCGCACCACGCGTGGGTGCGCATGCAGCAGGAGTACTACGACACCAAGACCAAGATGATGCAGCGCTCCATGATGGGGGGGCCGCCTCCCCCCCAGCACCCCATGTCGGGCCCCCCGCCCCCTTACTACAGCACCATAGGGGGCAAGCGGCCTGCCGGCCCCATGGGCATGGTGGGGTCGCCCACCTCTCCCAACCCCATGATGGAGGCCAACCCCGCCATGGACCCCATGATGTTCCCCTCGGCGCGCAGCAGGCCCATGCCCATGGACCACCCCCAAGCCATGGAGATGGGCTACGGCCCCTCCCCCATCCCGCCCCACAGCATGCCCATGGGCATGATGCACCCCAGCATGGAAGGGCCCATGATGCCTGGGGGGGGCATGGGCCCCCAGGGGCCGATGGTGTCTGGGGGTCCCATGATAAACAGCCGTGTGGGGGCCAGCCCTATGATGGGGAACCCCGGTGCTGTCAGCGTGGCGTCTTCCACGCAGGGCGGCAGGAAGCCCCAGGTGACTCTGCACCGCGCGGGCAACCCCGAACAGTTCGCCCCCGACCCCCCCACCGCCGGTGCACCTGTGAACTGCTCCTCCTCCACCTCCTCCTCCTCCGGCAGCAAGCCTCCCCCGTCCTACGCCCAGGCCCAGAAGCGCAAGCGGGGCGCCCCCGCCAACACGGGGGTGGGTGGGGACGAAGGGTTGGACGACCCTTTCAAGAACCTGCAGCCCACCCCCTCCCCCACCCCGCTGACCTACCTCAACCAGTTTGAAGGGCAGGAGCTGACCATCACCAAGCAGCTCAACTCCGCCTTCAGGGACTCGGGCAGTACCGCGGTTGGTCCAGGTTCAGGCGTCGGAACTATGACCCCTCACGACCCCAACTCAGTTCCTAACCCAGCCGCCGCCCCCCCCGCCCCTTCCTCCTCCCAGCTTCACAATGCCCCCTTCTCCTCCCCCGCCAGCAACAGCAACCCGGTGCACTCGCCCATGCCACACGGGGGCGCCACCACCACCGCCACCGCGGGCTGTTCCAACATGCCCGGGGGAGGAGGGGGTAACCCCCCCTCGGTGAAGAACCCCCTGTCCAACTCGAGTCAGACGTCCAGCGCGGGGACGGGACACTTGGGCAGCCCCGCCGCTTTACAACAACAACAACAACACCACCACCACCCGCCTAACCAGTCCCCTCTCCACACTAATTCGGGCGGTGTGCCGCGGCTTTCGCATTTCGACCCCGCCCCGCCGCCCAACGGAGTGGCGGGCCCTGGCAGCGCGGCCACCAGCGGAGGGGGTGGGAGCAACATGTCCAGCGCCCCCCCGACCCCCACGACCCTCCCCCCGAAGCAGCAGCAGCTGCAGAATCAGCACCAGCAGCAGCAGCAGCCTCTTCCCCCACAGCAGGGGTCGGGGTCGTCCATGTCCAACATCACGTCAGCGTCGCTGGCCAACCTGGCCAAGGGCGTGGAGAACCTCTCCAACCAGATGCAGCAGAGCATGGTCCACGGGGGGCCCTTCCACAGCATCCAGGTGCAAGGGCAGGTCACCACCACGCCCACCACCAACACCAGGTAAACGGTTAAAAAATTTCCCAAGTACCGTATTTTTCGGACTATAAGGCGCACCTTTGTATACGGCTCAGATATCCCACACAAACGAATGCCCATGTGGGACGGGTATCCAAGACCCCGAAAACATTCTACAGTACTGTCCGAACTATGCCGGCCCCATATCAACTGTATGGCCAGTTTCGACAGACATGTAGACGAAGCTGTGGGGAACAGAAAACGACCTTCAACAAACCACACATTTCATCAAAACCATCAAAATTCAGGTTTGATCAACCGGCCATCAGTATTTTTGGAACAAAGAAGAAGAAGAAATCTATTCTATCATCCTTACCATTCCACTACAAAGTGCATATTTGTACAAGATTAGCTTGGAAGACAGAAATAAAACCAAGAGTGTCTTACTACCACAACTCCCAATCCAGGTAACTTCCGGTTAAGCAGACTACTCACTTTCTTTCAAGCTAGCATGGAAGGCAGGTTTGTTTTTCTGTTTCTCCAGGAATTTTGTCTCCTGCTTTCAGCTTAATGAGTGTCTTTTGTTTTTCCTTTGGTTTTCTTTGTGTTGCTTTGCTACTTGGGTAAGTTCGTTCGGCCCTCCCCCCTTTTTGGTTGTAATCTTTGTGAAGATTTCGGGCCTGTTGGTCAAAAGGTGGGCGTGGCTTCTGGCTTCGGGTTTCGCGTTATGGAATCTACTCCTTCTAAAGAAGGTTGTAGATTCTTCGGCGTTAGTTAGCAAACCTTCAAGTAGTTCAACTAAGGAACCTCAGCCTTCTCCTCCCAGGGATGACAAAGACCGTTTTCTAAAATCTAGTCCTTCAGATAAGTCTTTGTCCAAGTCAAATCTCGGTCAAGAAGTTCGAGTAAGTCTCATTCTTCGCGTTCGGTTCAAGATACAAAGCAAGTGGTGTCGGAATTGCTGGCTCATTTGCGTTCTACGGGCGAATAGTCTTCGGCCATGCCGTTCTCCTTCTCCCAAGTGGATTCGGCTGGTTTGGTCCAGCACATTTCGGTGGTTGATTCTCATGTTGTTGGGTGTTTTGGACGTTGACCCGGCCTTTTCGACGGTTGGTCTTCCACTCCAGGATTCGTTGTCCGTTGAAGATCTCTCACGGATGGAGCTGCAAACCGGCATCCGGGTTTTTCCCGAACAAGGTCAGTACGGCTCTTCTAGCCAAGCTAGCTCCCGTACCCCATTGGTTCCTGGCGTTCATGATACCGCACGGGCACTTCCGGTTCTGGAAGAAGAAGCTGCGAAGAAACCGGTGGTGCTGTCCGACTTGTCTTACAGAGCTATAGACAACCGGGCGGTACCCACCGATGCCACCATTACGCCTGGTGATGCCGGCCGAAAAACGGACGATGCCGCTAATGGGGGTAGCTTCCCTGGCGACGGCAGCCTCGGTGCCTTAGGCACCGGGCCGGCATCCGCACCCGGGGTTCTCCGGAGCGGACCGGCCACGGCGACATGGTCTCGCGGGTCCACCACGGGCACGTCGGCTACGGCCTCTCCCGTTGGTGGTCCCTGGCGACGGCAGCCTCGGTGCCTTGGGCACCGGGTCGGCATCCGCACCCGGGGTTCTCCGGAGCGGACCGGCCACGGCAACATGGTCTCGCGGGTCCACCACGGGCACGTCGGCTACGGCCTCTCCCGTGGGTGGTCCCTGGCGACGGCAGCCTCGGTGCCTTAGGCACCGGGCCGGTATCCGCACCCGGAGTTCTCCGAGCGGACCGGCCACAGCGACATGGTCTCGCGGGTCCACCACGGGCACGGCGGCTACGGCCTCTCCCGTGGGTGGTCCCTGGCGACGGCAGCCTCGGTGCCTTAGGCACCGGGCCGGCATCCGCACCCGGGGTTCTCCGGAGCGGACCGGCCACGGCGACATGGTCTCGCGGGTCCACCACGGTCACGGCGGCTACGGCCTCTCCCGTGGGTAGTCCCCAGGCCCAGGGCCGTACGACGGCGGGCAGTCAGTCCATGGGACGTTTGCCTCAGCCCGTACCGGTCACGCCCGTTACCGCTGGTATGGTTCTTCAGCGGACCTACTCTCACCAGGAGGTTATGGACCTTTTGTCGGGTTGTTCTTCCTTCGGTCAGTCAGCTCAACCAGCGGCGTCAGTTACGACTTCGGGTCACACGGTGGATTCTATGGAAGAGGTTTTTTCAGATCCTTCTGTTTCTGTCATTCAAGGGTATCTGGCGGCCTTGCAGCCTTACTGCGCTCCTTCTTTCACGGTTGCAACCGAGAGTTGTTCAACCGTACCCTTGTTGTCTTCCTTCTGAACGAATTTTTGCGGGGGCAACGGCCCCGGCTTCGCCGTTCTTTCGAATGATGTCTGTTCTGGCAGGCATGGTTTCTTCTGATTACAACCATGAGTTGTTCAACCAGTTGTCTCGTTCACCCGTTCCAGTAATCCTTTTTGGTCTGGTTCCGTCCCGATCGAACTATACTGTCCGGCTAACATGATCTTCCATGCCCAGCCGTCAGCTCAGTTGTTTGACTGGGTGGCGTTGATATGGGTTAAGTCTACGTCACGTTTGCACACTGTTTCGCCTTTTGTCTACATGTTTTCCTTTTCGGTGGGGACATTTCCGCGTCATCTGGTTAGATTTGACGTCATGCGATAGCAACTATGTTGCTCTTTCGGTCTGTCCCTACGTCAGAGGTAGTTTTTTATTTTTACCTTCCAACGGTCTTAGCATGTAGAGTTGGTTACGAAGTGCAGTCGCACATTCGTACCGTGGCTTCTCAGTTTGCTAGTTCAGAGGTTGAATCTGCTGTTTTGCGGATTCTCATCTTAATCATTTAGTACTAGCTGTCTCTTCCCGTCATCGATCCTTTGCTTGCCCATTCTGAACAAGTCTTGTCCAAATGTGGGCCATTTTGTTTTTGACTCAGACTCGCCACTTCGATTTTTCTGGTTCGAAAGGGCGTAGCAGCGTGTGGTGGCCCGGTCCGGCCACTCATAGTCCGTTTTTGTATCGGCCTTGGCTGCTCTAGGTGACTCCATGCGGAGTTTGTCATCTCCTGGCTGCTTTTCCAGGATGTTGTCTCGGTGGAGTCCACTCAGGTTCTGCCCCAGGATGATGCTTTCGGTACCCTTCTGTCTCGTGGGTGCCGATTGTCTTTTCTCCGCCTGCAGATCCTCTTCGCTTTCAGATCTTGGACGCAGAGGTCAAGTCCCTTCTGGACAAGGGTGCTGTGATTCCAGTACCCAACCCAGGCCCGGTTTTCTACTCGCGCATGTTCACTGTACCAAAGAAGAACTGTGAGTTCCGTCCAGTGCTGGACTTGTCTCCTCTCAATGCTTTTCTGCGCCCCATGGCGTTCAGAATGGAGATGGCTGCTTCGGTTCACAACTTCATCCAGCCGGGGGATTGGGCGACTTCCATAGACCTCAAGGATGCCTTTTTCCATATTTCGATCCACCCAGATCGAAGGCATCTCTTGAGGTTCGTATGGGGGAACACGACTTATCAGTTCGTAGCCCTTCCCTCCGGGCTCTCTCTGGCCCCTTGGATTTTCACCATGGTGGTCAGGGAGTTCGTCGGCGTGGCCGGGTCCAGAGGGATCCGGCTCAAGGTGTACCTGGACGGCTGGCTCACCTCGGCTCAGTCCAGGGACCGGTGCCAGGAACACACTTCGGAGCTCCAGGACCTGTCCGTCCAGGTTGGTTTTCAACATGAACGTCAAAAAGTCGGATTAGACTCCGGCCCAGGAATTCAAATTTCTGGGGATGGTCTTCAATACCCAGACGTTCACGGTCTGTCCGTCTCCGGATCAGATCCAGTCCATTCAGTCCTTTCGGGAAAGTGTTCTGTTGGCAGGTTCAGCAACGGTTCGTCAACTTCTCAAGTTGCTGGGCATCATGGAGTCTTTGGCAGACCTCTTGCCTCTGGGACGTCTGCACAGGCGTCCGTTACAACGAAAGTGTGCGGAACTCAGGGTTTCTCATCTTCCTCTGGAATCTCAGATTGTTTTGGGCTCGTGGTTTCGTGGCTCAGTTCTCCAGTGGTTGGATCTGGTTTGGCTGGGGTCCTCTGTTCCCAGTCGGCCTCTCCACCATCAAGAATTCCTTTTCACGGATGCAACGGAGTGGACTCTCGTCCATCAGGTCCTTCAACCCATTTGGTCAATGTGGGGAAACCCACACATCGACTTGTTTGCAACTCGCTTCAGCCGGCGTCTTCCGCTTTTCGTCTCCCCGTTGGCAGATCCCTTGGCATGGGCAAGAAATGCCTTCAGTCTCCAGTGGACGGGTCTTGGGCCTACGCCTACCCATCCACAGCTCTTCTTCCAAAGGTGTTGGAAAGGTGTGCTCGGGAGCGTCCTGCTCTGATCCTCATAGCGTCAGGATGGGAAACTGTCCGTTGTTCCCCGAGCTGTTAGCTCTCACCCACGTTCCGGGTGTTCCCCTCCAGTTGTCACCAAGTCACTTGTTCAACCGCGGACAGGCGTTCCACATCGAAATCCTGCCGTCCCTCACCTGACCGCTTGGCTACTTTGCGGTCAGGATTGCGGTCACAGGGTCTGAAAGGTGAAACCATTGAAGTGATTCTTCAATCCCGTCGTCAAAGCATGAATACCTTGTATTCCTTGCGTTGGACCTCTTGGTTCAATTTCTGTTCAATGAGTCTTTTTCTCCTTTGCACCCGACTGGTGCTCAGTTTGTTTTCTTTTCGTCTCATTTGCATAATGAGAAGGGCCTCTTGGACCAAACTTGTCAGGTTATAAGTCGGCAGTTAGCACTTTTTCGATTGCTACTGGTCGTCAACCTTCCTTTGCTTCTTCTGTCTTGGTTTCCCATTTTTTGGATGGTTTGCGTAATAAGTCGATTCGCCCAACCATCAGACTTCCGCTATGGGACGTTTTTTCTTGTGCTTCACTTTCTCAGGTCAGAATGTGAACCGCTTTCTTCGTTATCTTTTAAGCTTCTTTCTGTTATAACGCTTTTCCTCGTTAGTCTTGCCTTAGCGAGACGTGTGAGTGGTATCCACGCTCTTAGCGGTTTAGTTAATGATTATGAATTCGCGGAGGATGGTTCCTCGATCTCCCTGGCTTTTCTACCGGAATTCCGTGCGAAAAATCAATCGGCTCAGCAAGCTTCTCCGTTGGTTGTTATCGAAAGTCTCTCTAACATCCTCGCTCCGGACGATGAGGAAAATGTCTGTGTCCGGTTCGCTGTTTGCGGGCTATCTCCTTCGTTCACTCTCGTTCCGTAGCCAGAAACGCCGCCTTTTCATTTCTTTGAATTCCAACTATTCAAATGATATCCGTAAGGCCACTTTGGCTCGCTGGTTAGTCGAGTTGATTCGACTAGCCTACTCCCACGCCGATCGTTCTGCGCCCCCAGGTATACGGGCTCACGAAGTTAGGGCTATTAGCACCTCACTAGTCTTGGTCAGGGGTGTTCCAGTCCCTTCCTTATGTCCTCCGCCTTCTGGAAGTCGGAGACTACATTTACCTCTTTCTGCCTGCGCGAGTTTTCTACTCTCCGGCAGGACAACACGTTTGGCATTCGACGTGCTGTGTTGTCCTCCAAGACGGTGTCCTTTTGAGGTTTGACTTATTGTCTGTTTGTTTTTATAGACTTATGTCTTTTGGGGGATATGTAAACATGATTTGCTGTTTTACCTTCTTATTTTAGATGGTATGTGTGTGTTTATGTGGTATCTCTGTCATGGTTTGTTCCATGGTTCTCAGAGTAGTGCTAAACCATTACCCACCTCCTTGTTGGTAATCATGCACTTTGTAGTGGAATGGTAAGGATGATAGAATAGATTGAGGAATTTTTATTAATTCTACTATCTATTTTATCTATATACTTACCATTCCACTACATTTAATTGACCCACCCACCTCCCTCCTAATGGTTTTTGTACGTGTACCTTCCCTTTTTATTAGATGCTTGCTTTCAAGAAAGTGAGTAGTCTGCTTAACCGGAAGTTACCTGGATTGGGAGTTGTGGTAGTAAGACACTCTTGGTTTTATTTCTGTCTTCCAAGCTAATCTTGTACAAATATGCACTTTGTAGTGGAATGGTAAGTATATAGATAAAATAGATAGTAGAATTAATAAAAATTCCTCAGTATAAGGCGCACCCCCCAAATTTGACCCAAATTTCAGATTTTGTTTCTCTATTTTCTTACTATTTCATCAGTCACATTATAAGGCGCAGGGGTCTGAGTCTTTGAAAAAGGTATCGCCTTATAGTCAGAAAAATACGGTATGTACTTTTTTGTCCTTTTCTTTTCTTTTTAGTTTTGATTGACTCTGAGAAGGAACTACACTTATGAACACACCAGAGTCGGAAAGTGTATTTGCTCAAACCAGGTAAACGTTTTCCGTGGCAACTATTTTTGTACCTGATCTCTCGTTGGTTTTCTTCGTGTGAAAAAAAGGTTTAATGTTATTATCATGTTTTCCCCGATTATGAGGGAGTTTTATAAGGCATAAAATTCTGATTTTGTTGTTAACAGTTTCTTACTTTATTATTTAGTCGTATTGTAAGGCTGTCTCGCTAGACAAAGGGGGGGGGGGGGGAGAGTAGAGTGGAACCTCCTTTATAAGACCCCCCATTATAAGACTCCCTCCTACTTAACTTTTCTGAAACATTGCCCTTCTTTGTAAGTATTAAAATTACCTCCCTATACAACTCCCATTTAAGACCTCATTTTGGATGATTTTTGAAGGTCTAATAAGGGAGATTCTACTGTATCTTATGGGTCAAATAATGTAAATCGCATACACACATAATGCTCCTTGTAGGCACTCTCATTGGTAATTTTGTCTTCCTATTTCAGTCTTTGACCACACTAACACTAAAAGTTGACTTGACATGCACAGGTTTTGAGGCTTGCAATGAATTGAAATTTTTTTTCTTTCTTTTTTTCTCTCTCAATGAATTGAAAGTTTGTATTATGATGTAGAAAGTGTTGGTGAGTCTTTACATAAGCATGTACACCTCTCTAATAAGCTGTTTTGTCCTCAGACTTCCTCTGCAGAGGGCTAATGTAATCGGTCATGTCTGTTTCTTTAACTATATTTGCCTTTTTTCTAGTTCTATGTGTCTAGATAGTGTATGAGTGTGTGTCTGCGCGTGCAGTCTGTCTCTGTGTGTGTGTGTGTGTGTGTGATAAAGCCTGCACGTGTGCATGTGCTTTTGTTGTGGAAGTGTTTGTGTGTGTGTGTATGTGCGTGTGTGTGTGTGTCTGATTGTGCGATGTATGTATGTAATTTGTGCATAATTTGTGTGCGTGAGTGTGCATGCTCCCACGGCCGCTCTTCCGAGCAGGTGTGTGTGTGAATGTGCTTATGTACCTAACCTGTCTGTCTGAGTGTTTCACTTTCAGTGCTGATTGTAAAGCGCTTTGTGCTCGATTAAAATTGGTATATAAATATCCGTTTATTATTATTATTTTTATCAGGACTGGTCAAACCTTAATAAAAAGAATTTTATTCACCTGCCGGGTGAGTAACTGAAAACTTTTACTTGCCTGAACACATTTTCAATTTTAGTAGCCCGGAAAGAAAGAAAAATCCCTGAAATCACACATACAGAGGGGAGAGAAGAGGAGAGAGATTGGGAAAGAAAGAAAGAAGTAAAGAGAAAGAGAGGATGATAGGGGGAGAGAGGGGGAGGGAAAGAGAGAATGGGGAGGAGGAGATTGAGGAGGCTGCCTTTCTTTTCAGTACCAGCGCTGGCAATGCATGTTGCTATCTTAGCAGACAGTTGAGCTTGCTGTGGTAGGGGGTTGGCTCTGGAAGGGAGAGATGGTGTGGGGAGACATGGTGGTAAAAAAACTAAATAAAACAGATCCCCATCAGGCTAGTGACTTTTGAAATCTGATCACCCACACTTTTTTTTCCCCTAGACAACCAAGCTAGTAGTTTAGGCCAGCCCTGTTCATGAACATGGGTCTCACAGACCTGTTTTCCTTACAGATTTGTCCGTAATTATTACGTTTTGAGACCTCTAATTACGCTATTGCGGTCAGCAAAAATAAAATCCGCATTCCCATGAACTAGTGCGGAAGAAAAAAAAGAAGAAATCGAAAGAAAGCATAGACGTCTAGTGTTTGAACTGTACTTGACACTATCGTCAGCTATCAAAGCTAGTGATGTCCCTTGAATGGTTACTTCTGATTGGTTCGCTTCCTGTTTGCAGACCTATGCCACCATTTTTGTAGGTGCGATCGCAGTTATGCCGAAAAAACAACGCACATAAGAATTGTGTGAATATCGCCAACACACACACGCATCGCTCAACAAAAATATCGACAGACGTTGAAGTTGCAGCGTGGTGTGCGTACATTGGCTCCCCCCCTAACAAAAGTTCTGATGGTAGTGGAAAATCCCGGTGGAAGGATTTCTCAGCCGACAAAATTACCGACAGATGCCTCAAATTACTGATTTTAGAGCTTGTATTACTATTTACTGACAAAATTTGGTGTCAACAGGTCTGGTCTCAGAATGTTTGTGTGGACGAGCGCATTATGAAGCTGTGTGTTTGTATGTGCTTAAAAGAGAGAGAGAGAGTGTGGTGTGGCCAATCCATCTCCAGCGTAGAAAGAAAAATAAAGACACTTTGATCTCTATGTTTTTTAAAAGAATTTATTGAAAATGGTCAAAATCGGGAGCCCTGAAGGAATTTCTACTCCTTGACGGCAGAGTGCTAAGGGCACAGCGAGAGGGGTTGCATGGGTGCAACTCTTCAAGTTTTAGGCCGTGTACACACATACAGTGGAGTCCAACTATAACGAACTCGCTTTTAACGAAATTTCGAGATTAACGAACTGACTTCAATTTCCCGGCAAATGCCCTTCTATTTGTCACTTGCAAAGCCATGGGTATAACGAACAAAAAATCCTTTTGAAATAACGAACACCCGCTTTTTACGAACACATGTTCTACGCCCCAGGTTAATTTTATTTACTTGGAAAAATAGCCTATAACGAACTCAGCCTGCAAAAACCTAGGCCTTCAAACTCCAAGCTAGAACGTGTTGTCAAGAAGAAGGAAGTTGGAAAATATTAACTGCGCATGCGTGAACTCATTTACATTCACACTTTTTCGTCTGCTAGGCCTAGGCTTCCTACAGATCATTCGGTCGCTTTACAATTCGCACTCAAAATAAAGATCGAAAAGTTCGTGAAAGCCTATGACAAACTAAATTTGTGTGATGTGTTGTTACTTAATTAAAAGTAAGTTCGGAATTCCGAAAGACAACTGACACTATCATTGTCAGTCATTCAACACCTGAGAATCATCTCCGAGATCACGTTCGGTTTGCAATGGAGAGTGGCAGAAAGAGAAAGAGAGAATCCTGTGATTAAGACAGATGATCCAAACTGGTCAAGTTTATGTTTTCGGTTATCATTGGTGAGTGTTTTGTTTTCAACATACATTGTACATGTACATGTATAACGAAATCCTGATACAACGAACTGAGTCTGTGTTCCCTTAAAATTCGTTTTACCCGGACTCCACTGTAAGTGGATATTCCATGCGGAAACCCGTTCGCAATCCATAAATAAGTGAAACAGAGAAGGGAAAAGATTTGCGCATGTGTCCGAATTTCCCCTATATGCGTAAACTTTTATCCTTCTTTCTTCCACTTATTTAGGGTTTTCCGTACGGAACTTGCGCGTCTAATGTGAACCCGGCCTTACACTGATTTCAGTTTTTTTTTAAATTTTGCGAGAAACTGAACTTCAGTTGTTCTTTTTTTAATTCACCCAACAACAAAAAATCAACCATAAGCCATTTGGGACTTTTTGAACTTGATTGTTCTATCCTGGAATCTCTCTCATGGAATCTTGAAAAACAGCATGGTGATGCCATATTGTTTTCAAAGACAATGTAATCATTTTACAAAGCTTACACACTCAAACTGTGCCCATTTTAACTGTCTGTCTGTCTCGTTATAATCTCTTGCAATGTCCCTGAATCATGCCTGTACCCTGCAGGGGCCCTGGGCAGCCCCTGGACCCCTGCCTTTGAGGGTCTTTTTTCATTTGGGGGAGTTGCACCCATGGGGGTTGTGTTAAAGTGTTAATAGGCAGTTTTGAGCGTCAGAGACATACACATATGTGTACAATAAAAAAAAACCCACCAATATTTTTATTTTTAAAAAAATTGTATTTACACATGCGCAGAAAGAGGACAGTGTTCACATTATAATTAACACTGACTGTATGCTTGTATTGTTCCAGCTCCAGCATCAACGCCAACGCAGCCAGCCCCGCCACTGTGAGCACAGCGGCCTCAGCACCATCCATCACCCTACAACAACATCAACAACAACAGCCACAGCCGCACCCAGGCAGCGCCCCCAGCACGCCCAAGCAGTACATCAACAACACCAACATCAGCCAGGTGAACAACTTCTACACCCTGAACCGCGACGGGGCTCCCCCTCATCCGCACGGCAGTTTGGAAATGACGGCCATGGAGGGAGGGGGTCCTCACGTCACCATGACCGCTTCGGGGGGCTCGGCCCCAAACCCCAGCATGAACGGAGCAGCGGCCCCCATGCCGAAGGATGCTGCCGCTTCGTTCCGGGAGAGCCACCAGCTCCAGCAGCAGCAGATGATGATGGGCGGGGGGGTTCCCGGCATGGGCATCAGCATGGCTCAGATGCAGCAGCAGCAGAGCGGGGGGTTGCCGCCGGTCAGTGTGGGCGCCCCCCCCGGTGGAGGCCCCCCCATGGGCGCGGCAGCGGCCATGCAGCCCGGCATGCCTCCCAACCAGGTCAAGTCCCCGCCGTACCACCACCACCAGTCCCCGCTGCCCCACCCCCTCCCCCACCCCGCCATGAGCACGGGGATGCCGCCCGGGCAGCCGCCGGGTGGGGGCAACGGAACCCGCCTGACCTCGCCTCCCTTCCCCAACAACAGCTCCCTGGGCAACGCCAATGTGCACATCCAGCCCAAGGCGCCCAACACCATCCAGTACCTGCCCGCCAACCCCCCCGCCCTCCCAGCCCCAGCCTCAGCAGCCCCCCTCCATGCCCCCCATGGCTGTTGGGGGCGGGGCGGGAGGACCCCCGCCGGCCAAGCGCCCCGCCACCGAGATGGAGATGATGGCCCGCTACGGCTCGCCCATGGACATGAAGGGGGTTAGCGTTAACCCCTCCTCCTCCACGCTGCAGTACTTCCCCGGCGGGTCGCCCCCCAACCACACCCTGCGTCCCGGAAACGGTGTCCCGCCGCCGCACCCACCCATGGGCGAGTTCACGCCCCAGCAGACTATGGAGATGCAGCAGAGCATGATGATGCGGGGCGGGCCCGGCCCGGACTTTGGGCCCATGGGCCCCATGAGCCAGGGCCTCCCCCCGGGGATGTCGATGGGCGGGCCTGTGCCCAGCTCCATGCACAGCCCCATGCACGGCATGGACATGGGAGGGATGGGCTCCCCCATGGACCCCGTCATGATGGGGCCCGGGGCCAGCGCCATGCGCCACGCCACCGCCATGGGCCCCGGCGGGGCTGGGGTTATGGACCCCATGAGCTCCCCCATGTCTTCGCTGATGGGGGGGTCGGGCCCCCCCTCCGCCGCCCCTTACCCCCAGGGCTACATGTCCAACGGACAGCCCATGATAATGGGCCAGCCCATGACCGGTCCCGACCCTGCCTCCATGCCCCACCACCACCCGGGCTGCATGCCAAGGATGCCCGGGGCTGGGTCGATGCGGATGGGGATGCCCGGTGGTGGGGGCGGCGGGGGTGGGTACTCCGCGCAGTACCAGCAGTTCCAGCAACAGCTGTACGCCCAGGGGCGACCCCGCCAGATGTCTCCGCACATGATGGGGGGTGGCCCTCCCCCCCCGGGGCCAGGACAGCCCTACATGGGCATGATCCCCCCCAGCATGCCCCCAGGACCCAGCTAGGACACCCCCCACCCCCCTACCCCCCAACGTGTGTGAATTGCGGGAAATAGTGTGTATGGTTGTGTCGTGCTAGAATGTGTGCTGGTTTTGAACCAAGGAAGACTGTGCTCAAACAAAAGGATGATCGGAGATAATAAACTACATATATGCGGTGTGCTTCTCATCTCGCTCTCACTTGCAGCAGAAAACGTAAAAGAAAACCTCTCGTGCCTCAAGAATTACAAAAAAAGAAAATTACGCATATATATTGCACTACAACTAGCTTTGTGTGGTGAAAGCATTTTTTTTTTTTTTCCCACGGTTTTCTGAAGAAGAAAAGAAAGATGTTATTTTGCATTTGTTACTGAAAAGCGCTTTCTACGAAGGTGCATCCATTTGATTAATCTTAATGAAACGAAAGAATATGGAGACAAATTGTGTGTGGGGCAAACCAACTTGCTAAGCGTGTGTGAAACCCCTCTATGATGTGAGCAAGCTATGGTGGAAATTCTAGCAGAGTTTAACAGGTCCCACAGTGTCCCACACAGCAGCATCGCGTGTAGCTGAGGCGTCGTGTATTCATGATCAGTGATTCTACGTTATACCGGGCTTCAGCTTAGGGCTGGAAACAGCATCGCAGGGTGGTGCTTACCTTTTATCATTGTGTGCGTTGTGACCTTCTCAAACTGTGTACATACATAACGGAATCAGTGAACAAAATGTGTAGCGTGATGTTACGATTATTATTGTGCCGTTTCTCTCTCTCGTCTGTCCCTCAGCACGTGTGTAATGATGAAACAGCTGCGTTGATCGGACTTTTAAAAAAACGTTATTTGGCTGGCGCTTTTTTTTTTTTTTTTTTTTTTTTTTTTTTTTTGGAATATATATATATATATCAGCCAAACTGAATCCAGGCCAGCAGTACTCTTTGTTTGATTCTTATTAGGCTTGAGTAGGACTGTCTCCTCTTCGCTATACCATAATTTGATTGATTGTCAACGAATTGTCTGTCTGTCGTTTGTCTGACCATTACAGCACCCCATCCCCACCCCTCCTTTCAGCTTCCCCCTTTCCCGACATAACGATGATGTCCACTTGTTAGTGAAGCAGCTGTTGAATTTTTAGAGTGCATCAAACCACACTGTCAGCAGTCAGCACCCCCCCCCTCCACCCGCCTCAGTCTCCCCCTCTCCACCCCTCCTGCTTTTTCTACCGCCACAAAAACTTTGCTTCCCAATCTCTCTTTAAAGACGTGGTTTTTTTTTAAAAGTGCGAGTCTAGGGGTACTGCCGCTGTGATAGCTTTGGCTGCGACTTTCTCTCTGCATTTAGTTGATGTGGATTCTTGTGTGTTTTGTGTTATTTCTGTCCTGATATGCCAATGCCAGTACAGTGGGGTTGTTAACTAGTAGAATTATTATATTTCATTTGCATTTAAAATGAAAAGGGCGGGGTTCTCCCGTGGGGATGCCGGGGGGATCTTTTGTACAAATAGTTCCCCCACCTTCTGAAAGTTCTGTGCTTGTAATTTCCTATAATTCTGTCATTCTCTTTGACTCTGCCTTTTCCCTTTGCTTACTGTCATCTGCTATCTCTATCTCACTGGTCCATTCTCCTGCCTTTTTTTCTCTATAAATTCTTACAAAGATTTCTTCAGCCTAAGTTGGACATGCTGGGCCTAACTATTTCTTAGTTAGGCGCATGATGGCAGCATGACGCATCTACGCTCATATGACAGGAAACTGTCTGAGCGAACGAAGAAGAAGAAGAAAGGGGTGGGGTGGGGGCGTTTTGTTGTATTTTTGTGTGTTTTGTTTGATGCACGAAGTGTCGGTTGACCAGTTTGACAGGTGCTGCAAGGCCTGCGGTATTGCCCTTTGTTCATATCCACGAACTTACAGTACAGTGATTGCCTGAATGTCATCAGCTTGCAGGGTTTGGGTTTGTTGAGGGTTTGTTTTAAACAGGCTGCTTTTGTGTGTGTGTGTTTGCGTACTGTATGGTTTATGTTGACAAAAAAGGGCACACGGGAGTTCTCACTGATTTACTGTGTCATAGACATTTTGAAATTGTGTGTGTGTACGTATGATGTGTATGCATGTCTCAATTTGTGTGTGACTGTTGTGTATGTAAGAGATGAAGCAGGTTTGCTTGGTAAATGCTCACATTTTTGTAAGACAGAAAACCTAACTTGAAAGATGCTTTGAGGAAAGAAAACTGTCGATTAATTTATCATATTCCCCTCTCTTTCTCCCTTCCCCCTCCCTTCCTTTCTTTTCTCGTCGGCTCAGACGCATTGACTTCTTTGACATTGGTTTGAAATGCGAGATCTAAGGAAGTGCAGAAACACTGATCCATCCTTATACCGTTAAATTAATTGGGTAATCATACAGTCCCTGAGAGATAAGTCAGTATAGTCTAGCGCCTCTGACTACAGTAACACGGTTCCATCTCTGCACAGTTACACACAGTTGGTTTTAGCAGGACTTAGGGAAAAGAATTAATTACATAATGATTTGAATCAAGCTATGGAAAGCTCTAACAATTTGTAGAAATTAGAACCTAGTGTTTCTTAGCCGTACAAAATGAACATCAGAATATGATTTAAAATGTGCAAGTGAAAAGAATTTAGGACTTCCTGCTGACGATTGGAGATTCACAAATATTTAATATTGAAGAACATTTTTTTCTTCTTCTTAAATTCAAAGAAAAACCAATGTGAAAAGCAAATTGATTATGAATCTAGATGAAATTTTAAGATGATTTTTTATAAGAAACATGAGAATGAATTTCTTAGATTAAGAATGGAATGTAATGGTAACTTTTATGAAAGGAATGCAAGTGTGGATTATTAACTGATATTTTTGAAATACCAAATTGGTGTTGATTAAACACATGTGAAAATTAAGAAAAGTTCAAATGGGTCGTATCCAGATTGTACGGTATAATAATGCACTGTACTCTTTAGATTTGAGCACACTGAATGATAATAAAGCACCCAAACCAACAAGCTGACCCCAAGCTATAATCTTGAAGAACACGTTTCCATGAAATTAATCAACTTATCAAGGCAACAATTCCTAAAACTTTTTATCGACAACCTCTAAAATGAACATGAACAAGCACTAAGCACATTGCTATTAATGTGCCAGGGCTCCCAATCGTCCCGCAAAACAAGGGGTCCCAGGGACTCCTTCACTTACAGTATAGAGGATCCTAGAGGCGATAGAGGGTCCCAGTGGCATTGTGAATGCTAAAAAGAATTGTTCTAGTGCATCCCTGGGACCCCCTGCACAGTCTTTTAGATGGTCCTGTAGAATTTTAGTGCTTCATAGACCCCCAAATGGGGGTCCCTGGGAGCCCTGTGTGCATTACATTCTAACAGCAGACCTGTTAGTTCTCTAGTGTGTATATTTGTTAAGAGTAAAACTAGAGACAAATTCAAAGTGTATTATTTGTAGATTTATTGAAATTTCAATGGGAATGAAAACATTTCTACTTTTTAAATATCCTATTAAAATGTAATTCACATTCAGTCTTATTAGTAGCTTGATCCAGTTCTAATTAGTAAAAAGTTTAGTATCGTACTGATATTCACCAATAAGAAAGTTGATGTCTGATCCTTTTGTGTGTTGATAGCAATGAAGATAACTATTTACCAAGTTAGTCTACTTTAAAATCATTTCAAGTTAGTCTACTTTAAAATCATTTTGAGTTAAAGTTTAGGCAGCGGTTGAGTGAATGAGAAACACACGGGTGCAACTTTTCCTGGTATACAAGGATTTCCTGTTTTTGAATTTTACCAGAAAAGGAAGTTCCTTTTTCTTTCAATTTGTCAAACAAGATCTTTGTGTGTCGACTGTATTTTTCAAACACTTTAAGATAAGCATTTGTATAAATTGTGGAAAAAGCAAACTAAAATACCTTCATGAATCAATTCTTTATTCAGCTGCAGGGAGACATGACCCCTGGACCCCCCCGTGGGGATACCGGGGGGTCTTCCATACAAATAGTTCCCCCACCTTCTGTGCTTGTAACTTCCTCTAATCTGCCACTCTGCCTTTTCCCTTTGTGTACAGCTCCGGTACTGGGTACAACTGACAGTGGGTTAATAAATTGTTTTATTTCTGGCAGTACTTAATGTTGAAAAATATTTCAGTTTGATCATTCTGTGGATGAAATATTTAAGAATCTAGCAAGATCAAGCCACAGGCTTTAAACCTTTTCACTTGACTTTTAGTTTTAAAAAACTCGCCAAAAACAGGCAAAAAATGACGTCCATTTTGTTGCATCTCTGACTAGCCCACTTTTGGAGCATAATACACGTTTTTGGATTGCCTTGGGAAAAATAATCAATGGGTAGATTAAAAGAATCAGGACAAAAAAACTACCCCATGTTACTGTGTATGATCAAGAACGATCGATAAAGAAGATTTGTGGTGACAAAGTTTGTCTTGCGCTCATAACACGTCGCGTCACGGCCTAGCTTTCAAAGCAGACGATGCTTCTTTCAAGCCAGCACAACACAATACGTCAATCCAACATTCCAATGATCTAGCCGCCTATAGAGAGCAAAACGGAACAGTGAAATCGCTTCAAAAATGAGCGCAGACAAACTTGTATGACCAATTTTTAATCAGTCAAGTCTTGTGTCCCGGTCGTTATGAGCGCAAGACTCAACTTTTGCTGAAAGCTGAATCAACTTGTGGCCGATTTTTTGCTAACATCGTGAATTTGGGTACACAAATATGTAACGTCACTACTTTTTGCCATGTTGACTAGGGAACCGTTTTGAATTGTGGTGTCACACACTTTCATGCTTGGTTATGAGCGCAAGACTATCAAATTTTTCGCAGAAATCTTATCAATCCTCAGCAGCAGAATAAAATTGTTTATACCAAGTTTTGAATATTTTGCTCAGAGCCATCAACAGCCTGTTACCTAACATAAAACTTGATACAACAACCTTGAAACACTCAAACAATCTGATACCAATCTCTGTCTTCACTGTGCGTGTATGTGGTGTCCCAGTTATGAGTGGAAGATAAATCATTCAAACATATTGTCCTGTAAATCAGTATTTGTTGGAAGCTAAGCCGCCAACACATGCATTTCAAATATAAATTTCAATAATGATAATGAATAAAAGCAATATGATAACAATCTCTCTCTTAAATGCATTGCTCAAATGTGGTGTCCCAGTTATGAGCAACGTGGTGTCCCAGTTATGAGCAGAAGATAAATCATTGAAACATGTCCTGTAAATCAACTATTAGTTGGAAGCTAAGCCAACACATGCATTTCAAATATAAATTTCAATAATGATATGAATAAAAGCAATATGAAATAAATCTCTGTCTTCAATGTATTGTTCAAACATGGTGTCCCAGTTATGAGCAATGTGGTGTCCCAGTTATGAGCGGAAGATAAATCATTGAAACACATTATCCTGTAATATTTGGAACCTAAAGCCAACACATGCACTTCAAACATGAATTTGATACTGAAGAGAAGCAATATGATACCAATCTCTTGTCTTCAAGTTCAATATGTGTTTGCTTGAATCTGGTGTCCCAGTTATAAGCAATGTGGTGTCCCTGTAAATCAGATATTAGTTGGAAGTTAAGCCAACATGTGCATTTCAAATATAAATTTCAATAATGACACTGAATAAAAGCAATATGACACCAATCTGTCTTCACAGTGTGTTTGTTCGAATCTGGTGTCCCAGTGGCGTTATGAGCAGAAGATAAATCATTGAAACACATTGTCCCGTAAATCAGCTATAAGTTGGAAGCTAAGCCAACACATGCATTTCAAATATAAATTTGAACAATGATAACTCAGATACTGAATAAAAGCAATCTGATACCAATTTGGTGTTTGTTTGTATGTGGCGTCCCAGTTATGAGTGGAAGATAAATCATTGAAACTCATTATCCTGTAAAGTAGCTAGCACTAAAAAACAAAACTAACACACAAATTTCTTTATATTTTAGTAAATTTTAGTCTGCAAAGTCAGTTTTTGGACTACAGTCATTTCACATGCATGAAATGAAAAGTAGTTACTTGAATCTTCTGCTCATAACGGTGTCCCAATTTTCATATGTTCAGATATTTAAGTTAACAAATTCTTCATAATAATGTTTGTCAATTTGGGATGTTTTTCATATCCTTAACATGCAAAACATTCATTTTGATCTGTGCACTTCAAAACTTGGCCATATTATGCATCATTAGGACACCAAGTTATGAGCAGAAGTTTTGTGACATCTGAATTTCAATTCATCATAACAGTAAAACCACAAATGTTCTTGCTCCTAAAATCACTGAAAACAACAGAAGAGAAGCCAGTCTTCAAACCAACATAAATTTAACCATGTATTTTGATTTTTAAATTTCAGTCTTACTGTCACACTATTTGTACCAGTATCAGAGCTGTACACCTTTGCTTTCTGTCATCTGCTATCTTTCTGACTTATTGGCCCCATTCTCCTGCCTTTTTTCCCAAAAAAATCTCTTCCAAATACTTTTTCTCCTTTGAGCTCCTCCGAAATCGGAATGTGTCGGCTGTATGCAGCGGGGGAGACCAGTGAAAACTGAAAACCGGACACATGCATACCTTACCCATTATGGCCATATGGCCTGGGAACGCAGAAGAAGAAGATTACCCCTGGACCCTGGCCTTTCAGGGTTTTTTATTTTGTGTAGTTGCATCCATGGTCAAACGTAGACTGGTGGAGCCGGATGACATTTTTCTGTGGACACCGCTACTAAAACATAAAAGTAAAACAAACGGAAAATCGATCTGGTAGATTTCATGTCGTGAGCCAAAATATATATCATTTTATATGCCTTGTAAATGTCGTTTTTTTCCTCTCCCACCTTTAATTTATGCTCTACCATTTTTTAAAGCGTATTTATGATTCATTGATTCTTCCCCCACCCCTCTGTGTGAGTGTCAGTGCGTGTGTGTTGTGCGTGTAAAGGAAGGGATGCAATCGTGAGAGTGCAATGACTAGGAGAGTGCAAGTTGTTGTTTTGTTTCAATATACATGTACTTTCTCTCTTTTTCAAGTGTTCTGTACTGTCAGAACTTAGCTTTCCAGTGGAGAGCAGTGGTTTGAGTGTGGACGTGATGTGCGCTTGGCTTGGCAGGACAGATCTCTCTCAAGTCCCACAGGCTGTAGCACAACCCTGATCTATAACACAGAGGAGGAGGAGATCTTCCCACGCTGCTCAGGACATGTACTGTACGCCAATCACTGGGTTTACACTTCATCTTCTTTGGTGCGTTTCATTATTTTCTGTTCAGAACTTCAGTACATTGCCGTATTTTACGGACTATAACAGTATAAGGCGATAGTTTTTCCCCCCTGCGCCAAGTTGTTCAATACTGGAATAATATTCAAAAATCTTCTGGACAAAGACACAATGTCAAATTTTTATACTACTTTCATTCAATGAATAAAAAAAAAAGAAGAAAAAGTCCATTCCATATTTTTGTTAAATTTATAGTTTAGCTGTAGAAAAAATGTTGGGGTGTGTGCCTTGTAAAACAGTGAAAATCGCTTAACTCAAAACTGAAATTCGCTTAACTCAAAACTGAAATTTTATTCTATATTTTAGATAAAAAGTTTTTTGGACATAAGGATTATTAAAGTGGGACCACAGAATTATTGTGAGTTATCCAGTCTTTTTGAGTTAGCAGGAATCCACTGTAGTTTGTAAAATACGGTGCATGTATTGGTTTGGCCAGCCATTCTGTTTCTGTATTCGCAATCCAGTTATATCTGCAATGGAACGTTTCATGATTTATTAATCAGGTTGTGTGAGGTTTTGTTGATCAATATAAAATTGAACTTGGAATGGTGTTTTGGTTGTTTTTTCAGAGATGATGTTTTAGCCAATGAGTGTGTAGGTCTGTGGGAGGTGCAGTATCTCGATGGCAAGTGTACTTATTATTTCTGGTATTAGAGAGAATTTTAGAGAGAGAAAAAAAAAAAGCAATGACATTGACAGGCAAGGCTTTTAATTCGTTTTGTTCCGATTATTTTCTTGCTTTATCAAATGCAAGGAAGACTTACGGTTAAAGAGTATTTATGTATTGGCAGCTGAAATGGTGTTTGCTTTGATTGAACGGAGGTTATGTTCTGTTGTCCCATTTATTTGATGTAAAAACTTTGTTGTGTGTGTTCATTTTACCCCGTTAATTTATCATTAATATCAACCCAGAATTAAACAGGAATGAAGTAAAGGGTATGTTAATGTAGTTGATCGATCATCACAGCACAGTTGTTGTTTCATACCTTGGCTTAAAGACTCCAGGGATCATTCCAACAGCACTTGAACACTATGGTAGAAATGCACCAGCTTGGGACGAGAACATTACGTGTGTGACCGGTTTTGATTACCCCGCCACACTCCGACTTCGGAGGATTTTGGACTGATGATGTTATGCTAGGAGCTTGCCATGGCTAAAGACAATCCCCGCATAACTATGCAGAACATAACATTTTGATGTAGCCTTGGTGTTCTAGCTTATGTCAATTGGTCTGACACAGCCAAGGCGAACAGCACAGTGTTTTTCCTTTCTGCTTCCACTCTTTCGTAACTTTCATCCAAATTAAATTCAACTGTAATCTATGAACTCATTGGAGTTATGACGGCAGATGTCTGCCGTCACTGTAAGTATCTGTTCAGGTCATGACGGCAGACAACTGTTGTCAGAATTTCTGATTTTTTTAACACACACAAATAACGCTATTCAACAAGGGAGTTAAAGCTTCGATTGTTTCCCTTAGACCGCGTTTCATAGCCATTTGGGCCTTATTTTAACAAGTTTCATTGAGTCATTTAGCAACAGCTATGTTTCTACATAAACAAAATGGCGGATACAAAAATCGGAAATTCTGTTTTGGGGTACTTTACTGAGCATATTTTTTACACTAAAGAGACGAGTAAGCACACCAACTGTGTGTGGCATTCTATTTAGTAGACTTGTGCCTTTCTTTTGAAGAGTACTGTTTGACTCTGTCTTTTATTAATTATTTGGTAGTTATTTTTGAAAAAGTGGCCTGAAACGCGCGATTCCTGGGGTCAACGCGCACTATCTCCAATGAGTTAACAGTGGAAGCAGGACATCCTAGCCCCAATATAAAATCTGGTGAAACCATACGACATTTTGCTGTTGTTCCAGTTTTCCAGGTCACCTTTCTTACACAATACATTGATCACTAATTTAGGATTTGGGGGTGGGGGAAGGGTATGGGGTTTTTTTTGGGGGTGGGGGATCTTTTTTCCATTGCATACTAGATTCAGTTGGCACTCCACTTTCCCCCTGACCCCTTAGCTTCTTTTTTTTTCTCAGTCGAAAGTAATGGTTCATTTTACTGGATCATGAAATATATTTCATGATGCATGAACTTGTGATGTTCGTCCCTGGAAATAACTGAAGTCTCTGTCCCTGGTTAAGTTTGTCCCTGGAAACTGCAACAAGGGGTAGGCAGCCCTGTAAAACCTGTGTTTCGGATTGCCTGAAAGCAAAAAGAAATCTCAACTGGAAACTGTTCCATAGTAAGCTCAGATGAAAAATTTGGATTAAGTAAGCCACTCATGATATAGGCACCCTTTTCACTTTCCATAGCCGCTAGTTGCAAACGTTTTGCCATAATTGTACTCGTGTTATCATCCTTGCTCAATCAACAAGAAAGAAACAAAAATATTAACCGCACCTAAAAGGCGTAGACTTTTGTAAAAAATGAAATGTTCATTTGGGTTATCATTTCATTATACTCGTACAAAACTGATTTTTGTTCACACAAGTGTTATCGAAAAGAATGTATAACTTACTTGCAATGTCTGGTGTTACTTTCTGATTGAAATATGTTTAGCTCAATAATTCACAAACAGCAACAATATCCACTTTGTGTTTTTTTGTTTTCACAATTCTCAGATTTTTCAAAAATAACTTTTGTTATGGTATAAGTGTGTAGGGTATCAATTTCAAGAGTGGCCTGGGTCTGTGTAGAAATGCTATGAAAGTTTGTTAAGTTCTCAAACACAAACAGACTTAGTATGGTGAAAGTATGTTCTTTGTGTTATCTTCTTACAAGAATATATGGAACAGATTTGTGTGACTATTTTATTTGTTTTAAATGTATGAAATAGTTTGAATTATGGTTGATTATTTTTATTGCAGTTTCGCTTTTTCATGCATTTAAATGAACAAGGGTATTTTTTGGCAATGTTGAAACCTCTTTAGTTCCCAAGTATTTGTTTACTGGGATGCAAATGTATGAACTGAATTCTTGCTTATATCAACCTGCATTTGTTAGTTTGTTGCCTGCCATGCCCCCTTCTCTCCCCCACCCCTCGTTTCCTTACTATGACGAATCTGGTAATGCAAGTTGAATGTGTTCATAATGCTTCGTGTCAAAGTATTTTGATTTTCTTGTGTTATGATGTACTACTTGATGCCTCTATTTGTATGTAAAGTAAAAGGCATTTTCAACTTTCGCAACCGTCTTTTTTATTTGATGTTTGTATGGTGATTGTTGGTTTAATTGTGCAAGACTTGCCTTTGAAAACATTACAAACTAGAGCGTTAGACGCTAGACCACCAGCTGCGTGGCAGCATTTCGACGCCAGTGACCTTGACCTATGACCTTCATTTTCAAACTTGGCCTTGATATTCTTAGTACCTATCTGCATGCAAAACGTGAGCGTCCTAGGTCCTTCCGTTCAAACATTATCATGTTAACATAGTCGGCCAGCCACATACATAGGAGCAGAATTCTCTGAAAATATTACCAGCTTTGCTTCGCGGCTGGTAATGAACTTTGACATTCACAATACAAATTTCACATTATAATGTGTGACTGCTTGAAAAAAGTTCAGGATTTTATTGTCCAGGATGTCCTGAAGTTCAGGAATTTTGTGTGAGAGGGTGAAGAGAGAATGCTTAGAATTCTAAGCATTCTCACTTCGCCCTCTCACATTTGTATTGCCTGGAGCCGGCGTCGCCAGATTATGAGAATTTGAAAAGATGCATTTTGCTGGTTATAGAGGTCATGAAGTTTAACCAGAAGTGAAAGTGCAACGAGAGCCTGTCAATTACATTGGAAACTGTTGTTTCCCTTCAGTATTGCCCCCTGGAACCCCCAGGAGGGGCGCTATCCCTGCCCTCTGCCGGGGCCTAGGCGGCCCCTAGACCCCTGCCTTGCAGGATTTTTGAAATTTCTCAGGAGCACCCATGTAATTTTATACAAGGTAAGATTTGTTTTCATTAGATACAGCGAAGGTCTTTCATACATTAGATTTCAAAAATAATATTATTTATAGTTAAAAAACTTTAGTTGGTTTTGAATTCACAATCATTTAAAGGTTAACATGAACATGGTGAAATGTGACCTTCACAACAAAAAAATGATTTGGCTCCTTGTGATTTGTCTATTTAGAATTGGCATTTTAAAAGAAAGCTAAGATACAGAAATCATGTGTAGAACTAGAATGATAAAAAAAAAAAAGGTACCGGGCATACTTCAATCAAAAGTTTGATATGAACGAGTTTTCAGCTTCTACATGATCTAGATTGTGCCATGCAACTTATCTTCTAAGTTTTTTTTCTCAAGCACACACATACATCACATATTACAGATCTTGAATACACTGGATTTGTTGCATTTAACTATTTTAAGTTAACTTTGTTACACACATACACACATGCAGTATTATTCAAGTCTTGTTAGTCATTCTGGATGCCGTCAGTGGATGCTTACTCCCCCCCCCCCCCCCCTCTCTCTGTCTGTCTCTATCTGTGGTAAAGTGGCTCAGTGGTAGAGCAACAACAGATCTGGTTCGTATCCCAGCCACGGCACAAAGTTTTTCTGCTCCCTTTCTCACAAGACCTTATGGTCTGAATGCTAAAGTCTTTCAGATGATATGACAAAAGCTGTGGTCCGGAGTGCTCGCTCACTTAACTTTGCGCACATTAACTCATTCAAGTCATTCCGGCCATGTATGTCCAGAATTAATAGATAGCTGTCAATTTTATGCATTTGCTTCAAGGGAAGTAATTCTGTGTACACACCATACCTCCGTCACTTCTAAACTCGCTTCACTCCCTTATACCACAATTTTGCCTCCGAGTTGCTTTTGTAGTGGTTCATTGTGGGGGAACCAATCGGTGTAGTTTTTCTATATAAAGTCTATATATATATATATATATATAAAAGTCTGATCTACCACTTCCCTATGTCTAAACCAGAAATCTTTCATTTCTCCTTTTGTTTATGTCTGTTTTGTTTGTGTGTATGGCTGGAGTGATTTGCGAGTTTTTTAATAATTCAAAATTGTTGCGATGCGAACTAGTGAAAGAACCCAGTGTCAACACAGGAGTTATCAAACTGGTCAAAATGTAGACCTCCCACCGCCCCCTTCAGTGAAGCACTTTTCTTTCTTTTTTTAATCGGGGGCCGTTTCCAGGGATGTGAGAGTTACGCGTAAGTACGTAAATACGCTTTTTCTATTCAACTGCCTAATTTTAAGAAAGGAGACAAGATCGTGCAGATTGTTGAATATGGTAGATTTTCTTCTTACGCACATGGTGAAGGCGAAAGAAGATTGCAGCGTGAATGTTTTCATTTTCAATCATGAAAATTATGCATCACATTATAGATTGAAGAAAGAGGGGATTGACAAAGGATGTCAACACAAATTTGACAGGGCTTGGCTGGATGAAACTGTATTGGACTGTAAGGTCCGTGAAGACAAGCCGCAAATTTGATGTCGCAGGCAAAAGTTTTGTTTGAGTAGTTTTGACAATGCCATTGGCTACACTTTTTTTTGTTTTGGGCCCTCTCATATCCATGCATTTCACAAAGGCTAACGTTATGTTCCGCTCGCTCAAATCGGCAAAAACGGTCTAAGAAACACCCTTCGTTTGCCGATAGTTTGCGTGGCGTTTTGTTCTTGCCAAACACCGAGCAAGCGGCGAACTATCCGGAACTAGTAGGGGGTGAATTCATTTCTTGTTGTTGATTGGTCCATTAAAGTTTCTTTAAAATAATTTAAAAAAATTGACCAATCACACAAGAGCTTGTAATATTTTTCCGCAAACGTTTTCTAAAGTGTTTCTTAGGCCCCGTTTGGCGTAAGCGTTATTCGCGCGGCGACCGTTATCCAGAGAAACTCGACCCTGGGGTGGTGCTGCATTAGTAACGACTCTTAATTAATTAATCATGTGGATTTATATACCGCTCTTTCTCACGTCAGCTCAGTGCTCTTCACATCGAGAACAAGAAAATTAAAGGCAAACAAATAATTCACTGCTAGGTAAAATACTCACAATGCTTGCACCAAAAAATGTCCTCTCTCTCTCTCTCTCTCTCTCTCTGACTCTCTCAGCAGTTCATGTGGGAGCAGCTTGAATTTCACAAGTAGAGGAGGAGCCTCTGTTACTACTAGAAAAGTAAAACTCCTTCTGTGTTCCCAGTGTGCGTGGCCATGTTCATTCTTCTTCGATCGCTCAGTTTCCTGTCAATTATACAGGCATCAGAATTATCAGAGGATTAAGAATTTCTTATAGAGGATTGGCTTCTCTTGTCCAGAGGTTTTGGCTTTTTATCGAGTGTTATACTTTGTGTTAAATAGCACTTTCAAACGATTTATCACTAAATTAAGCCTTTTTGGTGGTGTTGGGAACTCATTTTAGTGTTGTCCCTCTACAGTCTGGGGCCTTGATGGCCCTTTTACCGTGGTTTTCAGAGGATTGGACTTCAGACTATTCTGCCTGATTATAAGTGCAGATGCGTTATGTACCTAAGAAATAGATAAGCCCAGCAAGTCCGACTTTGGCTGAGGAAATCTTTTTGAAAGTGTTTCTTGAAAAAAGGCAGGAGAATGGACCGGTAAGGCAGAAAGACTAGTAGATGACAGTAAACAAAGGGAAAAGGCAGAGACAAAGAGAGTGACAGATTAGAGGAAGTTTCAAGCACAGAAGGTGGGGGAACTACTTATACAAAAGACCCCCGGTATCCCCATGGGGGTTGGCCATGTTCCAGTCTTCAGTCCAGTCCTGATGGTGAAGTCTGCTGTCTTTTCAAGCTTCTCCTAGAGCCCCACTCTTAACTGGCCAAGTTTGACACCGAATGTCTTGGTAAGTAGGGCAATTGAATCCTGGAGGAGAAAAATACAATCTCTCTCTCTCTCTCACACACACATACTGTGTGATGCCTAGATGCTGCAAAACGTCTATGGCCCATTGTCTTACTGTCATGCGATCAGGACAGTAACATTTTAACTCACTGTCACACCACCAGGACAGTACAAGTTTTTAAACTCGCAAAGCGCTCTCCCCTTTCCATTGAGTAATAGCCTTCATAGGCTCCTTCAACGTAACAAATAGATACTGGGATGCCATGTTTTTTGTAGCCATGGCTTAAGGAAGTAAGCAGCAACACAGGTAATTCAAAGGGACTGAGAAGCGAGCGCTCGTATACTGAATGAAAGAAGGGAGTGACATGGGATGGTAGTCTATTTCGATGCAACATTTTTAAACTCTCAATATCAATGCAAGGGAAATAACTTGGAACAACCAGAGAAGAAAGATAGTCGAAGAAATGTATCGATTCAGATGCATTAAAGCAAGTCATTGGCCAAAGAGTTCTACAAACTCAGTTTTAAGGGGGAAATGTGAAAATGCTTGCCTTGATGACAGGTGGGTACCTTTGGTGTTTAGAGAAAGGGATACATTGGGGGGACAGAACGAGGATAATAAAAAACAGGGGTGTGGATTGAACACGTTATTTTGCCCCATTGACAACTAAATAGGGGTTTGTTTGCTGTAAAAGTGGATTTGCTGTTAACAGATTTTGATTTTAAAAAATGCAGACAGTTGATTTGGGAAGCCATGCAAGAAAGGCGAGCCGTGTGCGAATGGAACAGTCTTCCACCTGAGAATTTCATCAGCCTCGGTGGAGGTCTTCAAAACCCAGATCTGAACCCCCCCCCCCCCATACCCCTGAGCTCCAGCCGACCCTACCCCCACCCAGCTGGCCCTCTCTTTACACCCTCTACCCTACCTACTCCCTCCCCCCCCCCCCCTTGAGCTGATCATCTGGGCAGCTGTTCTTTTCCCACAGTACAAGATGTGTTTATAGAGAATACTGGAAACCCCTGCATCATAGTCGTCAACAAGCTGACGGAGGATGTAAAAGCGAAGAAGAAGAAGAAAGAATCCTACAAATACAGCTGTAATGTTTTTATCATTCAAGTTTATATACTTCAGAAAGTGCAAGTTCATTTTAAAATGTAATGCTGCTTCTTAGAAAAATAAAGATTTTTTTTCTCAAAACCTCGCACACACAGGTTACTTTTTTCATCTCATGGTTTTATCCCTTGTCTTAAAAAAACAAGCAACAGCACGAACAATTAATTCACACATACTGTCACAGCACAATCACACACATTTCACATTTACACGAAAGTTTAATCCTTGATGTGCCAATAATCAGAGTGCAACCAATGAGATAACGGTTTTAATATGTACAACAGTAATTATTTCACACACCAACCATTAAGATTAACATTAAAATTATAGCCCTGTCGACAGCTAAGGCCAACACACCAACGAGAAAGCAGCAACCCTTCAACCTTCCAACAAAAAGAACAGACCCAAGAAAGAATTTGAAACATTGTCAACAAATTTCATCTCCAGTTCTTTTGGTTTTTCTTTTACTAAGAGCAAGAACCAACACGCACAAACCTTTACCCTAAACCTGATCGTGGCCAATTCCACTGGACCCCCCCCCCAATTTTGGCAATACTGCACTGTAGACATCCCCCCCCCTCATGTTGACCACCCTCAATCTCAAAGTCGGCTTCTTTCAATTTTAAAGGGGCACCCTGATAGATGTTTTTGCAAGAAACATGTCGAGGTCACCAGAAAGACAGCCTTTTCAAGGATCGGAACACTCACTTTGCTCTGGTTTTCTATAAATCAAACTGTCAAAACGGCGATTCCTCTTTGGCGGAGTTGCCGGAGAGAGAAGCCATTTTGGACGGGGTGTGTGGAGGCCACTGAGAGTGGTTGAAGCTTTTTCTTCTTTGTGGTGCAGCAAAAAAAAAAAGGAGCTATTTCCTTTGTTGTGAGCGAAACTCCTTTTGGTAAACTGTATAAAAAGGCTTGTATTGTGGAAATTTTGTGCAACCGATTTGGTCTAACTCAGATGGCCATTACTGAAAGAATTTGACTTCCAGCACCTCCGCCAAGGAGGAATCGCCCATTTGACTTCTAGGAAACCAGAGCAAAGTGGGTGTTGCGATCTCTGTAAAGGGTGTTTTCCTGGTGATCTCTACGTGTTTCTTGCAAAAACGTATCCGTCAGGGTGCCCCTTTAAGAAAATAATCCTAGGCTGATCCTAACCCTATCCCTTTCCCGAGAATGGCAGAACGTTGCTTCTCAGTGATCATTTTCAAAAATTGAGGGGGAAAAGTTGTAATAAGACCTCCCATTATAAGACTCCCTCCCATATAAGACCTACTTTTCTGAGACATTGCCCTTCTTTGTAAGTATTAAACTTACCTCCCTTATAAGACCCCTCCCTTATAAGACCTCATTTATGATGCTTTTTGAAGGTCTTATAAGGGAGGTTCCACTGTAGTAAAATTCGACTAGTTCCTGCCACAATTCCAGACCTTCAACTCATCTGCTGCCTTTGAGAAGAAAGACCCTGTCTGTGTGGAGAAGGGTTGGGGAAAACTGACAGCCAATTCTAAAGGTCAGTTGTCTTGCTTTCTAGACACAGTCATTGTGCATTAAAGACCCCCCACGTCACGTGTCACATTCCCTCTTATGCTAGGAAGATTTCTTAAGATTTCTTACCAGCTATAAGAGTGAAAGCACGTGAAAACCGTGATTTTGACACGTGATGTGGTGGTCTTTAAAGGGGTAAAAGAAACAACCCCCAAACATTCATGTTATTCTTTGATCGCTTCTCGGCCTTTTGGCTGAGGCAGTGATTCAGGAATATCAATTTTTGTTTATACCTTGGTTGGTTTGTTCAGCCCGTCGTACATGGCGAAAGCCGATACGCGACGTTAAACTGAACTTCCCACCCCCAAACCCGCTATCATTTCAAGCATCAAAGCACAACTATTTTGTAGGGATCAGAAAAACGGATTCAACTTGGAAGTGAAACAAACAATAGAAATATTATAAATATTAACAAAGTGGGGCAAACGTATGAAAATTAATGTGAAATAGTGAGGCTAAGAGAGAGGACATAGTGAAATGAATAAGGGGAAGGAACTTCTCGTAATTAATTCCCTTTTTACCAAAGTTATTTATGGCACCGATTCGCCTAGCAAAGTGAAAGTAGTTGCCACAACAATACAGACCCAAGTTCATCCTCATTGTATGAAAATTAGCTGGGAAAACTACCAGCGACATGTCAAGGTGTTGCTATGAGAACAAGGCCCAATTTCAACCAGAAAGTTGAACATTCTTCTTCTTCTTCCAGTTGGGGATGTTTATCCTACCCCGCACTCACCGGTCTTCATTCAGACCATTAATAGCGCACAGGATGCGTGCTATGTGAATTTGTGTCATCCATCCCACCGGCACACACGGCCTACTCGTACCGTCTAGTGGGATGGGCTTTAACGTGTGCGCAAGATCTTGTGCATGCGTTCGCACACATGACCTCGGTTTTTGAAAAGTCTCATCCAAAGGACTTTATGGACTGAAAATGTACCCATTTACATGTGGGTGTAATTTGGAAAATTGGAAAAAAGTGCCTTTCCCAAGGACACCTCGATTCCGCCTTGCTCGAACCCGTCAATTTAATTGCTTCGTAAACAATTCAAAACAGTTCTCCTCCTTTCACTACACAACCACCATCATCATATTGATGGTTAGATGGTTCTGTTACAGGACCATCATTGCCTGCATTTGAGAAAAGAGCAAAAGTTTGCTTCCTTCCAGAAACGGGCACTTTAATTAAAAATCTAAAGTTAACATTTTAAAACATGAAATCTTAACAAAAGCTGATAACACAACCAACTACTGGTAAAGAGCTATGTTATGTCGGTGATTCAGTTTACCACTACAAACTGGATATGGAGGAAAATGAGTACATGTACTGTAATTTGCCATCTTACAAACTGGATATGGAGGAAAATGAGTACATGTACTGTAATTTGCCATCTTACAAACTGGATATGGAGGCATAAGAGTACATGTACTGTGAATTTGCTTACAAACCGGATTTACAGTGACTATTAAAATTAGATCTTTCTGGCAATAGATGCATTTAAAGGCGATCGATTTTTGCACCAAATTTTATCACTAAAAGGCATCAGGGCCTGTTATCCAAAGACCCTATTTTTTTTTGGGGGTAAGGTTAATTTATTTACGTCACAAGGTCCCAATATTGCAGTTTTTTTTTTCTACCCAGTTAAGTTTAATGGATCGTGGGGACTTGAAAGAGTGCAAAAAAGGACCTTAAAAGGACCTTTAAAGGACCAGCAAATTTTTTTAAAGGACCTATTTAAACCTTGTTTGTAGTTGTACTTGCAGACGTGGTGGGTGCAGAGCCAGACGCTGACGGTTGTGGCTGAGCGGATTAATTTGTTGCAGTAGTACTTAAGCTGCTTGCAAAAAAGTCGGTCACATTGCACCTCGATTCCGCCTTGTGCCTTCTTTCAGCTTTCTTGTGATTTTCAGTCTTTGCGTGTTGCTTCAGCACCGACTCTCCCATTGACAAGATGTTGATATTTTTTTCACAATATGCACAACGAACTGCATGTTTGTTGTCCATCACTTTTCGGACCCAGTCCTTTTAAATGTCTTCTCTCAGCCAACGATCCTGCATTTTTACACTTTTTACTTGAAAACAAGCACTGAAGCAGCCGCATGTGCGAAGAATTTCAACATGGCGCATAAGACATCTCGCTGAATCTCGCGCACGTGACCGGATTTACAGTGACTATTAAAATTAGATCGTCTGCTCGAAAGATACGAAGGCGATCGATTTTTGGCAAATTTTATTTCATTTAATTTTTTTTTGGGAGTTCATTTTTTATGACAAGGTACTTAGTTTTGTTTTTTGGCCCGATTAAAGGATTTAAACTGACCGCACCAGTTTTAAAAGGACCTTTGACTGATTTGAAAGGACCTCCTTGCTGATATAAAGGACTTAACAGGCCTTTTGAAGACCGATCAATTTCACAGCACTTTAAAGCACCTGAAAGGACCCCACGAACCCTGAGTTTGATGGTATTCTTTGACTGAAAAATAGCTGGCGTTGAAAGGGTTAAAAAGCATAAACTGATGAGGGGTGTGTGTGTGTAAACTTGTACTAATTTGAAAAGTTGATTGTTGCAAGGGGCTCAGATGTGCGCCATGACGTTGCCTATACGCCATTGCCAGTGTCCCAAGTGGGCTGCGCTAAACATCTTTATTTATCTTATTTATTAAGAAGATTTCCATGCCTTTAAGCTCTATGCGCTTATCTTCCATGCGGTTCTCTATTATCAGAGCTTATATCAGTGCATTTCTGTTTAATTTAACGCATTTAGTAAAGTAGCTGATCGTTTTTTTAGTTCTCTTGAAAAAAGTATCTGGCAGAGAATTCTGAAAGAACATAAAATAGTTGGCGCTAGAAGAGTTAATTAAACGGAATGAGCATCGGTAATATCCTGTTATTGAGCCCTCATTCACGCATGGATGGAATTAACCAAACAGCATTCAAACGCCAATTAACATTCCAAAACAGCAATTTGCATACCTATAGAATCTCCCAAATAGCATTCACATGACAGTTATTTCCAAAATAGCATAATTCATGCATTCAGACACTCTCCAAAATAGCACTCACTCATGAATGTTATTCTCGACGATATAGCATTCATTTGCATATGCACTCTCTCCAAAAAGCATTAACAAATGAATACAGCATTCTTACAAGGGTTCTCCGAAATCTCATTCACTTACAGACTCAAAATTGGGACCAAAAGAAACAGTGCTTGGCAAAATCTTTGATAAGCGCAAGGAGAGAAATAGATTACAAAGAAGTTACTGTGCATAAATATCATACAAACAGGGACACTTGAGCACTTGTACTAGGTTATTTCAGCATTTCTAATCAAGGGAAGTCAACATCCTCTTTGTGAACATGAATGTACCTCTCTCTACCAATGCAATATACACAAGATAATAATAACTTGTTACCTTTTAATTGAATTTAAAACTTCCCACTAAAACCCATGCCTAAGACTCGTTTAAAAGCTACGCCTTTTCCTAAGAAGCCTAGTGTCCATAATCTGTTTCCAAGCTTGCAGAGTGGTAAGGTGCTTGCCGGGCATACTGAATTCAACCAGTACAACAACTATGACTACCACTAGACTTCTTCCGAGTTTCCAAGAGTTTCTTTTGCCAGAGTGTCCAAGACCTTAGCTGCCTCATCTGCTCGCTTTGGCTTCGTTCAATTAAAAATGGTCGCCATCACCAGAGACCCAAGATGCACCCTACGATCAAAATGAAGAAGCGAGAGGGGAGGGGGAGCACACAAAAAGAGCCAGCAGACTTGGCAGCAAAGCGCTGAAAGTGGTCAGGATTCCGACCACAAGCCAGGCGGAGGAGGTCAGAGTGAGTGACCCCTCAGTGGAGTGACCCCTCAGTGGACTGACCCCTCAGTGGCCCGAACTGCTGGACCGGCTGCGACGTCGCGAGGAGCGCCGCGGGGAGTAGTCGCGGCGGGAGTGATCCCGCTCTCGGTCCCGGTCGCAACGCTCTCTGCACAACACAGGGCAGAAAAGGCGCAGTTAACGCTCCGGTTCAATAGGGGGAACAACGCATCGAGGGTTTGCCAGCCACAACTGCCCTTCTTAGGAAAAATAGAGGAAGGAAATGTAGGGACAGTTGAGGCAGGCAATCCTCGAGGAAAAAACACACCCAACAACTTGTTGAAGGTTAGCATACATAGCATCACTCGCTATTTAACACAATGTGACGTGCGAGATACATGTTATATTCATCATGAAAGCCGTCAAATTGTGTACAGTGCCAAAATCAGACTGAAATGGAGCACACAAACGATGATACGAATGCAACATCGGTTCAGATAACCCTCATCGCAACGTTTTCTTTACCGTTTTTACTGTCTGATCCCTAGCGAGTGTTGCTATGCATAGTAAGTAGTTCATGGTTCTAGTTTTAGAAAGAAAAGAACAGCCAAATTCTATACAAGTGAAGCTAAGACGTTCATTGTTCCAGTTCTAGAAAGAAAATACATGTAAAAGCAAATGCCTAACAGTTAAAACTAAACATTTGATAGTTCAAGTTCAACAAAGAAAATAATAGCCCAGTGATGCATTTTTTTTTAACTTTTTTTTTTATGGCTTTGTTGAGAAGCATTGCTTACTTTGAAATAATAATATATCATTACGTTTCAGTAATTTTGTCAGGAAAAAGGGCAAAACAAGTCCTTAAAATCATACCAACCAACTTACTACAGGGATGTGAGAGGGCCCCAAACAAAAAAGCGTAGCCGATGGAATCGTCAAAGTACTCAAACAAAACTTTTGCCTCCGACATAAATTTTTTCGTTGCTCGCTTACACGGATCTTACTGTCCGTTAGTTTCATCCATCCAAGCCCTGTCAAATTTGTGTTGGCATCCTTTGTCGATCTCCTCTTTCCTCACATCTATGGATAAATAATTTATACGGCTGATGATGAAACAGTCACTCAATAGCTTTGAAAACATCAAAATCCTCCTTCAAAATCATAGCCGAACATATAAAAATGATGCATTGCCATTGGACGCAACTGGCCAACCACAGAGAAGCTAACAAAATTCAGTCAAGGGACTGTACTCATGCTACAAATTGCTTTCGTTTTCACTGTGTGTGCACGCAAAGAAAGGCTACCTAACTCGACAATCTCTCTCTGTACTTTTTTTTCAAAATAGAAAAAGCGCATTTACGCGCTTACGCATAGCTCTCACATCCCTGTTACTATCGTGTCTGTACACCGGCTAAATCAGTAAGTGTTTCACTCTTTTCAATAACAAGCAAATAAAAGAACATCAAAAACCTTGACACACATTCTAAACCTAAGGGAAGAAATTAGATGTTTAACCCCCAACACATCACAGATGTTTCTAATCACTAATGGCAAATGATTTAACCATTTGTTATAATCATACATCAATATTCTGCATGATCACCTGGGTTAATTAAAAAAAAATGGCAAAGAGAGGCATGACTAAAGATATCTGATCACAAGCAAGGTAAATGATTCAAGGACAAAAATCTCAACAACCACCAATCACTACACACAACTTTCCGTAAGTTAAATAAATTTTTCAGTGATCTCAGATACTTTCGTCTGGACTAAACAAAGAAACAACAAGTGTGTGTGCGTTTATGACATAACAGTTAACAAGTACTTGAATCAAACCTAAGGGGAAGGTTCCACTTTAAGCACTAAAAGGAAAAGGGGCCTCTTTTTCCTTACTGCCATGCTACACAGAACCCTTAACATTGTTGCATCCAGGGCCACTAACAGGGCGATGAGGCGAACATCTTGGTAATCTATCAAACATTGATGCGTTTCAATAGAACCCGGTCAACTAGTTGAGTTAATTAGAACTTGAAAAAAAAAATCAGATTTTTTAATCCCCATCATCTCAGGGTAAAAATGCTTTTTTCGACATTTCTACCAACTTTGCATCATAAACAAATTTAATTAAAATACACATAGCACACTGCCCTTACTACACTTTATACGTATAATTATGTACACTTTTATATCCAGATTCGACTCGTGGCAAATTATAAAGATACACTTACAAAAACATTTCATACCAATACCTGTAAAAGAAAACAAAATCAATGAAATTCCACGCCCCCCACCCAATCTTTTCGGGGGCTCGATTTAAACCAAGCTGGCAAAACGTATTCTTCAGATGGGCACATCACACCACTTACCATTCAACTCAGATTCTTAAGATCAGAATTGTCACAATTCCTGCAGAGGAAAATAAAAGCATCAACTAAAAGGGGGAAATAATGAAACAGTACGTGTCAAAGACTCAAACCCACAAAGGCGTCTTAATCCTCGCGTTTCGTGATTCGTGATTCGTATGCGTTCGTACACGCGTCACATCTGATCGTGACTTCTGGGCGCTCGTCTGACGTTAAGCTCGTGATTCATCATCGTTCTGTGTGATGTAGACCTTAGTCTCTCTCTCTCCCCGCGTTCTATCTTACCGTAACGTAACCTTTATGCCTGCCCGTGCCTGGTGCAAAAAGGTAAAAAACAAGACTGAAAAAAACATAGGTGTCTGTCAAGCACAAACCAAAAAACATCCTGCAGAAATTAACCCGAAACTGAAAATCACTTACAGAAATGGTGACACATATAAAAACAGTCCTTGTCACCCTGTGGATTGAAAGATTAACAACAAAATGAACAAAAGAAAAAAAAAGGTCTGCAAAGCTTCCCTTTGCCCTGCTCAAAAAGTAATTGCCATAAAAAGGTAAAGAACAAACAAAAAAGCGCCATAACATCAAGGAATCGATTAAAAAACCAAAAAAATGTCTTAGAAATTGCTTTTCAGTGTCAAATTCCAAAATTACCCTAAAACGAAACTGAATTGCACAATAAAATCTCACTCAAACTCACCCAACCTCCCCGTTAAAGAACAAAACAAAAAAGCAAAACTGTCCTACAAGATTACAAATGTACACACATTACTGTAGAACTACACACAAACACATAAATATCTATACATTTGCACACATACACACAAATGTGTCTTCGAACTCTAGAATCAAAATAAGATCAATCCACCAGCATCTGCAGTGTAGATGAACAGGCCTGAAAATAAATATCAAGCAAAATGACCGGCGAAGTAGGGGTGGGGGGAGAGGTACAGAGGGTCTAAGTAAATGTGTTTCCTTCATTACTAATAGTGAACTCTTCAAAACAAAACACACACACACACACACCAAAGAAGAAAAAAAAGTGTTGTTTTGTTTCATCACATCCTCTTTTTTGAACCTCTCCATTCTCCACCGCCAGCTGCTG
Organism: Phymorhynchus buccinoides; assembly: GCA_017654935.2. Lineage (NCBI taxonomy): Eukaryota > Metazoa > Mollusca > Gastropoda > Neogastropoda > Raphitomidae > Phymorhynchus > Phymorhynchus buccinoides. The sequence goes on from CM065697.1 coordinate 44,291,828, forward strand.
ATAAACACTGCTAAGTACAGACATGTCTGTCTACACTATGGTTTGGCCATAGAAAACTACTCATTTGTTTGCCCAACTACACATTGTTGAATGCGACTATGCATTTTGGAGTGTGCTGACTACTCATTTATGAAACTGAAAAATGACTGCGCAAAGCAAATTTCCTGACTAAATTGACAGCCCTGACATGGCCTCGGTGGGGCTATAATTGTAATCATAATCTTTTTAGTTTTTTAACATTTCACAGCTTTTATGGAAACAAACAAAACAAAAACATACGCACACCGACATATAGAAATATTGGTGGAAATGAACAGCGAGGGCTACTACAGTAATAACAGGAACACCAATAGCAATGGTAGCAATAATAACAACCACAATACTGGCATTAACCATCATCATTACAATCGTCACCATGTAATCTTAATCTTAACGAACCATTAACTAAGCCATGATGAGCGTTGGCTTCGTTCTGAGAGAAAGAAAAAAAAGCACCCATACGGCTTCTGTCTTCTTATGCACCATGTCATGACGGTTAATGTACAATATGTCACACGTGTCATTTATGTCACTAAAAGACGCAAAAGATTTTTTACCCCAAACTACACATTTTACTTTAAAACTACTCATTTTTTAAACAAGGTGCCCAATCGTCCTGCAAAAACAAGGGGTCCCAGGGACTCCTTCACTTACAGTATAAAGGGTCCTGGAGGTGGGATAGAGGGTCCCAGTGGCATTGCGAATGCTAAACAGAATTTTTCTAGTGCATCCCGGGGACCCCTTGCACATTGTTTTAGAGGGTCCTTTAGAATTTCATAGACCCCCAAATGGGGGTCCCTGGAAGCCCTGTTAAACTGAAACTACTCATTTAGAGCTTAGGAGGCAGGCAGGTCTGTAACTGTGTAAGTGCTGTCATTCCAGTGTTCACACCTTCAAGTACAAGGTCATTGTCCATCAAATGTTCAATAAATCCATATATACATGGGTGTTACTCTTTAATTTTTACACTGATTTCAGTATTTTTATTTCTACCAGAAACTGAACTTGGTTTTTTTAATTTATCGAAAAAGAAAAACAAAATGACCACAAGCAATTTGGGGTGTTTTGAACTTGGTGGTTCTATCTTGGAAGTTTACAAAGGCAATGTAATAATTTTAAAAGGTTAATCAGACTCAAACTGTCCTTGTCTTTCATTTTAACTGTCTGTCTATCTCTGTCTCTCTTAACTTGCCCTTCTGAATTGTCCGACGGGGCTCTGCCCCTGTACCCTGCCGGGGCCATGGGTCCCTGGACCCCTGCCTTTCAGGTTTTTTTCCATTTGGGGGAGTTGCACCCATGTATATAGCTTCACCCCTCACCAGCTGTGGAAGGGTGGAATCCTCCGTTACTTCTGAAGCGACAGAAACAAGTTTTTATCAGCTGCAAGTGCAGCTCGCATGAAAGCAACGGGGAAAGGCCTGTTGGCTGGTTAAAGTATCGGTATTTGGTATATTCTAGTCACAGAGACTAATCTATGAGCTGTGAAATTCGGGCTGCTCTCCCCCGGAAAGGCCTGTTGGCTGGTTAAAGTATCGGTATTTGGTATATTCTAGTCACAGAGACTAATCTATGAGCTGTGAAATTCGGGCTGCTCTCCCCCGGAAAGGCCTGTTGGCTGGTTAAAGTATCGGTATTTGGTATATTCTAGTCACAGAGACTAATCTATGAGCTGTGAAATTCGGGCTGCTCTCCCCCGGAAAGGCCTGTTGGCTGGTTAAAGTATCGGTATTTGGTATATTCTAGTCACAGAGACTAATCTATGAGCTGTGAAATTCGGGCTGCTCTCCCCCGGAAAGGCCTGTTGGCTGGTTAAAGTATCGGTATTTGGTATATTCTAGTCACAGAGACTAATCTATGAGCTGTGAAATTCGGGCTGCTCTCCCCCGGAAAGGCCTGTTGGCTGGTTAAAGTATCGGTATTTGGTATATTCTAGTCACAGAGACTAATCTATGACCTGTGAAATTCGGGTTGCTCTCCCCCGGAAAGGCCTGTTGGCTGGTTAACTTAAAGTATCGGTATTTGGTATATTCTAGTCACAGAGACTAATCTATAATCCATGCTCTTACCGACTGTTTAACTGAAGTGGGATTATTACGTGTATACAGCGCACGGGTCAGACTAGTTTTAAGTCCCTATCCGAAGGACTCGACTTTCAGTTCGATTTTCCTGTTGAACTAGAAAGAAAGGGCGACGCCGGGATTCAAACTCGGTCACTCACGCTGCAGTCACGCATTGAATTTGACAGGCGAACGTCTTAATCAACTCTTTGAACTTCAATTTTATTTTCAACAAGTCTTCTGACAGTCAGCAATATGAGTACGACTCTTCTGAACAAAAATCAGAGTTCTTTTCCTTTATTTTAAAAAAAAAACGCAAAAAAACTAAGTTAATTTAATTAAGCAGACATAGACATCACAGAAAATTCTTTTTTGTTTTGTTTTTTGCAATGAGAAAATAAAAGTGCAAATCACAATTTTTTATTTTGAACATTGAGGCTATTTGCCTTGAATTTTAAATAAAATCTCACCTTACTAAAAATCTTACCTTTAAGCAATGGCCCAGGCTTAATCTTACTTACTCCGAGAGCAAATCAAAAGAGATGGAATACAATCGCTTCAGTATCTAACCTTACCTTCCTCCAATGTTAGCATCCTTCATCACTCAGTTATAGCGGGATCACTCACGGTCTTCCTCCAAAATCAATGACCGTTTGTTTCGATAACCTTAACGTCATGGGAAAGAAATGCAGGGAAACTGTCTGCATTTGCAAGATACAAAGTCTGTCAGCAACAGCAGTAGAACTTACAGTGGAGTACTGCTAACACAAAACTGGATAACATGAAATATTGGTTAATGCACAAGAATCTGTTCGAACGGACGAAACCCCTCTTTATCATTACTGAATGCTTGACACAAAATACTGTTAACGCACACAAAAATCTTTGTCCCTTGAATTTCATGCTAAGTGTACTCCACTGTAACTGCCACAGCCACTAATAAGGCAATTGGGTACTTTAGACAAATATACAGTGGAACCTCCCTTATAAGACCTTCAAAAATCATCCAAAATGAGGTCTTATCAGGGAGGGGTCTTATAAGGAAGGTAATTTTAATACTTACAAAGGACAATGTCTCAGAAAATTAGGTCTTATATGGGAGGGAGTCTTATTCATGGGAGGTCTTATAAGGGAGGTTCCACTGTAGTAATAAATTACTTCACTCACGAGTGACAAGCAAAAAAACAAAGAATCGAAAGCATTTCAAAACCAAAACATCGCCCCTCATGATTGATAAGTAACTGCCCAAGAAACTGAAAAAAACAGACGTATTAAGAAGAATCGTGAAAGGCGAAGAAGGGAAAAAAAAGCATGGAAAATGAACCCAGGTAAAGTAAAACGGGGTTGTGAAAAGAGGACCATGGCGTGTGTGTGTGTGTGTGAGGGCAGGGCTGGGGTGGTGGGGGGTGGGGCGTACCGGCGTGTTTCGCGGGAGGGGCTCCACTGGCGCGACCTGCAGTCCCGAGAGAAGTGGCCCCGCTTGCCGCACTGGTAGCAGCGCAGGTTGGGGTTGAAGGCACCCCCGCCCCGCACCGCCTGGTTCCTGGGCCGCGCCAGTGTCACGCGGATTCGCCGACTGTGCAGCGTTCTGCACACCACACACACAACGTGCACAGTATTTTACGGACTGTAAGGCAGCGCACTGTCATAACTCCCAAATTCTACACAAAATTCTTTGCCTTGGCATGAGGCTGTGTCAGACCAGTTGACATAAGCTAGAACGCCAAGGCTACATCAAAATGTTGTTATGCTCTGAATGGTTGTGCGGGGATTGTCTTAAGCCATGACAAGCTCCCAGCATAACATCATCAGTCTAAAATCCCCCGAAGACGGAGTGTGGCTGCCCACATGGCGGGGTAATCAAAAACGGTCACACACGTAATGTTCTCATCCCTAGCTGGTGCATTTGTGCCGTATTGTTCAAGTGCTCTGGCTGTTGGGATGATCCCTGGAGTCGTTAAGCCAGGGACAACAACAACAACAACACCACAACACAAAATTCTGATTTCGTTATATTGAAACTCAAGTCTAAAAATAATAGAATTCTCGCCTTAACTTAGGGGTGTGTGCACATACAGTGCAACCTCTTTTAAGACCTTCAAAAATAATCCAAAATGAGGTCTTAAAATGGGAGTGAGTTGTATAAGGGAGGTAATATTAATACTTACAAAGAAGGGCTTCTTGCAATGTCTCAGAGAAGTAGGTCTTATGTGGGAGGGAGTCATAACGGGGGGGTCTTTTAACTTAAGGGAGGTTCCACTGTATATGCTGAAACACATCCACATGTCCTATCCGCAACAAAAATCTGAAAGTAGGAAACATGAAAAATGATGAAGGCGTGTAGAAATCCATCCGCATTTTCTGTGCAGAATCCCAAATATACCCATCCAAATTTTCTGCGCGAAACCTCACACATGGATACATGTGCATATACAGTACTGATATAGTCCGTAAAATATGGTAGTCTACTTTCTGAAACCTTGCTGCTTTAAAACATACTCTACAATAGCAACTACACAGCACACAGCAACGCATATCCTTCCAGATTCTCCCAGAAGTCAGGCTCTGGACATTTGGTTTGCAACAAAGACAATGATTTTTGCCTTAACACTTGTAACCCTGATTAAAATGACGACTCTACTCCCTGTAACCACCAAATTAATGTTGGTAAACTGGGACAGAAATGGGGTACTTTGTTTTAAAAAAATGTTAAAAAATAACTGCTTGATGGATTGACTTCAAATGTTCAGGGTTTGTGTATGAATGAAGAATGTTTAACTTGCAATGTTTTTTTTGTTATGTGATATTTTGGATTTTTGGATATTGCAATTTTAACTCCAAAATACATAACGAAGTGGGTGTACAGGGGGCGGTTTTAGACGGTTTGGTAGGAGAAAGCAATGGATGTCATGGGCGGAATCAGGCTATAAGGGGCTTAAAAAGTTAATTTGGATCTTTGGTTGCTCAAGACATGATTAAGCCATTTAAGGGCATTGTCATCAAGTCATCCTGAAAGGGACAAATCCACCAGTTATTATCATGATTGGTTTACACTCACACACACACGCATACACGTGCATGCACACACTGTGACACATACACATACATGCACACACACACACACACATGTACACACACAGTTGCACAGACCCTTGTTCCAATTCAATGTACAAAAAAGTAGTTGGAAGTATATTTTTAAAACAACAACAGTAAAACTAAAAGCTTAGAAGCATAGAAGTATAGAAGTTAGAACCTAGGCTATGGACATCCACCTAGTATAACTACCAAACTCCTACTCACTCTCCGTCCATGCGCTTGATGGCCCTCATGGCGTCTTCGCGGTGGTGGTACACCACAAATGCAATAGCGGGCTGTGTGCGGGGCATCCACATGTCGATGATCTCCCCAAACCGCCCAAACTCCTCACGCACGTCCCTCAGCGACGATGACGACGACAGACTCCCCACGTGGATGCGCGTGCCAACCCGCACGCCCGTGTCGTCCATCCTGTCACCCCCACTGCTCCGCCGTCGCCGACGGTCCGACTCATACGGTGAGCGACTGCGGGAACGGGAACGAGATCGGGATCTGGACCGGGATTTGGACTTGGACGGGGAGTGAGAGTGCGGTGAACGGGACCGGGACCGGGAGCGAGAGCGGGAGTACGATTTGGATTTGGATTTGGATTTGGACTTAGACTTGGATCTGGATCTGGATTTGGAGCGTGAGCGTGAGCGGCTTCCCATGGTTGACGGTGCTGAGTAACTAACTGATTCACTCCAACTCCAAGGACGGTAGGGTGCAGAATGAACTTGTTCTGGAGAAATAATACACATGATTATCATAATCATCAGTGACTAGTAAGATTAGGGTTAAATGTGGCAATCTGGCATTGAATCTCGCAGTCACAGCTGCTCTCTCCTGGGTCCTTGTGTACACGTCACTATATGAGAACCTCTACCATGGCCCCATGCACAGGTACAGGGCCTTCTTCTTCTTCTGGGTTCCCAGGCCATATGCCCGGATATGGGCATAATCATGATAATGGGTGAGGTACGTATGTGTCTGGTTTTCAGTTTTCACTGGTCTCCTAGCTGCATACAGCCGACACATTCTGATTTCAGAGGAGCTCAAAGGAGACAAATTATTTGGAAGACTTTCAAAAAAGGCAGGAGAATGGGCCAATAAGACAGATAGATGATAGAAAGCAAACGGAAAAGGCAGAGTCAAAGAAAGAGAGTGGCAGGTTAGAGGAAGTTACAAGCACAGAACATCAAGAAGGTGGGGGAACTATTTTTACGAAAGACCCCTTGGTATCCCCACGGGGAGAAACTCGTGGAGTGGGCGGGGGCGTCTAGCTCCCAGTAAGGTCGGGAGGCACAAAGCATCCACCCACTGCCCCAAGGTACAGGCCCAACAATGAACACAACATACCTGTGAACATACAATATGCATATATGAGTCAGTCTCTAAGTCTAAGTGTGAATGTGTGTGTGCATGAATGTACATACATGTATGTGTGCATTTTATTTTGTATGCAAGGGTAATATGCATTTGTGCGTGCAAGTGACTTAGTTCCTTTCACAGGTTCCTTTCCGCTGGAAGGCTAGCAGCCTGTAGTGAGAGAGAGAGAAATAGCACTCAGAAGAGAAACAGAGAGCGTGCAAAGAAACCCCTTTAAAACTTTGACAAGGACTGGGAGTGCGCAATCATTGGGTGTTTTTTTCACAAAACAAATTATGACGTGTCACTAACTTATCCGACTCCGAGTGACTTGGATTATTATGTTCTACATAACATAAGTACATTTCTTTCTCTCAGTTTTGCGTATAACAGCATTGAATAATTATATTAAAACATAAAGGCATGAAATACAAGTATGGAATGAGAACCAACAAATTTGCCGTTCCAGAAGTTATTTAAAAGACACAAGGGGAAAAAATAAAAGGAGAAAAGATGGAGAGTCGCACCTCAATCTCTCTACCATCAACGAAGTGTAAAATAAAATTTATGCTGGAAATGTCTACGATTTAAAAAATAATAAAAAATAATACGTTTTGTGTGGTTTTATACTATAATATACCTTTATATTTGTTGGGTCTTGAAGTTTTTATTTTATTTTTATTTTGGCTGAGCTTATTTTTAATTCTTAGATTTAAGTTTTTGTTTAACCCTGAGGTTTATGGTTTAGGTTTACCAAGCCAAAATAATAGAAGCATTCTTGTGACATGAGCGCCCTCTATGTTACGCTATAGCAAATCACAAACCAGACATTCGAATGCTTTCAAAGCGCTATTCGCCGGTTTCTTACCTTTTTTTTTGGGGGGGGGGGGGGGGGGGGGGGCACTTTAAGTAAGTTGTTTTCTACACCAATAACACGAAAATGAACTTGTTTTGCAACTTTTTTTTTAGTTATCTCTATGCTTTTCAGAATGCATTCCCAAATCAACGGGACAGTGGTTTTGTGACAAAGAAGCCAAGCAGCCAAACCCCTTGACCACCACCTACAGCATCAGGACGGACTTGCATGGTTTCCTTTTTGCATTTTCCTCCTCCTTCCACCATTCATCTCCAATTCCTCTCCCCCTCTCCAAACTCTCTCCAAACTCTCGCCATAGATTTCTAAAACTTCTCTATATTGGCTCAATATTTTAAAAAAAATTAAAGGGGGGGGGGGGGGGGGGGGGGGCAATTTGCTCCCATGCACGTTTTTTGCATGCTTGGATGTGACATAATGTTATGATTCATTGCTTCAAACTTCAATTGAACTTTTCAAATGTCAACAAATGAACGAAAAATGGTGTTTTACGTCCTCTCGGTCTGGAACAGACACATATGGGACATTTGTAAATACAAAGATGGTGGGAACGATACTGGATGCATTGCCAGGAGGCAGTGCAACACCAGTAAAGTCCCGAATTTTTAAGCTTGAAAATGTCAACAAATGAAGAGACTTAAAGGCCTTGTGCGCATTAGATCCGCAATCCGCAAGGGCCGTTCCGTACAGGACGAGTTTATGTTTTACGTCCTCTCAGTCGACCCATGGATTCTATATTAACATGTAATGTAGTGTCCATGGTCGACCGAAGTCATACGGGACATTGAGTGTATTCCGTACAGAAACCCGATACACTTATATAAGAAATAAGTGGATGGGATTACGGATGGGTTTCTCTGTGTTATGGGCAGTCACACACTCTTTCATATAAAATTTCTTACTTCCAGATTTAGTGTGGAATTGCGCATGAGTTTACGCAGACTCAGTCGCGGAACTTGCGCGTATATACAGCCTAACGGGATAGTTCTTTTAAACTAATATTGAAGTTGTATATGCAAGCATTTGAAGCACATAAACAAATAGAGGCCTAAGTCATTTTTGAAACCAATTTGAAAGTAGATCTCGCTTTTCAGTGAAATAATTTTTTTCACTTTTTCGGAAACAAACACTCCGCATATTAAAACTAGGGGAAGACGGGGTAAAAAGCGCATGGGCGGGTAAGAAGCCCACCCCAATTATCTCATGAAATAAAGAAAATTTCAGTCAAATTTGCCCATGAGACGAATGCTAGACATTAACGCTCGTCTCATGGGCAAAATGAGACTGAAATTTGCTTCATTTCATGAGATAATTGGGGTGGGCTTCTTACCCGCCCTATGCGCTTTTTACCCCGTCTTCCCCTACATGCGAGTTATACGTATTTTTTCCTTAATTCTTTCTTTAACTTATTTACGGGGTTTCAAGTCCCACAGAACTTCCGCGTACGGTGTGTACGTGCACTAACTCAAAACTATATACTCCACTGCAAAATGAAGACAAATCCATTCATTACTATATAGTGAAAGTAAAAGACCTTTCCTTGCTTTTGGGGATCCTGTCACGAACTTAAATGTAGGTCCGTGGATCCTGTGGATCCTGTGCCTTCGAAGTTGCGCATTCGTGAAGTGTGCATGATAAGAAATGGGTTAATAATAGATTCAGATCTAATTTTAAAAATATATAAAAATGGGGGGGGGGGGGGGGGGTGGGTGTACATGGGGGAAGGGGCCGGGACAGAAATGGGCGAGACCCCGACTGTGAGTAGCAGGGATAGATGATACGATTGCATTTATTCAATTTAGCCTAATGTATTGTATTGCAACCTCCCCATGGGGATACTGGGGGTCCCGTTTTGTAAAAAAATAGTTCCCCCACCTTCTGGAAGTTCTGACCTTGTAACTTCCTCTAATCTGCCACTCTATTGACTCTGCCTTTTCCCTTTGCTTTCTATCATCTACTATATTTCTGACTTATTAGCCCATTCTCCTGCCTTTAACTTTTTTTTTACAAATAATTTCAAGTTTCTCCTTTGAGCTCCTCAGAAATCGGAATGTGTCGGCTGTACGCAGCGGGGAGACCACTGAAAACTGAAAACCGGACACATTCGTACCTTACCCATTATGGCCATATGGCCTGAGAACGCAGAAGAAGAAGAACTTGAGAAAGAAGTATTGCAACAGAAATAAAGTAAAACAAGTGCAACGCCGTGCGGCTGCAAAGTCCCCTCGCAGCGTCGCAGAGCTACTCCGAAATCGGAATGTGTCGGCTGTACACATACATGAAAACGCATCAAAACAGCACGTAACTACATAAAAACGTATGAAAACAGCACGTAACTGAATCAGGTTTTTTTATATATATATATATACCTTGGGGTTCGGACCCGTGATTTGAGTGCGCGCGATCATGCGCACACGCGCGCACAGAAAAATTCATGACAACTGTGTTATAGACCATTCATCAAGAAATTTTGTGAAAAAAACCGCATTGAAATACATGCAAAACGTCGATTATGTGTTTCGGGGTTTGAACCCCGTAACTGGCGCGACCTTGACCTTAATGTAAAACTAAATACATCAGTGGATAGCTGGCATCTTGGCAAACTAGTATACCAAATTTGATGATGATAGACTGAATAGTTTTTGAGAAAAACGGACGAATAGCCGGACGGACGGAGGCACGGACGGACACCGGACGGACGGACGGACGGACGGACGGACCAGACAAAAACAATAGTTTCCCGAACCTTCGGCTCGGGGACTAATAAATCCAGCAATTATAATCATGCATGTCTTGCCAAGTTTTCATCTTTAAAAAAAAGGCAGAACATTACACGCATATCACCACACAAACAAATACAGTGACAAGTGCAAAGTGACGTCCGTTACCGTTTTATTGACGAGGAACAAACAATAACATATGATATTTCAACATAAATGTCTTTTTCAAGCACTAACACAGAAAACAAGACAATATAAAATAATAATGGGCATTTCTAGCGCTTAATCTTTTGATAAGCCCTAAGGGCTTACAATAATAAATAAATTAATAAACAATATAAAATAATAATGGGCATTTCTAGCGCTTAATCTTAAATAAGCCCTAAGCGCTTGCAATAATACATAAATTTGGCCATCAATAGAAACAAATGAATGTAAAAAATATGTTAAGCACAAACACACACACACTCGCGCGCGCTCGCACACACACTATGCGACAGAGGCAGCTGCAATTCTGGAACTGTGGGAAAGCATTGCCCAAGTGCCATCCCCGGCCACTCTCCCGGCCATGGAGTTTCTATATAGGACAGTTTACGTTTCAGAGAAGGTCCCAGAGCCTATTTGACTCATCTTTTTCGCTTGACAAACGCGCGTGCGCACACCCACGAACGCACGTACGCATGCACACACACTCACGCACACAAATTGAACACATGTGCATGGAAGGGACAAAGTACTTTGAAAGAAAATGAAGCAGACTATGATTTGAAGAGAGTAGTTTTGAGAGAAGACTTCAAATGAAGAAAGGGGGTTGGCAGAACGGAGAGGTAAAGGGAGTTTATTCCAAGTGGAAGGAGCCTGAAAAGAGAAAGAACGCTCTCCAAGGGTTCTGGTGCGGCAACGAGGGATCTGGAGGAGAGAATTGAAGTGTCAGAGGAAGAGCGTAAATGTCTAAGAGGTGTGCAAAGTTTCAGAAGATCAGCTAGATGAAGAAGGAGCCAGACCATTCAGGGATTTGTAACAGAGTAGAGAGAGCTTGCATTTGATGCGCCTTCCGACAGGAAGCCAGTGAAGAGATTCAAGCATAGGGCCCGTAGAGTGAGAGAATTTGGAAGACTTCCCTTCTGCACAGTAGTCTCCAAATGATGTTATATCAGTGTAGTACTATATATTGATTTCATTATTGCTTGGTTTCATGTTCATTCCATGTCAGTGCTATATTGCTTTGTTAGCCAGTTGCAAGCCATGGCAGATGATGATGATGATGATGAGGAGGAGGAGGAGGAGGAGGAGGAGGAGGTGGAGCAGGTTGAGAAGGATCACTGAAGTGGGGTCTTCTTCTTCTTCTGCGTCCCCAGGCCATATGGCCATAATGGGTGAGTTACCGTGTCCAGTTCAGTTTCAGTTTTCACTGGTCTCCCTGGTACAGCCCCGGCCTACACATTCCAATTTTGGAGGAGCTCAGTCGTGGAAGATATTTTTGAAAAAAAGGCAGGAGACGGAATGGGCCAATGAGTCAGAAAGATAGAAGATGACAGAAAGCGGTGCTTCTGTCACAGTTTACCCTTATCCTGGCAGGCTTTGGGGGCATTTGTGTGTCACTTGCAACCGTGATGACAGTGGCCTGACCAGCTAAAAGTGGGTCTGGACAATACGTATCGTATCGTAAGTTTGAGTTTTACGTCCTCTCGACCTGGGAAGGCACATATGGGACATTGGGGACAATACGTGACACCCCGGCGCTCTTTTGCTGTCTCAGGACCGACCTCCTGGAACAAACTTCCTTTTCCCCTCCGTCAGCGACCGACTCTCTCTGCTTTCAAAGCTAAGCTCAAAACCCACCTGTTTTCCCTCGTCATTAAAAAGATCCGGCTCTCTTTCTCTTCCGTGTGTTATTACGCCAAAGTGCTGGCTGAGCAGAGTGCTTACGGGACAAACTGAAGATCAGGGAGCGGGAGGGGGATGTGTGGGAGGGGGGAGGGGGAGAGGGGGGAGGGGGGCAGACAGGGAATGGAGGGGGAAAGGGTGTGGTGGGGGAGACAGATAGGATTGAATTGGAGGGGGGGGAGGGAGGAGGGAAGGGATATGGACCAGAAGAGAGGGCGAAAGGGACGTGTGAGGGGAGAGGGTTAGGGGTAAGGAGGGGGAGGGGGGAAGGTAATCGGGGTGAGTGGGGCAGTTAATAGTTATCTGTGAGACTTCATTTCAACTGTTAGTTGTAGGGATGTCATTCTTTCATGCGCGCGCGTATGTGTCTGTGTGCGTGGGTATATCATGTGTGGGTGTAAGTGTAGTGGACGTGGGTGTGTTTCTGTGTTATCTTGTTCAACATTATAAGTCATTATTATCATTTTTGCTATCATAATTGATGCTGTTAGTGATGTCATCATTATCAGAAGTAGGCATATTGTCCTCATTGATGTTCGACTGATGTTTTGTTACATTATTATCATCATCCATCATCATCATCACAATCATCATCATTTCGGTTTTTTCATTATTACTAATATTAGTATAGGTAGTGGTGGTGGTTCTCATTTCAAGTTACTTATTCATTATTTATCATCATCTTCATCATTATCGTTGTTGTTGTTGTTGTAGTGATTGTCCACTTAATTATCTTAATGCACATGTTTATCCACTTGCACACACATACACATATTTGCATGCGCACATACGCATACATGCATGCACACGCACGTACACACACACACACACACACACTCTCTCTCTCTCTCTCTCCCCCCCACACACACACATACACCAGCTCCACACAGTATGAATGCGTCAGTACACCAAACACTAGGTCACACGGAAACCCAGACATTTTTGTATCAAATAACAACACTTAAGGCTCTTGGAAATGTCCATCTTAGTCAGCCACACAGACAATACGATGAAAGAGAGCGTGAAAAAGCCTACCTCATAATAATTATTAACAAAAGGGGGGCTGGGGGTAGTTGGAAAAAGGGAGGGGGGGGGGGGGGGAGAAGAGAAAAGGAACCGGGAAAAAAGGAGGAAGGAGGGAAAAAGAAAAGAAAGGGATAAAAATGAAGGCGGAAGTGGTGGTGGTGGGTTGCATGATGAGTGAGCAAGACTGATAGCGGATGAATGATTGGGTGTGGTGTGAGAGTTACATACGGTCTAATTGTTAATGTAAATTTAAGTTTCATACTTTTATTTAATATTTTTATTTTACACGGTGGAAGACAAGTTTCCATCATCCATGTGCATTGTACAATGCCAATGGACAATAAAGAAACTTATGACTTATGTGTGTTCTCTTTGTATTGCGTTTTTGTTTGAATGCTAACGTGTGTGTGCACGCTTTGATTTGATTTCTATCAAGATTCAGCGCCGTATAAATACTATATGTTGTTGTTGGACACTGAGAAAGCAGAAACACTATAGAAATCATTGTACACTGACAAAGCTGTTCTGATAAACTCAAAGTTCTTTTATTCTTCTTCTTTCAAATACGTCGCTACAATCCAGTTGTCTAGCGTAACTGCGACGGGGAGTGATTGCGCAGAGGAAAACATGGAATAATTTGGATGCGGTTACGTAGGCCTAACACAAGAAACCACAAAAAGAGAAAAAAAGCTTAATTGTAAAACTACTACTACTACTACTACTGTTACTGCTGCTGCTCTTTTGTTATGAAGCGCCTGGTCGAAGGAATCATAGATGTGTAGATCTCTACACATCGGAATAAAGAACTGGGGAGTGGGCGGAAGGGGGAAGGGGATTATTATAATTACGGAGTGAAAAAAGGCGTTCCGGAAGTCATAAGCCACCAGTTAGGCCTAGCCAAGTCTATTTTGGCGTGTCATTCTGACGTAGATCCGACATTTTTGCAAGGTAATTGGTGAGCGACAGAAATTAAAATGTGATCGCCTGCTGTTCAGGATTAACAATAGCAATCACTTGATGCCTTTTCTCTTTGTCCTCGTATTCTGTACTTTCTGTGTCTTGCTGCAATGCCTTACCTGAATTTGAGAAGTCAGAAACTGCACAGACTATCATGGCGGCTCTTTTTTTTTTTTAGTTTAGCGGACCACATGACACTTGACAGTAAGCTACTGTCGACTCCAGCTAGTTGCACACCTCGCCCTGGCTACTCGCAGACCGTCAACATGAATGCAATCTGCTCATTAAGAAGCAACATTCTGCCTTGCTCGGGGAAGGGATAGTATGATAGGGTTAGGATTAGGCTATGCCATGGTTATTTTCATGAAACGGAAATAGCTGGAACGGTGTCCGGGTCAGATCGGCTTGTGCCATTTCGGCCCCGCTTTTTTGGTCGTTTCGGCCTCGCTGCCTCTTAATGTGTCCTTTCTGATTATTTGTATTCTTTTTAATGATTTTGATACAGCAGCATAAAATGAGAGAGAGAGAGAGAGGGAAATGCGCGCGCGCGTGTGTGTGTGTGTGTGTGTATAGTAGTAGTAGTAGTAGTAGGGACAGGCTCTCAAGCCTAGGCCTCGCGGCCTATATAACGTCCCCTCTTTGGCAATGACGTTGCAAAAATTATTTTGGGTCTGAGCAAGTTTTTGAAAGACAATCAGTCAAAATCATTAAAAAGACTCTGAAATTTCTGACTGGAATCCAGAAGATTTTTAAAGGTGTTAATATTAGTTGCAAACTTGATGTTAGTACTTAGTTCATTCCAATGAACAGCAACTCTATAAGAAAATGAAAATTTTCTTCTATTACTTTGACAATATCTAATAAAGATTTTGCCTTCTGACTTTCTCGTGATGTTAAATTGTGGAACAGAAAAGAAAGTTTCAAAATTGATGTCATCAATACCATGGAAGATCTTATAAGTTTGTATAAGGCTGCCTCTCAACCTCCTACCCTTAAGAGAGTGTAAGTTTATGTGTGTGTGTGTGTATGTGTGTGTGTCAGTGTGTGTGTCACTCAATCGAGTCAATGTCTAGGAGAAGTAGTGGTAGGGAGTCTTAAAATGAGAAAGGTCTTAAGTGGTAGGTTCCACTGTAGAAAGATTACTGTATTTTAATGTTAATAGATCCGAGTGAACCCGAGGACGAAATGACCAGGGCTTGAGGCCGAGTTGACATGTACCCGGGGCTGAGTTGGCACGAGGCCGACCTGGTACTAAAAGGCCGAGTTGACTGGCATTCGCTGGAACAGTGGAACTTCTGGAAGGCGATAACATCAAGTCAAAGTGATCAACATGAGGCGGATAGCTAAAAATTGTCTAAAACAGACTGTCGCAGTCAAAAAAGTCGCTCAGTCAAATAAATCACCCGCTACTATGAGAGTGTGTATTTGCGACAACCGGAAATTTCACTTTTTCTGTACTTGAACCATTTACCT
Source organism: Phymorhynchus buccinoides (assembly GCA_017654935.2). Classification (NCBI taxonomy): domain Eukaryota; kingdom Metazoa; phylum Mollusca; class Gastropoda; order Neogastropoda; family Raphitomidae; genus Phymorhynchus; species Phymorhynchus buccinoides. The sequence continues at coordinate 44,307,304 of CM065697.1, forward strand.
AACCCTAACCCTAACCCTAGAAAAAAAGTGAAATTTGTGGTTCATGCTCAATGTCGCAAATACACACTCTCATAGTAGACGATTATTAGTAACAGAAAAGAACATAGCGATTGCCTTTTCAGTCAACAGATTATCGTTCTTGACGGGCATAAATGTTAATATAGCCGGTTATGGTTATTTTCATGAAACAAAAACAATGGTATGTTGACATTGGAAGGCGGATAGCTAAAAATTGTCTAAAACAACCGATACACAGTCACAATCTGGATCTGCATTCATGCGTTGCACTTGCAGACGCCACTTCTGATGATTGACGCAACGGAAGGGAAGTAAATCAACTAGTGTTCTTTAATTATTTCATATTTAGTAAGGCATTATAATTCATAATATGTTCATCTTAATTATACCTAGGTTTTAGGTGATTTTCTTGTCTTAGTTAGTATGTTTCTCTTCTTCCGGTTAAGTGCCCACAATCAACAATTTAATTTTTATGGCACTATTTCGGTCGAGGTCCAAAGTCGGAGAAACATAAGAATAGAATAAAATAGTAACATATAAGAAAAGAAAAAGAGAGAGCAAAGGAAAATGAGAGAGCACCTGAAAAAGAAAACCCTAATCGACAATGACCCAGCCAGCTGGTTCTCCCTGTGGATCCCCAACATGATGCCGCGTCAGAACAGGAACCCCTTATTTAAACATTAAAAAAAAAAAAGCATTGTTTGATGGATGCCTGGAAGGTGCTGGGACATGTGGCAGACACAGCCACCTGAGGTAGCCCGTTCCAGTCGCGGATGGTTCGAAGGAAAAGTGAATTTCGTCTGTATTCAGTACGACAGTGGATAGATGACAGTTGTTGGTCATGAATGTCCTCTTCTCTGGCGGCTTGGTGCTGGGATGAGCCTGGTGTTGTCAACCTGGACAATGCCTTGCTGGATTTTATAAAGCATTGTCAGCCTGCTGGTTTTCCTGCGCTGCTCAAATGTGGGTCACCCTAACTGAGATATGTCAGTGACACTGGAGGTGTTGTGGTACTGGGTAGCGGTTGAGCACTCTCTCTCTGTGAGAGTCTTTCTCTCTCTCTCTCTCTCTCTCTCTCTCTCTCTCTCTCTCTCTCTCTCTCTCTCTCTCTCTCTCTCTGTCTGTCTGTCTGTCTCTCTCTCTCTCTCTCTCTCTCTGTCTCTCTCTCTCTCTCTCTCTCTCTCTCTCTCTCTCTCTCTCTCTCTCTCTCTCTCTCTCTCTCTCTCTCTCTCTCTCTCTCTCTCTCTCTCCCTCTCTCTCTCTCTCTCTTGTCAAATGGCATGTTATTGTTAACACTGACAGCAGACGATCGGACAGAAGCGACAGACTGCGAGCCCCACGTGCAAGAACATCAAGGCCAGCTGTAGGCCAGCTGTCTTAACGTGTCATTGGCGTGTGTGTGTGTGTGTGTGTGTGGGTATAAACCGACTTCGGTGCTATGCTTTGTTGCTGCTGTTGTTTTTAATTTGTGATACTTATGTATATATTATATTAATTGATTTATGTTGTTTATTAATTTGTGGTGAAGTTTAACGTGGTGATAGCCCTGGCATGGCCTTGTAATCTTAATCTTAATCTTAATTGGTTCATCTATTTTAGGTAAATATTAGTAGTTTTTATGAGTGTACGTTCTTCATGTTTTTCACATAATTCTAATCAAATTCTCTCCCTCTTTTATTTAATTCCTTGATGATGTTATATGCATTTTATTGTCTTAACTGTGGTGTTTCGATTTATGTAATCTGAATGTTTTTAGTATTGTTTATCGAGCCTGTGATCGCACAATTTAATTTCCACACAAGGATGAATAAAGTTGTATTGAATTGAATTGAATTGAACTGCTGATGACATTAAAACACTTTCATTTGTCATTTGTCTCTCTCTATCTCTCCCCCTGTGTGTCTGAGTGCGTGTATCACTGTATGCGCGCTTACGCATCCAATTATCTGTAGCTTTTAAGCTGTTATTTGGTTATTTTGAGCTATTGCATTCTATGTTAATGTGTTCTACTTTATCGTAATGTTTTCATGTATAGGTACATTATTATAATGAATGATTGTTGCTTATTTTTATATATCCTATAAAGTTTTATGTGTTGGATATTTAATTATTATGTTTGTATTGTATGTGTTAATATGCCATGCCACAAATCAGTCTCGCGTTTGATATAATAAAGTAGTCTTGAGTTGCAAACCATAATCTAGAAATTGATGCCCAAATATATATCAGTTTGACAGAATAAATACAGTCACATAAAAGAGGATTAATGATTTAATCCTTAGTTTAAACCCCTCAGGGGTAGGCCTATTTAGCCTACACAGAGCGAATCATGTTCATGTTGACGGTCTTCAAGTAGCCAGGCGTGATAGTCATAGTCAAAATCACGGGAAGTAAATCAATTAATATTATAAACCATAACTGGGCTCCCACGCAAAACAAGGGGTCCCAGGGACTCCTTCATTTATGGTATAGAGGGTCCTCGAGGCGGGATAGAGGGTCCCAGTGGCATTGTGAATGCTAAAAATATTTGTTCTAATGCATCCCTGGGACCCCCTGCACATTCTTTTAGAGGGTCCTTTAGAATTTTAGTAATTCATAGCCCCCCCCCCCCCCCCCCCCCCATATGGGGGTCCCTGGGATCCCTGCATAATCCAGAAATTGATGCCGATATATCAGTTTGAATAACAACACTGCCAAAACGTATGCAAAAACAAAAAAGAGGATTAATCCTTAGTTTAAGCCCCACGGGTGTAGGCCTATTTTAGCCTACACACAGCGAATCATGTTGATGTTGACGGTCTGCGAGTAGCCAAGCATCTATTTGCAATTTCATTGGATATTAAAAGGCAACAGCAAGCGGCCATTTTGTCTTGACATTTTTTTCATTTCTAACCCTAACCCTTCCTGGGCGTTCTATCATAACCCTATTTCTATCTTAAACCAGACTTAGTGGGGGCCACAATATCGTTTTGCTAACAATAATTTTTGAAAGCTTGTTGAAAAATAGTTACCGGTAGGCCCAGCAAGCCCGGCTTCGGCTGGAGGAAATCTTTTTGAAAGTGTTTCTTGAAGAAAGGCAGGAGAATGGAATGATAAGGCAGAAAAATAGCAGATGACAGTAAACAAAGGGAAAAGGCAGAGTAAAAGAAAGTGACAGATTAGAGGAAGTTACAAGCACAACTTCTGGAAGGTGGGGGAACTGTTTATACAAAAGACCCCCGGTATACCTACGGGGGGTAATTTTACTGATAAATATTAATTTCAGAGGGGAAATCAGACATGTCGCGCTACCGGAGCTCCAGTGTGGAGGGCAAGGTGTACGTGGGCGACCTTCCCCCGGACGCCTCGGAGAAGGAGGTGGAGAGAGCCTTCAGCTACTACGGCCACCTGCGCAACGTGTGGGTGGCCAGGAACCCCGCCGGCTTCGCATTTGTCGAGTTTGAAGACTACAGAGATGCAGAGGATGCTGTGCGAGCCTTGGATGGAACGTAAGTTCGTTTTGGTACTACACGCATGTAGGTCTGTCTGAAGCCTGAATTCAGGCAATTTGATACAGGTTCAGGCTGTGTTCTGCCTGAAGACATGGCTCTTCTCAAGCTCTTTTTGCTCTTAACCCTTTCACCACCATTGTCACATTTTTGCACCACAATAACACCATGTCACTAAAAAGTATCAAATCAGAGCCTGTTATCTGAAGACCCTATTTTCATCATTTTGGGAGGTAAGGATAGACCTAATGCTATATGTGTCACAGAGGAATTCGCAGTATTGCAGATCTTATTTGTTCTCTACCCAGGTAAGTTTAATGGTATTTTTTGGCTGAAAAATGGCTGGCGGCAAAAGGGTTAAACTGACACGTTTTACTTTTAGCAAGGGTTATGATGGAAAGTTCAGGTCATGGCATGCACCCATGTAGTGATGTACACATCTGTAAATTGAAGTCTGATTGTCCTCGATTATATTATTTCACATTCCCCCCGAAGTCGGAGTGTGGCTGCCCACATGGTGACGAGGTAATAAAAAAAATGGTCACAAACGTAATGTTATGATCCCTAGCTGATGCATTTGTACCACAGTGTTCAAGTGCTTTGGCCGTTTGGATTATCCCTGAAGTCTTTTAGCCAGGGTACGACAACAACAACATTATTGCACATACCTGCCTGTTCTGTTTGAACGAAAATCATGAAATGTGTTCAAATTGCTGCTGCCCAGTAGTAGTACCGTAGTACCGTCCAGTTTAAATCATTGGAAGATGCTAGATATAAATGTATTTTGTTAAATTACAGAAAAACAAGAGGCAAAGCCTGCAAGGCTCACGTCTGATTTTTATTACTATAGCAGGCATGGGAATTCCCAAGACAATTCCCATGCCTGTATAGAGAGAATACTGTTATGTAGACACTTGTGCATCTGAAAACAGAATTATTTTTTATTTTACTGTGTAAATTAAAATTATTTCTATGCACCCCTACCCCTTTCTTTAAAATTTAATTATATGTATGCGCATGTAACATAGTGGAGCCCTATTTTTATTTTTGGCAAACAAGTAAAATTGAAAAGCATATTGACCAAGCTTTCAGAAAAAACAGTGACCAATCCCACCCCCCCCGCCGGGGTAAGGGGGGTCTACGGACACCTGTAGTAGGCCTAGTCTTTGCCTGTGGGTCTAAGCCTCTTACTCTTAGAAAATTAATAATTGAAGTTGCGTGATCTGTTACTGTTTTAAACTGATTGTTCATGCGATGAAAACTTGTTCCACATCATCTACATTTCTGTAAGATATTTTATATTAGTCCTAATATTTTATTTTCGTTTCGTTAATTTCCCCCCCCCCCCCCCCCTCTGCAACAAAGCAAAGGTCAAGGTCACAGCCAGCAAGCTCATCCCCTGTACAGTCTTTGCACATGGTGATCAATCGTCTAGGCCTAACAAAGGATTCGTACGTCGAAGGCAGTGAAATCGACGAACCCTGGATTTTCCGTATATATTTTTTCAAGACTGAAATGAATGTGGGCTAAATGTTAAGTACGTCGTCTTGATTATGAGGTAAGGCATGGACTCTAGGCCTAAGGCCTTGTTGCCGGAAGTTATGCGCAGAGATGATGTGCAACTGAACACGAACAACCGTTACTCAAAGGCGCAAATAAAGCTAAACAACCGGGCCGTCAACGCACACACTCGGTACATCCATTTGTTACAGAAAATATAAGTTGACGACGTTAAAATGTACCTATTTGTACACACCTAAGTCTTGTGTTTCTTTTTAAAGAGCGTTTTTGTATATCTAATGGAGAGTCTTCTTTCCACTTCCACTAGTTCCAGTATGTATCTCCTACTCGGTACAACACAACAGTTACAGTAATCTCTGCAACATGATTTTCTTTCTTTTGTTCCTTACCGATGTATCTGACTGCTTTGATCGCCATGACTTGAAGGCTCACGTCAAAATCAAGTATCCTGCTAACTTTAACCCTCTAACATCTTATGTTTTTTTGAGAAAATGACAATGTTAAAGTTTCAGTGGAGAGTGAGTCTTCTTTCGTTGAAGAGTGTGACTGAGTCAAGGTTAAAGGTTGCACAACAGTAATCTCTGCAACAAATGATTATCTTTATTTTGTTCTTTATCAATGTATCTGACTGCTTTGATCGTCGTGACTTGAAGGCTCACGTCAAAATCAAGTATCCTGCTAACTTTAACCCTCTAACGCCTTATATGTTTAGAGAAAATGACAACGTTAAGGTTTGAGTTAAGGTTAAAGGTCGGGGCCACGGACGCAACACACACACACACACATACACACACACATACATACACACAGACACACAACCGAACATGTACGATACTATAGACTCACTTTGTTTTAAAAAACGACGTGAGCCAAAAATCATCTTCTTCGAACTATATTTTACTCCTTTCTGTATGTATTATGACATAAACGTGTAGGGTTTCAGAATAAAGAAAATAAAAAATAGTACAATTCAATAACATAATGTTTCTTATTCTAGCATTCACATTCCAAAGAAAATGTGATCAAAAATTCACAAGGATTTATTTAATCAAACCATCAAACCTACTAAGCATTGCTTTGTATTTGTAGTTATGTTTAAATTTTAACGTGTTTTTAAAATATGCTTCATGAGTACGCAGTTCCAAATATACTTGAACCTTTTTTTTTTCGTACCGTGTTCAGTGATGTACGTACCGAGGATCGAAAAGTGATAGGACAAACTGTCCTGAGACGAGATAAATCAATAGAACAATCAACAATGCCCTGGCTCTTGCAGAAATCGTTAAGACAGCGTACCAGTGTTAAAAATGTAATCAGACAATCTATTCTAACCATACTGACCAACACTTAAAACATGTGCATTAGCTCTAATCAACCTGGAACTATACCATAGTATATAGGAAAACTAAAGTGGCCTAGGACCTTGACCCCTACACCGAATACGGAGTGGTAGTTATCCCCCTTACATCCGGGTGGGCGTGGTCCCTAGGCCTACTATATCTGTCATTCTGAATTTTCCAGCCACGCTCTTCGGACCTGGGACTTGCCATTTCTGACTTCTATCTTTCATACTTGCCCTGGCTCTTGCAGAAATCGATAAGACAGCATGCCAGTGTTAAAAATGTAATCAGACATTTGTCCTGACAGGGGAGAACATAATAGGACATTTTCAGTTTTACAGATACACTGACGCACCACAATTAAGTCCCTTGGTTTTTTTCTGGGTAGCTGTGACCCACATACACTACAGATGTCCCCAACTACAAATTGAAGCTGCTCTTTAAAACGATGTTTTGGTTTGAATTTGGGGCCATTTGTATGGGAGTGAGACCTGGTCAAAACGAGATTTCTTTCCAGCTGTAAGAGGGAAAACACATGAAACCCGTGATTTTGACACATGACGTGATGGGTCTTTAATAAGTCAATGCCCTATGACCGGACTTCACTGCATGCTTAACTAACTGTTGCAGGATAATCTGCGGGAACCGTGCGCGGGTGGAGCACTCGACGGGCCGCGTGCGCCCCAAGCCCTGGATGAGGGGCGGTGGTGGTGGTGGTGGTGGTGGTGGTGGTGGTGGTGGCGGCGGCGGAGGGGGGAGAGGGGAGGCCCTTCGCGCCGAGCCTTCAACCCCGACGACCGTTGCTACGAGTGTGGGGACCGCGGCCACTACGCCTACGACTGCCACAAGTACAAGGGAGGAGGCCGCAGCAAAGGCCGCAGGTGGGTTGGGGTGGTGGGGTGTCATATGGTTGTGGGTGTTGGGTGGGTGGGTGTTTTGTGTTTGAGTGTGTGTGGGTATTTGAGTGGGTGGGTGGGGGTTGTGCGTGGGGGTATTTGAGTAGATGTGTGGTGTGTGGTTGTTTGAGTGGGTGGTGTGTGGTTGTGTGTGTGTGTGTATTTGTGTGGTTGTGTGAGGGTATTTGGGTGTGTGTATTTGAGTGGATGTGTGTGTGTTTGAGTGGGTGTTGTGTGTGTGTATTTGAGTAGGTGTATGGTTGTGTGTGTGTGTGTGGGGGGGGGGGGTATTTTTTAATGGGTGTTGTGTTTGGGTATTTGAGTGTGTTGTGTGTGTGGGTATTTGTGTGTGGAGGTTGTGTGTGTGTATTTGAGTGTGTGTTGTGTGTGTGTGTATTTGAGTGTGTTGTGTGTGTGGGTGGGGGTTGTTTGTGGGTATTTGAGTGGGTGTTGTGGTGGGTGTTTGTGTGGGTGGGTGGGGGTTGTGTGGGTGGATATTTGAGTGTGTTTGAGTGGTTGTGTGTGTGTTTGTGATTGTGTGTAGTTGTGTATGCAATGTGTGTCTGAGAGTCTGTGTGTGTGTGTGTGTGTTGAGTATGCATACATGTGTATGTCTGTATGTGTAGGTGTTGTTTGAGTTAATGTGTGTGTGCCTTTATGTTTTTTTAGGTATACTCCTGATAAAGTTTGTGTAAGGGCCCTAAGTTTACTTTTGCTCATTTAATTGGATAAAATAGTATAATGTGTAAAAAAACCACCATCTTAAGCTTTGTGGAAAAAATTACACCTTCTTAAAATATATAAAAAGTGTATAAATCTTTTTTCTTATAAATTAAAAATCCAATAATTGCAATTTACGTACTTTTTGAGAACTTTCAAGTATCTGTTATGTGCACATTAGATCTGCCATATCATGTACAAATATTTTGTTATGCTTTTTGTTTGTTTCTTTTTATTTAAACATCTTTTTGGGCGCTAAAGTCTTTTAACCCTTTCACCGCCAACGTCGCATTTTAGCACCACAATGATTTAGCACCCATGTCACTAAAAGGCATCAAATCAGGGTCTGTTATCCAAAGACCCTGTTCTCTTAATTCTGGGAGGTAAGGATAGGCCTTACTTTAAATATGTCGCAGAGGAATCCCCAATATTACAGACAGATTTTTGTACCCAGGTAAGTTTAATGGAATTATTTTGCTGAAAAATGGCTGGCGGCGAAAGGGTTAATCACACAGGAACTCCAAAGTTTGGGGAAAAATATCATTCTCTTGGTGATAAATTCCATCTAAGTTGAATTTGTGTAAGCCTTTTTGTCAGAAAGGAAACATGCTTTGTTTTGTGTAGCTGTAAACAACTCGTTATTTTTACGCCACAAATGTTTGATAATATGATTCAAGTTTCTAACAATGGAAAGTATTTCCTGAGTTAGTAAATTAAATTGATGCAGCCTAAAATATGATCATTCTTAAAAATGAAACTTTTTGTTCTCGATCTGCATCTGTGATCTGGAAGTGTAATGTGGTCACACTTTTATATAAATCATTAAACCAAAGTTATAAATGCGCCCAAAAGCTGTTGGTTAATTTGATTATTAATAAGAATTAATTTTGATGTGGAAATAGTTTATTAGATTTGCTTTTATTATAAAGTTTAGGCTGAGAATTGCTCTATATCTGAATTGTATAAAATTGGAAATGTGATTGCTTTGTAATTCAAATTTTTCTTGTGCTGTGATTTAGTTTGTAAGCGGAGTATTGTCGTTATATTTCTAATGTTTTCGTAATGAGTAGCAATGGGCAAAATGTAAAACTGACGGACGAGAGAGAGAGAGAGAGAGAGAGTGTGTGCACATGTGTCACTGTTTGTGGAAGTGTGTGTGTGTGCTCATTGTTAGCATTCTACATCGGACGTTGACCATGCTTTTTGATGACTGTATGTCCCTGCTTTGCAGGCATTGCATCCTAACGATTAGCAACATGATTGACATCGAGTATCGGCCAACTTGAATTTTTTTTCAACACCCAACCGAACCAGCCGTTAAGATTTGAGTCAGCCCACGACTTGAGTTGACTGCATCCCCCGGTCTGTCTATCACCCCCACCTCCCAGTCAGACAAACGGAATGAGTCAGCTAGACCGTCATGCGACTAAACGACAAAATAAAAGAATCAACTCAACAGAAAAATAAGAGTCGGCTCATCCGATAAGCACCAAAAAAAAAAGAGACAGCGCATCCGATAAACATCGAAAAGAATCGGCTCATCTGATTTACAACGAAAATGATGAATCAGCTCAGCCGATTAACAGCAAAAAAAAGAGACAGCGCATCCGATTTAACAGCAAAAGCGAGTCAGCCCCTCAACTGATTTTGATTAGAGAAACAAACAGACGATCAATCGTCCCTGCTTGAAAGAGAGATCTGCTCTTCTTTCATCTCGACACAAGAGCGAATCCGATCACACGCATCACTGCAACAGATTGAGAGAGATTCAGCTTCATGAAAGCTTTGACAACCCTTTTATCCGTAAGTTAAATGCAGTGATGAGTTGTTTCTGTTTTCCCCCCATCTTTTTCTATCATTTTTTTTATGGATACAAATTTAGACCCAGACTTATATCTTATCTTAAAGCATGTGCATAAGAAATCATAAACAGATTTTGACACAATTATCGTAAATTGAGATTTACTGTGAAGAATCCTTTAGATTGACATTTAAAAAAAAAGAGTTAACAATCTTATAATAATAATAATCTGAGGTAAGTTTTTAAATTGCATTTGGAATTTTAAGAAATACGATGGAGTCAGGCTGGTTCAGTTTTTGCGGGCTGATTTTGTGCAGGAAAAAGAAAAGGAGTGTAGCGGGAAGGGGTGGGGGTCAAAACTTCCCTTTTTAAAAAATGTATAGCCTGAACAAGTTTAGGAATTTGAAGAAGCAGTGTCTATGTCTGGATAAGACACCTGATAACTTATTCAGTGAAATATTCTGAATTCTTGGACAGACATGAAACTTGTTAAAGTCCCCCTTTTCTGTTTGTAGAGACTACCAAAAACCAAAGATAATTGGATCATGCAAGCTGAAGGGGCAAGAAGTTTCGTAGTGGGGGTGACAATGTCTCTTTCAGTTCTAAGCAGTAGATGAAATGAAATTTGAAGTAAATCATACCTTGAAACCTTGACTGATAATGCACTTCAATTAAGATACTCCTAGTTTGCTTGCACCCCTTGTTAAGAAATTGGTCAAGCAAAAATGTCTCAAAAAGTCCTTTGAAAGGCATTTGCCTGTGAAATCAGTCGAGGCTTGTGTTGTGTGGTTTAGTGAAATGGTAACGTTTGTTCCTCGTGTGGTTTTGTTGTGAACTGGTAACATTTGTTTCTATTTCCAGCGTAATGTCTTTGGTAGAGAAGGAACTGTGGACGAACAGACCTCCAGCCGGATATAAAGTAGCTCCAAAAAGCCTAAATGTTACAAAGAGCGATAACTTTGCAGCCTTACTGCCTAATAAACCTTGCAAAGAGTAAAGCCAACTTTCTCACTTCCCACCTGGAAGGTGAGAAGTGTAAGGGTATGTACACATACATGCGGAGATTCCGTGCGGGAACCTGTGCGCAATCCGTAAATAAGTAAAAGAAAGAAGGGAAAAGATTTGCGCACGTGTCCGTATTTCCCCCAATCCGTACATTTGCACCCTTGTTTCTTTTACTTATTTACGGATTGCGCGTGGGATTTCCGCATGAACTGTGTACAAGGCCTTAGTGTTGTAGGCAGTGAGTGAGTTCACAGTTATCCCCACCTGTGGTGTAGGTGAAAGGATGGGAGTAAAAAAAAACGTCTTCAGTCAGCTGCAACGTGCGAGCTCTTTATATATTCAGGCTTTTTGGTAGCTGTAGCAGTGATGATATGTTTGTGTGGCTATTGTGTGTGGATGTTTGTTAAGTGTTGTCAGTTGGTTGGTAAAGTCACTTTGAGGACATTCTTAACCCCTTCCCTGCCAGCGCTGTGTCTGTCATAGCTTTTGATGTCACCACTCTGGCATGCTAGTGTTTGTGTTAGTATTGTCAGGAAAGGTATATCTGTAATATTGCGACCTGAAAAAGCCAGGGTGTGGCTGCGAGTTGGAACTCGGAATGAGCGACTTGGGAGCAATGCCACTGTATGTCCTGGAGAAGGGACAACAAAAAAAAACACACAAAAAGTAGACCATTTTGTTAGATTGAGTCTAAAGTGCCTCTTTTCAATTTTAGAATTATAAAAAGATATCTCGATGTTTCTCTGGCAATGAAGGGGTTAAGTAACTAAGATGTCTGTCCATAACGTTTTTTTGCATAAGCCAATGCTAATGTGTGTGTGGTTTTGGGGGTGTTTTTTCATGTTTTGCGAATCATTGAACAATGCATGCTGCAATTTCGTTCAATATGCTCCAGTCAAAGTTCTTGTTTTCCAACCTTCGTTTCAAGATGAGTGCTCTCTTGTCCTGAACTGTCTATACCAATTGTAGTCTGTCTGATGACCAAACTGAATGATAAAGGTGAATCGAATCATACCGTGGTCATAAAAATAACCTTTAGATCAATAAACAAATGTATGTTCAGTAATATATTTAATAGTAATAATGTTTGGAGATGAACTGCTGATCATTTTGGAAACTCAAGCTAAAATGCCCTTTTGGGACAGAAAGAAAGCAAGCACTGGAATTGTTAAATAATATCAGACACTGTGGAAAAGGACCTTTATCCTTTTTTTTTCTAATCATGTGTTGTTGGGTTTTTGTGTGTGTGTTTTGCTCTTGTTCTGACTCAATGTTTTAGGATTGATGCTCCTAGTTGTTTGCTATGAAAAGCCTTAGCATTTCAGAGTTCAGGGCTTGGTAACAAACTTTTGAATTAGACCTTCTGTTACGGTCTTCTGTCCGCTTGCTTGCTTTACTATTGCCTTTTTCTTCTTGCACATTTTCTCCCTTCCACCCCCTTTCGTCCATTCTATTTTGTCTAATGCTTTTTTCTAGTTTAGTTTTTTTTAATCCTTTTATTATATGTGATGGTGCATGGGAAAAAACAGACATACATCACTCCGAATGCCTTTGAGCAAAAGCAAAAAATAGTCAACAACCCCAAAAGACCAGTTTTCTATTTAAGGCATATTTATATCTACTTTAACGTATTCTACCAGTATACACAACATGAAAGACATTTTCGAGGATTATTTCTTTGTTTGAATTTAATTTGTTTTTTAAATCGGTCAATAGAAAGAGGCAAAATTCAGTCTTCTATTCCACTTTTTGCAAAATGATCCATCTCGAATGTCAAACTGCGAATGGCTCTAAAATCAAAACTACACAAGATAACTCAATTCTGTTTTCTGTGTATTGGCTAGGAATCTGGTTCGATCTTGCCAAACCCAGGGCTCCCAGGGACCCCCATTTGGGGGTCTATGAAGCACTAAAATTTCACAGGACCCTTTAAAAGAATATGGTCCCAGGGGTGCACTAGAAAAAATATTTTTAGCATTCGCTATGCCACTGGGACCCTCTATCCTGCCTCTAGGACCCTCTATACTGTAAGTGAAGGAGTCCCTGGGACCCCATGTTTTGCTGGACGATTGGGAGCCCTGAAAACCAAAATCTCAATTTGTCAATATCCTTTATGTCTGGTTTTGCCATGGCACTATCACATGTGAGCCAGCACCACGAAAGGGACATTAAGTCACTGGGCTAAATTCTCATAACAGGCTTCTAAAGTCAAACATCTAATTTTTGGTCAGTTTTGAGTTATGGGTATTTTTGTGCTCTCTAACATGTTATCTTTCATATTTATAAAGGACAATTTTTAATATGGTCTCCAAATGGTCTTATAAGGGCTTTCAAACGAGTAGGTCCATGCATTTTCTTCAGTTAGGCTGAACTTTAGATTGCGTTTTCTCAAAATGGCTGGCACTCACCATAATAACTTGAAATGCTCGTAACTCTGGAACGAAAAAAGATACAAGAATGGTTCTTGTATCTTTAGAAAGAGAAATGTCTGAAGTTTTGAAATGTATAATTTTCTCAGAATGGTCCGTTTGACACTTAATGTCCCTTTCTTGGTGCTGGCTCACGTATGTGCATTTTTCTCTCTCACAATTTCAGCTTTTCATACTGGAAAAGCAGCGGATTAGAAAGTTGAACTAAGGTCACGCAGCAATGAGAAGTGACACTGATTCGTGTGGAATGTGATCGATGGCAGGTCCTACAGCCGGAGCCGATCCCGAAGCCGTTCCCGAGGCCGCCGCTATTCCCGCAGCCGATCCCGGAGCCGAAGCCCCACCCACAGCCGAAGCCGCAGCAGGTGAGTTGTGCGGGGCTGCTTGTGTTGACTGATGCGAGCCAGAATGAGCAGACGATTGTTAAAAGCCAAAGGTGCTTATTTCTTTTCTGCTGGGGCAGTGGGTAGATGCCTCGTGCCTCCATACGACCCCATCCTCTCCACGAATCTTTCCCCGTGGGAATACCGAGTGGGGGGGGGGGGGGGGGGCTTTCGTAAAAATAGTTCCCCCACCTTCTGGAAGTTCTGTGCTTGTACTAGTTGTAGCCTCCTCTAATCTGCCACTTTGACTCTGCCTTTTCCCTTTGCTTTCTATCATCTACTATCCTTAAAAAAATAAAAAAATCTTCCAATTAATTGTTCTCCTTTCAGCTCCTCCGAAATTAGAATGTGTCGGCTGTACGCAGCAGGGAGACCAGTGAAAACTGAAAAACGGACACATACCTGACCCATTATGGCCATATGGCTTGGGAACGCAGAAGAAGAAGGATGATTGTTGTCATATTATTAGGCACCCCCCCCCCCCCCCAAATTTGATTCAGAATTCAGATTTTGTTACTCTATTTCCTTATTATATTATCAGTCATATTATTAGGCCCCCCCCCCCCCAAATTTGACTCAGAATTCAGATTTTGCTACTCTATTTCCATACTATATTATGTCATATTATTAGGCCCCCCCCCCCCCCCAAATTTGACTCCAAATTCAGATTTTGTTACTCCATTTCCTTACTATATTGTCAGTCATATTATTAGGCACCCCACCCCCCAAATTTGACTCCAAATTCAGTTTTTGTTACTCCATTTCCTTACTATATTGTCAGTCATATTATTAGGCCCCCCCCCCCCCCCCCTCCCCCCAAATTTGACTCCAAATTCAGATTTTGTTACTCCATTTCCTTACTATATTGTCAGTCATATTATTAGGGCCCCCCCCCCCCCCCCCCCAAATTTGACTCAGAATTCAGATTTTGTTACTATATTTCCTTACTATATTATCAGTCATATTATAAGGCCCCCCCCCCCAAAACTTTCAGATTTTGTTACTCAAATATTGTCAGTCATATTATTCAGATTCAGATTTTGTTACTCTATTTCCTTACTATATTATCAGTCACATTACCAGGCGCAGGGGTCTCAGTCTAGGAAAAAAATATCGCCGTATTGTCCGTAGAATACGGTGAGCACAAACTGACAAAGGGTTTGGATTTTTTTGGACCAAAGACATTTAGCTTGTAGCGCAAAGACTGGTCACAGCCCGACTACTACACTACTCACTCAGCTGTATTAGTGTGAGCGAAGCCACATGTTAAACCTACTACAGCCCAGCCCCCCCCCCCCCCCCCCCGCCCCGCCTTCTGAACGGCATGCTAAAGAGTGAGTGGTAGCTGTTTGATATCCCTGCTTAACCTTTCACCCCACACCTCCCCCTGACCATCATGCTAAAGAGCGAGTGTCAGGAATGGATGCCAGTGAAATGTGTCAACTCTTCTAGCGCTGTGTATTTTTTGGACTTTTTTTGGTTGTCCGTTGCATCTCAACCGACAAGAGGGGAGTAACTTTTTTTTGTTGAGTGCTCATGTATTGTTGATAGGCCTATCAACCGATCCCTAGTATCGGATAACACTGGTCCGACACCTCTGACGTGGCGCGCGAAGGCTGCTTTCTCACACAATAGGAGGAAAAGAAGGGAAAACCCGCTTCTGTGGCTGCAGCGATTCGAATACTGAGCGCGCGTCGAGCCTACCCTCCTTTTATACTCCGGTCGTGCCTTTGATGGCAGAAAAAGTGACAAAAGCTCTAAAATAAAAAACCACATGGCATGGTGCTTGGCAGTAAATGTCTTTGTGTTTGGTGGGAGTGTAGAGATGTTGTGGGCGAATATATTCGCCCATGGTGCTAGAAAAGTTTTAAAGCTGGGAGTCAAGTGCCCTGTCTTTGCGTAAGCTAAGCGTCTTTGGTGGGACTTTGACCAACTGGTGATGTCATGATTTGTCGAGAAGACTTTAACTTCATGAATTTTAGGAAATGATGTGCAGGACACCAGTGCAGAGACGCCATTCTCGATCCCGATCGGCCTCGCCCAAGGGGGACGACTGAGCCCTGGAGTTGGCGGGGATTTCCTGGTGTTGGTTTGATGACCACCGCTTCGCTTACGGTTATACCGCCAGTGTTGAGAATTGTTGGAGAGTTTGTCATCACTTTAGCAACATTTACATGGGAATCACCAGCCTCCTGCAGAAAAAGAACTTTCACCGGCTTTTTATCATCTCATCAGTGGCGTTTTTATGGAATCATTGTTGACTGTTTGAAGACGATTTTTGAACTGTCAACTTTGTCGTCGTCAAATTAGCAAACCTTTAGTTTTTATCATTTACTTATTTGTTACTATGTGTTGCGTTTTTGTAATGATCAGTGGAAATTAAAGTTGTGTTGTTTCGTTGTCAATCGTGGTTTTTTTTGTGGTGTTATTATTGTGGTTGTTTGTTATGTGGAGTGTTAGTAGACATCTGCTTCTTTGATTTTTAGAGTCCTAAATGGGACAAAAGGTATTACAAATGTGACAATTAACGGAAATGAAGAAGCCTGCAAACGATCAATTATAGAACAAATCAGGCAATACATTCTCTTACTTAAAAACAAACGAACAAAAAACCCACCACCATTATAATCATGCTGGTATTGCAAGCAGCATTTTCTGAATTGAAAAACGAAACAAATGCGCGCGCACTTATACAGTTATTGATATTCATTTGTAGTCCCACAGGGCACCTTTTACTCCTGTTTTTAATTTCTGTTTTATACGTTGCAATGTAAACTTTGGCAAAGTTTCTTTACTCATTAAGCATTGGGTAGGCCAGTTTTGTTGGAGACATCCCCCCTTCCCCAACAACAAAAAAGTTGAGTGATAGGGGCAAGGGAATAAGGGTAAAGCATGAGGCGCTGGAGTAGAACAGGGACTCTATGAGGAAATATTTTGCGATGTGTGCGTGTTATTTAGTCGTTGACGTTTTAAAATCCCTCTACACCATCTGATCTCATTTGTTGTTAGCGTAGTACGCACTTTTAGGTTGGATTTCAAACCAGAGTTGTAAGCCTTAGTGACAGAAAAGCTAAAGCCCCTTACTGCTATGGGACAAACAAAAACCAACAAAATTTAAAAAAAACTACAGGATATAGTTTCTCCTAAGAGTTTTCATACATGTTATCTAGGACTCAAACCTGTATTATTTTTTTTTTTACCTTTCGTCTCGAGTAAAAATAATTGTCATTTCCTGTGTGGGGGTTTAATGTACAGTTTTGCTATTTTTTTATATTTTTCTTCTTGTTCACGTCACAGGCTTTCTTTTCTCTTTCGGTTACTGCTTTCCAACGTAGAGGACCAAACTCGCAAAAGATTCTGTGCTTTAAAAAATAAAATACATGTTTGTCACTCGTGCCCAAAGTCTTGAGCGTCAAATATTTTTTTGTACGTGTGAGACTGAAGAATGATTTTGGTGGCTGCTTCTTCTGAGTTCACAGGCCATATGGCCATAATGGGTAAGGTACATACGTGTCCAGTTTTCACTGGTCTCCCCGCTGCGTACAGCCGACACGTTCCGATTTTGGAGGAGCTCAAACGAGAAACATTTGTAAGATTTTTTTTTTAAAAGGCAGGAGAATGGGCCAATAAGTCAAAGATAGTAGATAGAAAGCAAAGGGAAAAGGCAGAGTCAAAGAGAGTGGCAGATTAGAGGAAGTTACAAGCACAGAGCTTCCAGAAGGTGGGGGAACTATTTTTACAAAACACCCCCGGTATCCCCACGGGGAGGATTTTGGTGGCAATGTGGTCTGTGTAATGATTCCAGCGCTGGTGAACTAAACACAACTGATGGGACTGTACAAACCAGAAAACTGAAGTTCAGTTAGACTACAGTTCACATCCAGCTACCGGAATAACGTTATCATACAGTTCACATCAGTTCAATGGAAGCAACTTGGTTAGGTTAGGATATAGGGACTAAACATAGCCGTTAGGCTTTCAAACGTCCCATCCTTAATATAATTTATAATGTAGAGGTTTATCGTGCACTCAGGTTTTAGATAATCATTCATCATATTCGTATAAACTTGGGGCCACACTTGCATCGCAAACGCATGTAACTTGGCACAGGCTTTCAGGGCTGTTGTAGGCCTGTTCTTGTGTTGGTAGGGCAGGTGGGGGCCAGTCAGTGATCGCATTAACTGGTAATGTGCAAAACCAAAATAATTTCACCTGTCGGTCCCAGGGACTACATCTTTGCTAGGGATGGTAAATTGTTTTAACAGAGGTGTGAAGATGATATCCTACCTCTATCAAATAAGTACCCTTAGCTGCCCCTAGCCAATCAGAATTGTTTGTTTGTCCGCCATTGTGAATTGTACGAGAAACTAAGTGCATGGCTTTGTACATCGATTTCTCGGCAAATATGTAGATTTACACCCTCCTGCTCTATTTCTTGGTTCTTTCCGTGGTTAGGGTTAGGGTTAGATGGTTATAGTTCGTATGCGAGAGGTAGATATTTCATGACAGGTACTTATTTATCGTGACAGAGGCTTTTGTTTCCCTACGACTGGTTTTGACACTGGTTGTAAGGGAGGCGTTGTGGCTGATGGGACTGGATTTCAAAATTACTAGCGTGATCACTGGCCTAATCTCTGGTTCCCATCAGCACTTTTAGGTGTTTCTTTCCATACATGTTCTAGAGACTTTGCTTTTGGAAAAAAACAACCACCAAAAAACATTGAATTCAAATGATTAACTCAGACATCAGAACAATACTTTTCGCAGTCCATTTCATCAAAATCCCACTGATAACTTGCACAGCGAATCTGCTAAACAGGGGGAGGGGGCAGTAAAATGAAGGAAAACAAAAATCCTGACTGAATCACAAGGTTAGATTGACTCCAAAGTTCAGTGGAATGATCTTTGGGCGATACCCCAAGCTTCTACCAATTCTAATGACAACCCATCAGGACAATCTCAAGATTGTCAATGCACGTTCACAAACAGTAATGCAGGTCATTTTAGCGGAGATAAAAAAAACGATGAAAATAGCAATCCACGTTAATACACTCCCAGTATAAAACGAGCTCACTTTAACACCCCCCCCAAAAAAACAACAACCTTGAAGCACACCCAAAAGTATTCCTAAACAGGACACCATAAGGTCATAAGACAGCCTTATGCAACAGCGACACAAAAGGGCGATAATTTTTTGACAACTGGCCTATGCCACCTAGTGACGAGTCAGGGGCAGATAATTTTCTGTGGCTCTATGATACTACATGACAAACAAGGGCGATAATCCTTATGTAGATGGCGCACAGCATCTCGGTGCACAAGACGGGCAGAGAATTTTCAGTATAAAGCCTCATCGTGCCAATGATAGAACTAGGACAGTAGGAGTACAAATTACACAAGAAGACACCTATAGCACTGTTTCATAATTCGGTCTTTTGGGGTTATCTTTCCCTACTGTCTCGTCTTGAAGTCGGTTTGGGGTAGTTCCGGTTCAAAATTAGAATTAAAAAATGGAAGTTACCTACCTTAAACAACAACTATATTTTGTTGTTCAAGTCTTAGGGTATTAATGTGGTCGTAACGAGTAAACAAATAAGAACATAACTGTCTATAGTGAACGAATGTAAACACTTTAAGAAAGAAATATGAAGCAGGACTTAATATTATTAAATCTACAAACTGATAACCGAGCAATTAAACACCCCTCTATTTCAATTACGGAGCAGCCATGCCGTGTTTACAGCATTTCCTAACCGGAACTAAGTGTCCTAACGGGCACACAACTCGTCTGTTACTTCCGTTTTCATTTCGAAACAGTGCTATAGCACAAACGTATGCAGATGATAGAACGTTCGGTTATCTTGCACTTTATGCAAACACTCCCCCCCTCAAATTGTCAATTATGAGCGCAGATGCGTCATGCTGCCGTTATGCGCCTAACTAAGAAATAGTTAGGCCCAGCAAGTCCGACTTCAGCTGGAGGAGGAAATGTTTGAAAGTGTTTCGTGAAAAAAGGCAGTAGAATGGACCGGTAAGGCAGAAAGATTAGTAGATGACAGTAAGCAAAGGGGAAAGGCAGAGTCAGAGTGACAGATTAGAGGAAGTTACAAGCACAGAACTTCCAGAAGGTGGGGGAACTATTTATACAAAAGACCCCCCGGTATCCCCACGGGGGAGAACATCTTCACCGAGAAGCAACATTGCCATTGGGAAAGGGATAGGGTTACTTAGGATCAGCCTAGGATTATTGTCATCAAATGAGCGACTTAGCTGGCTCTTTTGCCCGCCAGGTGGCATAACGCTCGAGTGGGGCTAATCCTCTCTATATTCTTAGTTGGGGATAAAGAGAGAGAGAGATAGGGAGGAGTCCAACCCTCTCTCACTACGCCCAACTAAGAATATAGTGTGATAAGCCCCTAGTGGTTTGACTGCCCCCTGGCGATCAAATAATCGCCATAAGTCAACCATTGAAAGAAGCAGACTTGAGATCGTTGTTGTTGTATCCTGGCTAAAAGACTCCAGGGATCATCCCAACAGCCGACGCACTTGAACACTATGGTACAAATGCACCAGCTAGGGATGAGAACATTACTGTGTGTGACCGTTTTTGATTACCCCGCCACGTGTGCAGCCACACTCCGACTTCGGAGGATTTTGGACTGATGATGTTATGCTAGGAGCTTGTCATGGCTATAGACAATCCCTGCATAACTAAGCATAGCATAACATTTTGATGTAGCCCCGGTGTTCTAGTCTATATCAACAGCCTTAAGCCAAGGTGGAGACTTGAGATTGAGTGTCAAACATGAGGGAGGGTGCCTAAAGTACAAGATTGCCAAATTGTTCCGTAGACCCAAGACCCCTATGCAATCTTGATCAGCATCACCCTAGAAATACAATGAAGCATCAAGGAAGGTGCAAGCCTCCACCTGGGAGCACTAATCAGACCTGTTCACGGTAGACTCGAGAGCTGTTGGCTGCAGATCCCAAGTCTTGATCAGCATCACTCACGGTCAGGAGTGTAGAAAGGTAAGTGAATGATACAGAAGCTATGTCCATGATGGGGCTTTATACTACTTGCCGACACGAAAGGGCGATCATTTTTAGGCCTGAACTGCCCATGCCACCTAGTGACGAGTCAGGGGCAGATAATCTTCTGTGGCTATAAACTACTACTTCATGACAGGCAAGGACGATAGTCTTATGTAGATGGCACATGCATCTCGGTGCACAACACAAGGGCAGATAATTTTTACTATAAAGCCTCATTCAAGCAACAAAATATAATGATCAACTTGGGACGCGCATTTTACCGCCAGGGGGCAATCAAACCAGTAGGGGCTTAGCGAGGGAGATTAGTCCATCCCTCTACGCTCAACTAAGAATATAACGCGCTAAGCCCCTACTGGTTTGATTGCCCCCTGGCGGTCAAATCAGCGTCCTAAGTTGACCATTTGGTTACTATGGTAGAGGTAAGTGAATGATAGGGAAGCTATATCTATAATGGTCAACCTATGGCGATATTTTTCACGCCAGAGGGCAGTCAATGCACTAGGGGCTTATGCGATTTTCTTACTTGGGCGTAGTGAGAGAGAGAGTGATGGTAGGACCACTCACTGTCTCTCTCTCTTTCTTTATCCCCAACTAATAATATAGAGAGGATTAGCCCCACACGAGCGTCATGCCCTCTGGCATGAGAAAAATCGCACTAAGTCTCATTTAAGCAACAAAAAATTATTTGGTTACAAAATATTTTTAATGCATACATCACAATACATGTTCATTATACAAACCATAAATAAGTTTAGTGCTAATTGAAATGATCCACTTCAATAGAGGTCAATACTTTGATATGTTAGCATTAATTTGGTTCCTTTGTATAGAAAAAAAAAAGATGGATGAAAGTGTGAATGAAGGAAGAATGAAAGAGGAAGGAATAAAAATGTGTTAAAAAAAAGAAGTTTAGATTGTCAAAATACATGACACATTGATTTATTTTGTTGTTTTGTTATAATAAAATATGGAAATATAATTATTATTACAGAACCAAATATACAAGGATTGTTTGGAAGAATAAAAAAACTACAAACTTTCATATAAAAATATGTATCATTAATCTCACAAACTGTTTTTATTTAAAAATAAACTGTACATGTATCATTTATCAATGATGCAAACCGACACTTATGATTGTCAAGATATGACTGATAATGAACATATATATACATGAATATTATATACAATGTATAGGAACATACTGTATACAAAAGGAGTAGTATTGCTTCTGATAATGTAAGGCCGCCTGTTGACAATGGCATTCATTTTATTGTCTATGTCACGACTGAACTGGTGCAAAACGGTGGCGCGCATCAGATGGGGGTGGGGTGGTGTAGATTCTAATACAGCTCCACCACGATCTTACCAATGTTCTTGCCAGAGTACATGTACTGCAACAAGATGAACCACAACACTACAACCATATCAACAAACACTCACACATACAGTAACTCTAACAATCCATTTTTTAACTCATTCAAGCCGGAATTAATAGAAAGCTGTCAATTTGATTCAAGGGAAGTAAATGTGTGCACACCACACTTTGGTCGCTTCTAAACTCGCTTCACACTTTAGCCCCTTACTATGCGTTTGAAGGATGGAAGTTCAGTTTAACGTCGCGTATCGGCTTTCGCCATGTACGACGGGCTTAACAAACCAACCAGGTTATAAACAAAAATTTATGTTCCCGAATCACTGTCTTAGCCAAAAGGCCGAGAAGCGATCAGAATCGAACATTATGCGTTTGAAGTGGGGTAGCTAATTGTTTCTATATAAAGTCTATATATAAAAAAAGTCTGATCTACCACCTCCCTATGTTTAAACCTGAAGTAAAAACCTGTAATCCTTTTTCATTTCTCTTTTTGTTTGTGTGCATGGCTGGAGTGATCTGAGTTTTTTCAATAATTCAAAATCGTTGCGATGCGAATGAGTTAAACATCCACAAAAACACAGTGAATAATGAATAAGATTTTTAGGTGGTAAAGTGAGAAGAGATTTCGCAGGAATCTGTGAAAAATGAAGAATATGTTGCAAAGGCAAACCGATTTATTCAAGTTTTATTTTTTATTTTTTACTGTCTGGCATAAAAATTACAACACGCTAATTTTAATACAGTGGAACCTCCCTTATAAGACTCCCTCCCATTTAAGACCTACTTCTCTGAGACACTGCCCTTCTTTGTAAGTTAAAATTACCTCCCTTATACAACTCAAGCCCACTTAAAGACCCAGTACGTCACGTGTCAAAATCACAGTTTTCACATGTTTTCCCTCTTATAGCTGGTAAGAAATCTTATTTAGACCAAGTGTTGCTCCCATACAAATGTCCTCAAGCAAGAAAACGAGACATCACTTTAAAGAGCAGCCTCGATCATATACGAGGAAAGTCTGAGTGTGGGCCACACCGACCCAGAAAAAAACAAGGGACTTAATCCAGCCTGCTCTGTGGGTCTTTAAGACCTTATGGATTATGTTCTGCATAGTTATGCAGGAACTGTCTTTAGCTATGGCAAGCTCCTAGCATAACATCATCAGTCCCAAATCCTCCGTGGCCGGGTAATCAAAAACGGTCACACACGTAATGTTCTCATCCCTAGCTGGTGTATTTGTACCATAGTGTTCAAGTGCTTCGGCTGTTGGGATGATCCCTGGAGTCTTTAAGCCAGGGAACGACAACAACATTATGGATTTTTTTTTTAGGTCTTAAAAGGGAGGTTCCACTGTTTGTGACTATTTCAGGCATCAGAATTGTCAGAGGATTAAGAATTTCTGACAGAGGATTGGCTTCTACTGTCAGAGATTTTGCCATTTTATTGAGTATCATGTGTGTTAAATATAGCATTTTAAACTGATTTATCACTATATTAAGCCTTTTTGGTGGTGTTGGGAACTCATTTCAGTGTTGTCCCTCTTTAGTCTGGGGCCTTGATGGCCCTTTTACCGCGGTTTTCAGAGGATTGGACTTTCAGACTACTCTGATGCCTGGTATTTGATCTTGTGGAGCCTCAATCTACAACAAACAGTGAGACTATGAATGAATAGACCCATAGTGGCATAATCATTCCGTTCAGAATGAGGCTTTGATGACACGAAAAAGAAGTGTCACTGCTGTCCACTTTCTTACAAAAGCAATAGGACACAAGTCTGTGCATGAACAGTGATACAAAAGGACAACTGCATGGGTGCAACTTTTCCTGGTACAGACAAACCTCTATTTTAAGACTTCCAAAATGTCCGGAAAAATCGGTCGTAAATTGGAGGGGTCGTATGACGGAGGTTTTCACTGGCAGCCGTAGAAAGAAAAAGTTCAGCACAGTTCATACTCTCTTCTTCATGCACACATACAATGACATTAAAACTGGATTTGGGTCTTTCCAACTCCATAGGATTGTGCAATCGATGTATTACAGTTTCACTTCGCCGACTTCTGTTAATCACCTCCACTCTCGTCCAAAGTCAGTGGTTTTTGTGCTTTTCCTACGCTCTCTGCCATCTTTTCTACAACAAAGGAAGCGACTCCGCTTTCAGGCCCTTGACCGTGGTTGTTTCCCTTTGCTCGAAGTCTATGCAGACGACAACAACGGTCGTAAAAACCAACAAAATGGCGGTCGTAAGTCGCATTTTAGAGAGGTCGTTTACATAGTAAAATGCATCCGTGCCAACAAATCCGGTCTCAAATGAGAGGTGGTCGCTTAACAGAGGGTCGTAAACTAGGGGTTTGTCTGCATACAAGGATTTCCTGTTTAAAAAAAAAAAAAAAAATTTGTCAAACAAGATCTTTGTGTGTCTACTGTATTTTTCAAACACTTTAAAATAAGCATTTGTATAAATTGTGGAAAAAGCAAACTAAAATACCTTCAGAAATGAATTTTTTCTCCTGCTGCTGGGGGACATTACCGCTTGACCCCGACCTTTCAGGGTTTTTTCATTTTGTGTACAGTGGAACCTCCCTTATAAGACCTTCAAAAATCATCCAAAATGAGGTCTTATAAGGGAGAAGTCTTTAAGGGAGGTAATTTTAATACTTACAAAGAAGGACTATGTCTCAGAGAAGTAAGTCTTATGTGGGAGGGAGTCTTATAATGGGAGGTCTTATAAGGGAGGTTCAACTGTATTTGCACCCAAGCAATTGTCCTGTCAGGGGTCATCAAGACAATCGGACATTTTGCAATTTTAAAAGGTCATCGACTGAAACTTGATAGAAATGTGCATCACGACAATTGGCTAGTGAAGGCAATTAATCAAATCCCAACACTACTGTTGTTTGTTGTTGTTGTCTTACCCTGGCTTAAGGACTCCAGGGATCATATCCCAACAGCCGAAGCACTTGAACACTACGGTACAAATGCACCAGCTAGGGATGAGAACGTTACTCGTGTGACCGTTTTTGATTACCCCGCCATGTGGGCAGCCACACTCTGACTTCGGAGGATTTTAGACTGATGATGTTATGCTAGGAGCTTGTCATGGCCTAAGACAATCCCCGCACAACTATGCAGAACATAACATCTTGATGTAGCCTTGGTGTTCTAGCTTATGCATGGATGCTCTTGCTTTCAGGATGTCCTGAAGTTCAGGATTTTTGTGTCCAGGATGTCCTGAAGTTCAGGATATATTATTTTTATTACCTGGAGCCAGCGTCACCGGATTTTGCGAAGATGCATTTTGCTGGTTATAGAGGTCATGAAGTTTAACCAGAAGTGAAAGTGCAACGAGAGCCTGTCAATTACATTGGAAACTATTATTTCTCTTCAGCTTCCAGGGGGCATTGCCCCCCGGAACCCCCAGGAGGGGCGCTGTCCCTGCACTCCGCCGGGGCCGGGGCGGCCCTTGGACCCCTCAGGCTACAGAATTGTCAGAGGATTTCAGAGGATTAAGAATTTCTGACAGAGGATTGGCTTCTCTTGTCAGAGGTTTTGCCTTTTTATTCAGAATTATCCTTTGTGTTAAATAGCATTTTAAAGTGATTTCTCACTAAATTAAGCCTTTTTGGTGGTGTTGGGAACTGATTTCAGTGTTGTCCCTCTACAGTCTGGGGCCTTGATGGCCTTTTTACCGCGGTTTTCAGAGGATTGGACTTGAGACTTTTCTGATGCCTGACCCCCTGCTTTGCAGGATTTTTGAAATTTCCCAGGAGCACCCATGCTTATTACATATTAGGTACTTTATAGTCACAGAGGCGTCTCTGTGAAATTCGGGTTGCTCCCACCTGGAGAGCGCATCGCAGCTAGAGGCGCACCACCCCATTTTTTAAATTTTTTGGCATGTGATTTTTGTGTGATAATAGTGGGGATAAATTTTGACCAAATGACAACTTTTTCGTTGCCACTGGGTGTAACGTATGCTAAGTGCATGGACACACGGGACCTCGGTTTATCGTCTCATCCGAAAGTTATGTCAACTGGTCCGACACAGCCGCATGCCAAGGCGCAAACCCACTACTGACCTCCACAGCCTTGCTGACCGTGTGCAGCCCGGTGAAGGGCCCGTGGGGCAGTGAGTGACCCATGTCCACCGTGCTCTTCACCTTGCCCTCCTGGAGGAGGCTCACCAGGCGCCCCATGTACTCCTTGAAGTGCCGGGCAAAGTGCATCAGGAAGAAGCCGCGCAGGCTGGCCGACAGGCGCAGCATCTGAAACGAAACGAAATTTCAAATTTTACATCCTCAAGGCCCGAAGCAGCATCTGAAAGTCAACGTTTTAACGGTTAAATAGGGGGGCAGTGGGTGGATGCCTCGCGCCTCCATACGGGGGAGCTGGACGACCCTGCCTCCTCCACAAGTCTCTCCCCATGGGGATACTGTGTGTGTGTCGTTTGTAAAAATAGTTCCCCCACCTTGTAGTTCTGTGCTTGTAACTTCCCAAAAAAAACCAACCTTCCTCTAATCTGCCACTCTCTTTGACTCTGCCTTTCCCCTTTGCTTTCTGTCATCTACTATCTTTCTGACTTATTGGCCCATTTTCCTGCCTGTTTTCAAAAACATCTTCCAAATATTTTTTCTCCTTTGAGCTCCTCCGAAATGTGTCAACGTCTTAACGGTTAAATTGGGGGGCAGTGGGTGGATGCCTCGCGCCTCCATACGGGGAGCTGGACGCCCCCGCCTCCTCCACGAGTCTCTCCCCATGGGGATACTGTGCGTGTGTTTTGTAAAAATAGTTCCCCCACCTTGTAGTTCTGTGCTTGTAACTTCCAAAAAAACCCACCTTCCTCTAATCTGCCACTCTCTTTGACTCTGCCTTTCCCCTTTGCTTTCTGTCATCTACTATCTTTCTGACTTATTGGCCCATTCTCCTGCCTATTTTCAAAAACATCTTCCAAATAATTTTTCTCCTTTGAGCTCCGAAATCGGAATGTCGGCTGTACGCAGCGTGGAGACCAGTGAAAATTGAAAACCAGACACAGACATACCTTACCATTGTGGCCTGGGAACACAGAATAAGAATAAGAAAGTTAAATAATGGAGAAAACAACACCTGTAACTCTGATGTACCATATGTTACGGACTACAACTTAGTACAAGGCACACCTGATTATGAGGCGCACCCCCTAAATTTTACACAAAATTCAGATTTTGTTATTATAGTTTCTTACTATATTATCAGTCACATTATATGACGCAGGGGTCTCAGTCTGGGAAAAAAGTATCGTCTTAACCCTTTCGCCGCCAACCATACTTCAACCAAACATTTCCATTAAATTTACCTGGGTAGAGAACAAAATCCATTTGCAGTATTGTGGATTCTTCTGTGACATATATAAAATAAGGTCTATCCTTACTTCCCAAAACTAAGACAGTAGGGTCTTTGGATACTAGACCCCAATGTGATGCTTTTTTAGTGACATAGGTGTTAAATCACTGTGGTGCTAAAATGCGACTTTGGCGGTGAAAGGGTTAAAGTCCGTAAAATACGGTACTCCTTGAATTGCCGGGCAAAGTGCATCACGCAGCATCTGAAAGTTAAATAATGGATAAAACAATACCTATAATTCTAATGTACCGTATTTTACACACTATAAGGTGATAACCCTTTCATCGCCACTGTCGCCTCTTGGCACCACAATGATTTAATACCCATGTCACTGAAAGGCATCACATGAGGGTCTGCTATCTAATGACTTTATGCTTTTAATTTTGGGAGGTGAGGATAGACCCTATTGTATGCATGTCACAGAGGAATCCCCAATATTGCAAATGAAATCTTTTCTATACCCAGATAAGTTTAATGGAATGTTTTGGCTGAAAAATGTCTGGCGTTGAAAGGGTTAACCCCTTCACTGCCTGCCTGTGTCTTCTATGGAGGAAGGGGGGGAGTGGGGGGGGGGGGGGGGGGGGTTGTGATGTCATTGATGGTGTCATAACTTTTGACAGTCATCAAAATGCTGGTTTTTGGTTTAGACAAGTCAGGAAAAATATATGTATGGACCATTTTCTCAGATTGAGTCCTGTTAGTGTCTTTTAAATTTTATAATAAGAAAATCGAACATTTCTTCATTTTTCTCCGACAATGAAGAGGTTAACAATAAGATTTTTGCTAAAGCTTAAAACATAGAGTACTAACAGGTCTGTGCGTTGGTTGGGTACGTGCGTACCCCTCCTTGAAATCGTAGAGATCGTAAAGAAATCATGTCATGTTTGTGTCATTTTGAGGGGTACGCACCCCTCTTTGTTACTCTAAGAATAGATGAATTGAAATTTTTAAAAACATGAGAAAGAGAGTATTCACCCTTTGTTCAATTTCGTTATCTCCTCTCTTGGCCTCACTATTTCATTCTTTGGATAACATGAACAGTTCAGAGCAAAAACAATGTCAAGGTGGATAAAAACAGCTTATATGTTGAAAAACAACAACAAAAACCGTAAGAAAGAACAAACACAGGAATTAAACGGTCACAAATACACAGCTCAAACATTCAGCTACTACCATAGCACATTTCAGATACACATGGGCATGCTGTGTGTGCAACATTATGTTTGTTTATATACTTGTGGCGGTGCCATAGCCGATGAGGTTTAACCGAGGCGTGGTTACCGCTACACCTATCTGTATTAATTTAAAAAATCGGGACTTTACTGGTTTCGTACTGCCTCCGGGCATTGCCTCGACTATTGTTCCCACCATATTTGTATTTACAAATGTCCCATATGTGTCTGATTCAGACCAAGAGGACGTAAAACACCATTTTCGCCATGCTGTGTGCGCATATGCACGTACATGGAGACCTTTCAAATGCACTTTGCGGCTCTATAAGAGGCTATGAATAAGTTTAAGAAGGAGACTGTGTGTTGGCACATGTATGTTACGCCAAATCCGTAAAATTGCCTGTTTCATGAAACGGGCAACATGCTTTGCCCTTTGCCCAATTTATGAAATGGACAATGTTTATCACATTTTTGAATCCCCATTCACACAGGTATTGATTCAATGGTATCACAGTTTTCTACATTGTATTTGCACCCCTATCCTGCCCCCCAACTCGACCAGAAGCTAAGTTGGAACATGCCTGAGCCACATGTTGAATCAAACGTTTTATCAAATTAAGTCTGAATAAAATCATTTAAACTAATCTACAGATCAGATTCCTAATTCATTGGAACCAATTCTTGATCTATATGTGCTAATGAACGAAAACTATTTTTTATTCATATTGCTTTTCTCAACTGCAAGTTATAAATTGCTATTTCACGAACTGGGCAAACCATTTCGCCCATTTCATGAAATGGGCAATTTCGCGGATTGGGCGTAACATATACATATTATGTACAGCACAGCATTGAAGACTCACAGTCAAGGGCAGCATGCTGGTAGATTTGAACCCAGTGTAGTTGGTGGTGTATCCAGATATGGCCCCAATCACCATCAAACGGCCGCCAATCGCCAGGCTGCATGGGATAGCAAACAGCATGTACAGTGGAGTACACTTAACACAACATTCAGGGGACAAAGAATTTTGTGTGTGATGTCACAAGAAGTTTTTTTCACACGATGGCATCTGTATTTATCTCTTTTGCGTTAATTTGAATGTACGACTATATTTGTTGGTTGAAAGCGATGTAAAATCTGAATTGTTCTTGATATGGCCACAGGTATAAGAATGTGTGTGTGAGTTTAATTAAATTTACACCTACTAAAATGATATACCAGAGTATAACAGATTGTGATACCACACCACCCAGTGTTAGAAAGTGGCAACAGCGATATCCACAGGCAGTCTTGAAATGGGAAAAAATATTCATAAAACATTTCAAAACAACTACTGATTGTCAACTGCGGTGGTTTCAGTTGAGAGTATTACATAGACTCCTGCCCACTGAAAGATACTTGTTTTTATGTAAAATTTCAAATTCTCAAACATGTACTTTTTGTGGCATAGAAGATGAAACTTTAGTCCACCTTTTCTGGACTTGTAACCATGCTCAGGCATTTTGGACAAACTTTATTTCTTCGATTCATGACGTTTGTAACCATACACAGAATTTTAGTCTTTCAGAAACTCTAGTTTTGCTAGGATGGAAACAAAACCAAAAAACAGATAAAGTCATGGATCTGATCATACTATTGGCTAAATTTTATATATTTAAATGTAAGCTAAATAAAGCAATCCCATGTTTGACAGCCTTTAAAAAGTATCTGAAAAGTCGCTACTGGGTGGAATTGTCTTGTCATTCAATGGAAGGGACTATGGACAAATTCACATATAATTGGAACGCTTACAAACCTCTGATTGATAGCTGCGAGTGAAAAAGGTAATGTAGTACAATAGATTTATATTGATTTGTGGGCTTGTATTGTTATAACATGCCTTCTTTTATTTGTTTGTTCTTTAAAGAGATGAGTTTGGCTTGATTAGAGAATGGAAATTATAAACTTTTGTTCTTACCACATAAAACAAAACAAATTTGATTGTGACTGACACCCTGAAGAGACCTCTTTTTGGTATGTATACAGGCAGTAGAAGCGAACATTTACATGAATAAGAGAGAGAGGGAGGGGGGGGAGAGAGAGAGAGGGAGAAAGAGAGAGAGAAAGTTTATGTATGTTCCCGAATGTGTATTTCTACTTGTGAGTGTACGTATTTTCTATGTATATTTGTAGTAATGTTGTGCTACATGATTTATGTTTGCTTAAAAATGGATAAAAAAAACCTCTTGGTAATCACTACTTATTATTATATAAAATGTCCAACCTTCTCATTTCAACATGATTACAAACTCAGTCACTCACTCATTCACTCTATCAAATCAGTAACACAAAGAAACACTTGATATTTCAAATGCAATTTATTGTTTGACTGATTGATACACTTTTATATATGTTATGTTATCCATATATGCTTAATATTGAAAATGCATGTTGATGGATGGGTGGTGAGAGAACGAAGGAATTGTGGAGTGGAAGGAAGAGAGGGAAATAAAATATGTTATAACAAGTAATAAAAAAAAAAATTAAAAAAAGAAAGAATGTGTGTATGTGTATGTGCATACGTGTGTGAATGTGTGCGTGTGTGTGTGTTTGGGAGTTGCAATCAGAAGATAAAAGAGGGGGATCCTTGCTTGGCATGCATGGTTTCTGTTGTTTACATTTATATCCCTCCATACGGAACGTGATGAAAAGGTTTACTGTGTGTGTGTGTGTGCGCGTGAGCGTTTTTGTGTTTTGTTACGTGTTGTGACTATTTGATTTGTAAAATGCAAAAAAAAGGAATTAAAAATTAAAAAAATTAAAAAAAATTGCGTGTGTCAACCAGTATTTTGTGTTAGGCATTAAGTAATAATAAAGAGGGGTTTCGTCAGTTCAAACAGATTTTTGTGTGTTAACCAATTGATACTTCATGTTATCAGTTTTGTGTTAAGAGTACTCCACTGCATAAGAGAGTGCTTCAAAACGACAGGACAATGGGCCAATAAGTCAGAAAGATAGTACCCATAGATGACAGAAAGCAAAGGGAAAAAGGCAGAGTCACAGAGAGCGGCAGATTTGAGGAAGTTTCAAGCACAGAACTTCCAGAAGGTGGGGGAACTATTTTTACGAAAGACCCCCAGGTATCCCCATGGGGAGAGACTCATGGAGGGGTCGGGGTCGTCCAGCTCCCCGTATGGAGGCACGAGGCATCCACCCACAGCCCCGTGGTAGAAGGGACGAAATAAGAGAAGACGTGAGAAAAGATCGTTCCTTCTTGTTCAGAAATAAGGGGAGTAATTTCATGGTGTGTGGGAGTGATCTTGCCTAATTCAATCGGTCAAACAGGGGAAGTCACTCTACCTTCAGCTCTCGTAGCCTATCGACTCGTGTGTTTGAGCAGACATACAGCACTTAGAACATTCTAAAAAATTATGTCATTTATATTTTTACGTCACATTTTGCAAGTTTTATCAGTTTGTGGCCACCGGCCACCCCTTCTAAAACAATGTTTGCAAGCGCTGACTCGCATCCTGCGGTTTCAAGCTTCGACGCTATTGTTGCATTGTTGCTATGGCATTTGACCGAGTAATGGAGGTAAGCAAATCTAATTTTCATGAAGTGCCCTCCCCTAGTTTTTCACGAAAATCGTCTATTGAGACAGAAGCCATTGTTAAAAATAATAAAAAAGAGAGAGAACATAAAATTCATTTATCCAATGACTGGGTTTTTTTGTTCAATTTTTTTAATTTGCTTTCAAATTTAACACTGAATCTTTGCAAGCAAACGCAAAACTGATTATTCAAGTAGTTCCTCCACTTCTTGTGAATAGTCTTGCACTCAAATTAATATCAATAATATGCTTAAATTCAAATTTAGATGAAACTTTTTTTTGGGGAACAAAAGTCTAGTCAAATTGTCTTCTTGAACATCTTTCCACCCGTGAGGACACCGGGGGGTCTTTTGTATAAATAGTTACCCCACCTTCTGGAAGTTCTGTGCTTGTAACTTCCTCTAATCTGTCACTCTCTTTGACTCTGCCTTTTCCCTTTGCTTACTGTCATCTACTATCTTTCTGCCTTACCAGTCCATTCTCCTGCCCTTTTTTTCAAAAAATACTTTCAAAAAGATTTCCTCTGGCTAAAGTCGGACTTGCTGGGCCTAACTATTTCTTAGTAAGGCACATAATGGCAGCATGATGCATCTATGCTAATTATTGACAGGAAACTGATCGTTCGAGGAAGAAGAAAAAAATCTTTCGTTCATCTGTAGAGTGTAGAGTGGCACAGTGGTAGCGCGTTTGCCTCGTGTCAAGTAAACCCGAGTTTGAACCTGGGTACAGGGGATTTTTTCTCTCACTTTGCACTAGGCCTTACGGTCTGAATGTGGAGTCTTTCAGATAAACTGAGGTCCCATGTGCCCATGCACTTAGCATACGCTAAACCCAGTGGCAACGAAAAAGTTCTCATTTGGTCAAAATTTAACCCCCCCCCCCCCCCTTCTTTTCTCATCAGTCACACAAAAATCACATGCCAAAAAAAAAGTTTAAAAAAAAGAGTGGCGCGCTTCTGGCTGCGACACGCTCTCCAGGTGGGAGCATCCCGAATTTCGCAGAGACGCCTCTGTGACTATAAAGTACCTAATACCTCAATGAGGATTTAGAGCTACCTGACCTCCTTCTTACCTCTGATCGTCATCCTTTCTCTATCCTGACCAACCCTTTACCTCACAACTAACTTACTTGTTCAGGCACGTTTCAAAGACGGCACCTCCAACAGATTCGTAGACAACGTCAACGCCATTCTGAAATAGATTAAATGAATCGAATCAAGTCAAGGTAAAAAAGAGACAAACACTGACTCGTGTTAACACCACTGGAATGTTGATGAATAGAATCACTAAACTGGCATGAAAAATAATTATTTTAGTAACAACACCCTATCTACCATATTTTATGGAGTACAGTGGTACCTCCCTTATAAGACTCCCTCCCACATGAGATCTACTTCTCTGAGACATTGCCCTTCTTTGTAAGCATTAAAATTACCTCCCTTATAAGACCCCTCCCTTATTGGGGTCTGCAACGAACACCTTTTGCAAGAGTGAATGCCCTTGGTGGGTGGGGAAAGATGGTTCAGTACTGACCAAATAGGGGGATAACTCTCGCCAATAACCCCTATTTGATGCCACTAAATGGCTGCCTTTCGCAAGAGTGAATGCCCTTGTCAGTACTGACCAGCAAGGGCATCACTCTCACTGTCAAGGGCGATAATAACCCTAGTTGCAGAGGCCTATAAGACCTCATTTTGGATGATTTTTGGAGGTCTCATAAGGGAGGTTCCACTGTATAAGGTAATACTTTTTCTTGCAGACTGAGATCGCCTTATACTGTGACTGATGATACAGTAAGGAAATAGAGTAACAAAATCTGCAGTTTGAGTCAAATTTGGGGTGTGCGCCTTATAGCACTGTTTCAAAATGAAAACGGAAGTAACAGACGAGTTGTGTGCCCGTTAGGACACTTAGTTCCGGTTAGAAGAGAAGAAGAAAAATGGTGCTTTACGTCCTCTCGGTATGGAACAGACACATATGGGACATTTGTAAATACAAAGATGGTGGGAACAATGCTGGAGGCAATGCCCAGAGGCAGTGCAACACCAGTAAAGTCCCGATTTTTTTAACAATACAGATAGGTGTAGCGGTAACCATGCCTCGGTTAAACCCTGATTAGTTCCGGTTAGGAAATGCTGTAAACACGGCATGGCTGCTCCGTAATTGAAATAGAGGGGTGTTTAATTGCTCAGTTATCAGTTTGTAGATTTAATAATATTAAGTCCTGTTTCATGTTTCTTTCTTAAAGTGTTTACATTCGTTGACTATAAACAGTTATGTTCTTATTTGTTTACTTGATACGACCACATTAATACCCTAAGACTTGAAGACAAGAACAAAATATAGTTGTTGTTGAAGGTAGGTAACTTCCATTTTTTTAATTCTAATTTTGAACCGGAACTACCCCAAACCGACTTCAAGACGAGACAGTAGGGAAAGATAACCCCAAAAGACCGAATTATGAATCAGTGCTATAGTCCGTAAAATATGGTAGTTAAAAATAGTATAATACTGTGGAACCTCCCTGACATTGCCTGCCTTTGTAAAGTATTAAAATTACCTCCCTATTACAGCTCCCTTCCAGCTTAAGACCTTATTTTGGATGATTTGTTTCCAGGTGTCAATAGGGAGGCTCCACTGTAGTAAACAGCTGAAAGTAGTAAAGTGCTCAATGAAGAACGCTATGTAGCAGGGTGGGGAGGCCTTCCGCATTGGCCACTGCAACTAGGGTTATTAACTCCCTCGACAGCGAGACTTAAGCCCTTGTTGGTCAGTATCCAAAAGGGCATTCACTCTTGCAAAAGGCAGCCATTCAGTGGCCTCAAATAGGGTTATTGGCGAGAGTTATGCCCTTGTTTGGGTGTCAGTACTCGAGCATCTACCAAGGGCATTCACTCTTGCAAAAGGTGATCGTTGCAGTGGCCAATACATACTGAATTCAGTCTTCTTGAACATCTTTCCACCCGTGAGGACACCTTTTGTATAAATAGTTCCCCCACCTTCTGGAAGTTCTGTGCTTGCAACTTCCTTTAATCTGGCACTCTCTTTGACTCTACCTTTTTCCTTTGCTTTCTATCACCTACTATCTTTCTGACTTATCAGCCCCCATTCTCCCGCCTTTTCCCCCAAAACATCTTCCAAGTAACTTTTCTTCCTTTGAGCTCCTCCGAAATCGGCATGTGTCGGCTGTACGCAGCGGGGAGACCAGTGGAAACTGAAAAGTGAAAACGGACACATACGTACTTGACCATGATGGCCTTTTGGCCTGGGAACGCAGAAGTAGAAGAAGAAACCCCTTATTCTGCAGGATGGTTGGGAGCCCTGTGGCTACGCAGATAACTTCATGGGTGCTCCTGGGAAATTTCAAAAATCCTGCAAGGTAGGGGTCCAGGGGATGCCCAGTTAACAACTTGATTTAAACAATCCGAAAAATATAAAGTTCCTGGTAAAGGCATGTAAATATTTATTCATTTATTTTATATTCTACACATGCGAGAAACTGACAAAACGTTTATAAATATGAAATTCGTTGCTTCTCAAATTATCATAATCCGGCGATGCCGGCTCCAGGCAATGATAAAAATCCTGCATTTCAGGACATCATGAAAGCAGCAGCATCCATGTAAGTAAGTAAGTAATAGTACATTTATATAGCGCTTTACCTCAAATGAGCCCAAAGCGCTTTAGGCACTGTAACTTTGTTTATCTACTTGTTGGTACACAGTTAAAACCCCACTCACGGGATACTCTGCTTTCAGCACATCATTGATATCCTCCTTCTTGTAGTTGATTGGTCGGTCACAGCCAATACTCTGGAAAAAACCACAGCATATATAATTGTATTATTATTACTACCATATTTTTCTGACTATAAGGCGCACCTTTGAATAAGGCGCACCCCCCAAATTTACCCATATTTCAGATTTTGTTATTATATTTTCTTACTATTTTATCAGTCATATTATAAGGCGCCAAGGACTGAGTCTTGGAAAAAAGTATCGCCTTATAGTCAGAAAAATACGGTATATGAACATTTAGCACACATAATCAATCTAATGCCCTAGGTGTTGACTATATAATATATTATAAAAGACACATATAACATAACATATAACATAGATAGGTAAAAAAAACAAGGTGAAGGGAAAAGTACCTGAGAGAGAGAGAGAGAGAGAGAGAGAGAGAGAGAGAGAGAGAGAGAGAGAGAGAGATACACATACAGAGACTGAGACAGATTTGAGACATAGAGAGAGAGACGGAAACACTGACACTGAACTTTATTTAACAAGGATAAAGATTTTAGGCGATGCCTATTCTTACAATCTGTCCTTGGATAAAAGAAAAAGAATTAAATTGCTAGAAACATGAAAGAAGAAAAAAAATCGCTACAAGAAACGCATTTGAACAGACAGATAGAGATAGAGAGAGACAGGGAGAGAGAGAGGGAATGACAGAAACAGTCAACTTAGCCCGTTCATTTCACTGCACATCACCGCTGCGGTCGAGTGAGTCCAAACCTAGTGGTAGCCTTTGTTGGGGAGAGAGAATGAGGGAGGGAGAGGAGAGAGAGACTCAACTCTCCTCCATACTTTGGACCCACTCAACCGTCAGGTGGTGAGTGAACGAGCTGAGTCGCTCATTGAAAGAGGGAGAGAGAGAGACTTCAGACACTTTATTTTACAAGGATAAGAATTTAGGCTGGGCCTAGTCTTCCATTCTGTCCTTGGTTCTAAGCATGCAACACATAACTAATACTATTAATGAACATTGAGACACAGGAATATCGCCAACAGAAACAACAATGATTAACAGTAATATAGCAACGACATGGTAGGCAGAGCATCAACATCAGCAATCAAAACAAACAGAACAGAAAACTAACCAACCGAATAAACAAACAAACAAATAAATAAATGAAAACACCTCTTCCACTACAATTCACTTCTTCTACTACCATTACTACTACTATTACTGTTACTGTTACTACCACCATCGCCACCACACCACTACTACTACTACTACCTCCACCACCACCACCATCACTACTACTACCACTACCACTACCACTACAGTGCCACAGTAATATAACAATGACATGGAGAAAGGGAGACTGAAGACAAAGACTTCAATTCACAGAATAATGCTACACCTGATTGGGGGCGTTTAAAAATATTCTGGCAAATTCCTCCAGAGTAAATAAAATGTTTTATTTATAGAGGGTTAAATCTCCTCCGAAATCGGAATGTCAACTGAATGCAGCGAGGACACCAGTGAAAACTGGAAAACGGACACATACGTACCCATTGTGGCCTTATGGCCCGGGAACGCAAAACAATAAGAAGAGTGTTAAATGCATTATCAGTCACCTCTGTGAAATACCCAGAAAAAATACTATCAGTTATCTCAGCGACACGCCCAAACTTACTATAGTGGAACCTCCCTTATAAGACCTTCAAAAATCATCCAAAATGAGGTCTTATAAGGGAGGGGTCTTATAAGGGATGTAATTTTAATACTTACAAAGAAGGGCAATGTCTCAGAGAAGTAGGTCTTATGTGGGAGGGAGTCTTATAATGGGAGGTCTTATAAGGGAGGTTCCACTGTATCACCAAAAGAAACAATGAAGGCTGCCCGCACCGTTTGGCATTTCCTGGAGATGTTTGATACTACATTTAGACATTTGTTTGTTGTTGTACCCTGGCTAAAAGACTCCAGGGATAATCCCAACAGAACAGCTGAAGCGCTTGAACACCATGGTACAAATGCACCAGCTAGGGATGAGAACATTACGTGTGCGACTGATTTTGATTACTCTGCCACGTGAGCAGCCGCACTCCGATTTTGGAGACGGGTGATGTTATGCTAGGAGCTTGTCATGGCTAAAGGCAATCACCGAATAATTATGCATAGCATAACAACATTTTGATGTAGCCTTGGTGTTCTAGTCTATGTCAATTTGTATGACACAGCCTTAAGCCAAGGCGGATTTAGGCATTTAAACCTGGTGACGGGGCATCTGGTGGTTGCCTCGTGCCTCCATACGGGGAGCTGGACGACCCCACCCCATCCACAAGTCTCTCCCCGTGGGGATACCAGAGGATCTTTTGCATAAATAGTTCCTCCACCTTCTGGAAGTTCTGTGCTTGTAACTTCCTCTAATCTGCCACTCTCTTTGACTCTGCCTTTCCCCTTTGCTTTCTATCATCTGCTATCTTTCTGACTTATTGGCCCATTCTCCTGCCTTTAAACACATCTTCCAAATATTTGTTCTCCTTTGAGTTTCTCCGAAATCGAAAATGTGTCGGCTGCACGCAGCGGGGAGACGAGTGAAAACTGAAAACCGGACACATACATACCTTACCCATTATGGCCATACGGCCTGGGAACGCATAGGAAGAAGAAGAAACCTGGTGAGTTTACCTTGAGGAACTCCACCTTGTCGTCTGTGGAACACGTGCCGATGACTTCACAGCCTGCATTCTTACACCACTGCACCTGGGGACAGACAGAGACAAAGAGAAAAAGAGGGACACTGGACAACTTTATTAAACGAGGATTAAGATTTTAGGCAAGGCCTATTCTTCCAATCTGTCCTTGGTTAATTAAGGAAAACAACAAAAACACATAGAAACATGGAAAACAAAAGGAACATGTGCAACGCCCAGCGGCTGCAAAGTCCCCTCGCAGCATCGCCGAGCTACTCGGAAATCGGAATGTGTCGACTGTACACATACATAAAAACGCATCAAAACAGCACGTAACTACATAAAGAACGCATCAGAACAGCACGTAACTGAATAGGTTTTTTATATATAGCCTTGGGGTTCGGACCCATGATTTGAGAGCGCGCGATCATGCGCACACGAGCGCACAGAAAAATTCATGACAACTGTGTTATAGACCATTCATCAAGAAATGTGAAAAAAACTACATTGAAATACATGCAAAACTTCGCGAGATATTAGCGATTATGTGTTTTGGGGTTTGAACCCCGTAACTGGCGCGACCTTGACCTTAATGTAAAACTAAATACATCAGTGGATAGCTTGCATCTTGGCAAACTAGTATACAAAATTTGATGATGATAGACTGAATAGTTTTTTAGTAAAACGGACGGACGGACGGAGGCACGCCGGACGGATCAGACAAAAACAATAGCTCCCCGAACCTTCGGCTCGGGGACTAAAAACGATTACATACAAGAAATGCAATCAAACACATAAATACATGGGTGCAACTACACATAATGAAAAAAACCTGAAAGGCCGAGGTCCAGGGGGTAATGTCCCCCTGCAGTATTTCTGTTTTGTTTCCCGCACAGAAGAGGTCGCAAGCCATCTGACTCGATCAGTGAAATTTAGAACCCGCCCTATTCGGCCCTGTCACCTGACTGAGTCAGACTGATCAAGCAGGATGGTATGCAAATGAGGTGAAACGTCACGACCTGATCGAGTCACATGAGGCAGTCGCATAGTCTGTCTCCAGCTTAAAACGATACAATGTAATCGTCTAAATACAAAGCAAAAATAAACAAATACAATTAAAAATGACTGTTGTTATATAATAAAATCAACATACATACTAACACAAGTTATCAAACACACTAGCAGATACACATGTCAGGACCGGATCGGGGGGTGGGGGGGGGGGGGGGGGGGGGGGGGGGGGGGTACTGGTTTCCGGGAAAAAACCCTCTGCCCCAAGCATGTACCTCATACAAGAATGAAAACTAAGAAAATGTCTACATTTGTGCCTTAATAATCACTAAATTGCTAGATTTTCCCTGGACTTCGCCCCCTAGGCCCCCAAAAGGATGTTGCCCCTTAACCTGGAACCTATGCAACTCCCTGGACCCCCCGCCAGAACACCCCCCCCCCCCCTTACGAATCACTTCCGTGGGGATACCGGGGAGTCTTTTGTATAAATAGTTCCCCCACTTTCTGAAAGTTCTGTGCTTGTAACTTCCTCTAATCTGTCACTCTCTTTGACTCTGCCTTTTCCCTTTGCTTGCTGTAATCTACCACCTTTCTGCCTTACCGGTCCATCCATTCTCCTGCCTTTTTTCACGAAACACTTTCAAAAAGAGATTTCCTCCAGCCGAAGTCGGACTTGCTGGGCCTAACTATTTCTTAGTTAGGCTCATAACGGCAGCATGACGCATCTGCACTCATAATTGACAGGAAACTGTCTGAGCGATCAAAGAAGAAGACCCGGAACCTATGCAGTTCCCTAGACCCCCGGAAGAACCCCCACCCCCCCCCCCCCCCCCCCCCCCCTTACGAATCACTTGGTCCAGCCCTGCATGATGCTCTCTCTCTCTCTCTGAGCTCTTTGTTTTGCCTCAGGGCTGAGTGTAAAAAAGCAATGTTTGCTTATCTTATAACCCTGAATAAACAAAATTTCGTTCATTCGTTCGTTCTCTCTCACACGCACACATATGTTACTTACTGCAAATTGGCCCGTACCACCAGCGGCAGCTAGAAAAGAAAGCAATCTTAAATAAAGAATCATTCATAATCACATTCATCAGCCCATTAATAAGGCGTTCTTTCCCCGAGGATCTTTCATAAAAATAGTTCCCCACCTTCTGAAAGTTCTGTGCTTGTAGCTTCCTCTAATCTGCCACTCTCTTTGACTCTGCCTTTTCCCCTTAGCTTTTGCTTTCTGTCTCTGTCTGAATCTCTTTCTCTCTGTTTGTCTGTCTGTCCATCCATCCGCCTCTCTCTCACTCTCAGGGCTGAGTGTAAAAAAGCTTTGTAATGCTTATCTCATTACTCTGGGTAAATAAAATTTTGCTTTTCGTTTTGTTTCGGTTTTTTTTTTTATCTCTCTCTCTCTCTCCCTCCCTCACTCTCTCCTGTATTGTAAATGCTTGTAAATGAGGTAGAATGGTATTTTTGTTTTTGCAAAATTTGTCTATTATTATACTTAGTCATGTAACTGGTATGTCGATGACAGTATGATTTTATTTCAAGTTGTAGTACTATATCCAAACTTGATTGAGAGTGTGAATGTGGTCTATGTTTCTTCTTCGAATTTTTATATTGTAACTATTTTACTCTTGTATAATTGTGTGTGAGTATGTGCGTGCATGTATGTGTGCGTGCGTGTGTGTGCGTGCATGCGTTCATGTGTGTGTGTGTTTGTGCATGTATGTGTGTGTGTGTGTGTGTGTGCATGTGTGTGCGTGTGTGTGTGTGTGTGTGTGTGTGTGTGTGTGTGTGTGTGTGTGTCTGTGTATGTGTGTGTGCGTGTGCGTGTGCGTGCGCGCGAGCGAGTGTGTGTGTGTGAGAGAGAGAGAGAGAGAGAGAGAAGGCTGCGTGCAATCATCGTGTTTATTTTACTTTCTAATGATTCATTATTTTGTTTCCCTTTAATGTTCTTGTTATCAATGTAAAGCGCACTGAGCTCATGTGAGAAAGAGCGCTATATAAATTCCCATTATTATTATTTGGCTAAATGTCATTAAATCGTCAAACTGTCAAGTGTCTCCCTCTCTCTCTACCAAAACAGAACAGACCACATTATAACACAACATTTACACGATGAAGGCCTGCGCTGTTGAACACCCACAAGCATTCACTGACGCAGACAAAAACTCCATCCTAACGGGCAAACAGACAGACTGAACGCGAAACTAAAAAGAAGACTCACCGGTGATCAGTACTTTGTCCCCGTTCTTGACTTCCGCCACCTATGGGAGAAAACAGAAATACAGTGGAACCTCCCTTATAAGCCCTCCCTTATAAGCCTCCCTCCCATAATTTTTATAAGACCTACTCCCCCGTGGGGATACCGGGGGGGTCTTTTGTATAAATAGTTCCCCCACCTTCTGGAAGTTCTGTGCTTGTAACTTCCTCTAATCTATCACTCCCTTTGACTCTGCCTTTTCCCTTTGCTTGCTGTCATCTACTATCTCTCTGCCTTACCCGGTCCATTCTCCTGCCATTTTTCACGAAACGCTTTCAAAAACATTTCCTCCAGCCGAAGTCGGACTTGCTCAAATGCTGGGCCTAACTATTTCTTAGTTAGGCGCGTAGCGGCAGCATGACGCATCTGCGCTCATTATTGACAGGAAACTGAGCGATCAAAGAAGAAAAAGAATAAGACCTACTTCTCCAAGACATTGCCCTTCTTTGTAAGTATTAAAATTACTTCCCTAATAAGACCCTTCTAAGACCTCATTTTGGATGATTTTTGAAGGTCTCATAAGGGAGGTTCCACTGTACCTCATTATTGGATCGCCTTGGTTTAACCCCTTCCCTGCCCAGTCCCCTGTCTACTAGGGGAAGACGGGGTAAAAAGCGCATGGGCGGGTAAGAAGCCCACCCCAATTATCTCATGAAATGAAGCAAATTTCAGTCTCATTTTGCCCATGAGATGAGCGTTAATGTCTAGCATTCGTCTCATGGGCAAATTTGACTGAAATTTTCTTTATTTCATGAGATAATTGGGGTGGGCTTCTTACCCGCCCATGCGCTTTTTACCCCGTCTTCCCCTACGTGGTGCGTGATGTCATTGATGATGTCATACCTTTCGATGCCATAGCCCTGGAATGGTGTTTTTTGGTTTTGACAAGTCAGGAAAGATAAATGTCTAGACCATTTTCTCAGATTGAGTCTAACAGGTCTCACTGCATTAAGCCTTTAGGTCATGCCTGGAACTCATTTCAGTGTTGTTTCTCTACAAGTTGGGGCCTTAGTTGGTTCTGTACCACGATTTTCAGAGGATTGTATCTCAGATTACTCTGATGCCTGCAGGACAGACAGATACTTGACCTTGTCCAAGCTGATGGCTGCCGTCAGGCCGCTGAGCATGAAAGGCAGGAATTTGGGATCCACCGCCGGCAGAGGCACCGCTTGCTTGGCTTCCACAATCTACCACATAAATCACAATTATTCAGCTTTTATCATTAATAAAGTGCGATTCAGTGAGGAAAAAGCATGGTATAGACAGATACTCGACTCAACTTTATTTTGTTCTTGTATAAAGAATCCTCTTGTGGGGATACCGGGGGTCTTTTGTATAAATAGTTCCCCTCACCTTCTGGAAGTTCTGTGCTTGTAACTTCCTCTAATCTGTCACACTCTTTGACTCTGCCTTTTTCCCTTTGCTTACTGTCATCTACTATCTTTCTGCCTTGCTGGTTGATTCGCCTGCCTTTTTTTAAGAAACACTTTCAAAAAGATTCCCTCCAGCCGAAGTCGGACTTGCTGGGCCTATTTCTTAGTTAGGCGCATAACGGCAGTATGACGCATCTGCGCTCATAATTGATAGGAAACTGTCTGAGCGATCGAAGAAGAAGAAGTCTAAAGAATAATTTTGTTGCTGTCACGTCACAAACATTGTGGTTGTCCCTTGGATGCGAGGATGACATTCTCGCTGTGCCCTCATCGGCGGATGCGCGTGTGGCTTCAGAGACCAAACTCAGAAGCGCACATCAGGCGATTGCAGGCGGGACATGGAACACCGGCTGTGACACTGACAGCGACAGATGCAGCTCTGTGACGCCGCTCTCGTGCTGTTGCCAGGCACTGCCGTTAATCATCCTCGAAACTCTTCACGGCTCTCCTGGTCAGGGCACATCACTGGTTCTGTTGGCTGCAGCAGCTTCGAGCTGACGAGGCTGAACCCTGGCCCACTTGAGGTTGGCCTTGAGGTTATTCTTGAATCTCTTCTTGGGGCGACCCTGCTTGCGGCTGCCTTGTGTCAGCTCAGCGTAGAGAAGCTGACGAGGGATCCTGGACTCCTCCGTGCGGATGACGTGGCCAGTTCAATGAAGCTGAGCTTGGACAGTTGGAGGATTTTCTCTTCGATGCTCGTCGTGCTGGCTCTGTCAAGGACCTCTTGGTTGGTAACGCGGTCCTGCCACTGTATCCGCATGATTGACCGCAGAGAGCGCTGGTGGAATTGCTCAAGCTTCTTGATTTTAGCTGCGGTACAGAGTCCGTGTTTCGCAGCCATAGAGCTGTGATGTGCGAACCACAGCATTGTACACCTTCAGCTTGGTTGAGAGACGAATGTTTTTGTGCTGCAAGACTTTGGTGCGGAGTCTGCCGAGTGCCTGGCTGGCTTTCTGGATTGTGGCTGCAATCTCTTTGCCCAAGGGTGAAAGGGTTAAAGTGTGTTACATTACTCACCTTGTAGTCGGCGAAGGCTCCGTAGCTGAGGTAGACCACGGGTTGTCCCACAGTGAAGCTACCCACACTCTCCCCTATAGCCGCCACCTCCCCTAAACCCTGTATGGACAGCAGGCAAAGAGCAAACATGGTACCTTGCAACACACTTTACCCTATAGCCGTCACCTCCACTAAGCCCTGTATGGAAAAGTAGGAACACACATGGTACCTTGTACCACACATTACCCTATAGCCGCCACCTCCACTAAACTCTGTATGAACAGCAGGCAAAGAGCAAACATGGTACCTTGTACCACACTTTACCCTAATATAGCCGCCACCTCCACTAAACTCTGCATGAACAGCAGGCAAAGATGACACATGGTACCTTGTACCACACTTCCCCTATAGCCACCACCTCCCCTAAACCCTGCATGATAAACCCTCCACACTTTACCCTATAGCCGTCACCTCCACTAAGCCCTGTATGGAAAAGTAGGAACACACATGATACCTTGTACCACACTTTACCCTATAGCTGC
Source organism: Phymorhynchus buccinoides (assembly GCA_017654935.2). Lineage (NCBI taxonomy): Eukaryota > Metazoa > Mollusca > Gastropoda > Neogastropoda > Raphitomidae > Phymorhynchus > Phymorhynchus buccinoides. The sequence continues at coordinate 44,352,131 of CM065697.1, forward strand.
CACCTCCACTAAACTCTGTATGAACAGCAGGCAAAGAGCAAACATGGTACCTTGCAACACACTTTACCCTATAGCCGCCACCTCCCTTAAACCCTGTATGAACAGCAGGCAAAGAGCAAACATGGTACCTTGTAACACACTTTACCCTATAGCCGTCACCTCCCCTAAACCCTGCATGAAAAAGTAGGAACACACATGGTACCTTGGTAAGTTATCCGCATTCTCCCATATAATCACAACCTCCCCTAAACGCTGTATGAAAAAGTAGGAACACACATGGTACCTTGGTAAGTTACCCGCACTCTCCCCTACAATCACAACCTCCCCTAAATGCTTTATGAACAGCAGGCAGAGATGACACATGGTGCATTAGTAAGCTTAATACTGCTATCGCTGTTGATTTGAAAGAGAGAGGGGGTGGAGCAGAGAAGGAAACAAAAGTGAAAGATAGAGAGGGAGAGAAAGACAGACAGACACAGAGGGGAGGAAATGAGAGAGAGAGAGAGAGAGAGAGAGAGAGAGAGAGAGAGAGAGAGAGAGAGAGAGAGAGAGAGAGAGAGAGAGAGAGAGAGAGAGAGAGAGAGAGAGAGAGAGAGAGAGAGAGAGAGAGAGAGAGAGAGAGAGAGAGAGAGAGAGAGAGAGAGAGAGAGAGAGAGAGAGAGAGAGAGAGAGAGAGAGAGAGAGAGAGAGACTGACAGACAGACACACACACTTTAGAAAAGACAAAGAGAGACACATTAGATCAAATAAATGAAATGTAACAAAGGTAACGAGATAAGCATAAAATCAATAATGCTTTTGGATTGACAGATCTGAGTGAAGGCTTTGGTCAGACACAGAGACAGTTCTATTTTGGATTTAATTTTTTTTTGGTGTGGGGATGTTTGTGAGGGAGGTGGGGGTGCGCCTTATAATATGATGCAGCTTTTAGTCAATTCTTCTTTTTCGGTGTTCCCAGGCCATAAGGCCATAATGGGTAAGGTACATATGTGTGTCTGTTTTTTTAGTTTTCACTGGTCTCCCCACTGCATACAGCTGACACATTCCAATTTCGGAGGAACTCAAAGCAGAATTATTTGAAAGAAAGGCAGGAGAATGAGCCAATAAGTCCAGAAAATAGATGGTAGTAAGAAAAGGAAAAGGCAGAGTCAAAGGGAGTGACAGATTAGAGGAAGTTACAAGCACAGATCTTCCAGAAGGTGGGGCAACTATTTATACAAAAGACCCCTGGTATCCCCACGGGGAGAGACTCGTGGAGGGGGCGGGGTCATCAAGCAGCCGCATATGGAGACACAAGGCATCCAGTCGGCCACTGCCATGTCTTAGTCAACAGCATACAGTATTACACATCTTGAATGCAAATTGTTATACCGTAAAAACTGGACTATAAGACGCACCTGTATATAAGCCACATCCCTTAAATTGACAAAATATTAGGTATTTATTCACATATAAGCCACACCAGTTTATAAGCCGCAGAGAAAATTAAATGTGCACAAATATAGAATTTTTCCTGTCAGAACATGAGAATTTAATGCTCTCAGACACTTTAAATGTGAGATTTGAATCTATTGATAACCAAAACCAGTTTTGAATCTCAAAGCTCAAAATAGGCTGAATAATTTGGCCAGAAACAAATTTAATCATACTGATAAATGTATAATGGGGAAACCCCCACACATAAGCCGCATCGGTCTATAAGCTGTATGGGCCAAAGTTGAGGAAAAAAAGTAGCGGCTTATAGTCTGCATTTTACAGTACTATGCATATTTTGAATGCTGAATCGTCTATGAAATTGGCAAACCTCTATGTAGGCCAAATTATACCTCAAAGCCGGCATCGAAAGGCGGTTTGTGTGAAGGATCATAACGACCGGCCGTGAAGTTGACATCAGAGGCATTGATTCCCACATACCTGAATGAATGAATGAATGAATGAATGAATGAATCTTTAATTTAATGTCTTTTCACATGAATAGTGATTTTAAACAACATGCGCAAATGTAACCAATTAAACCAATTTTTTTTTTTTTTTTTAAATGCAAGCTTTAAATTTTTTTCATAAAAATGACAACACACAAAGTAAATGATACTGATGAGAGACTGATACACGATAATGTAATCTTTTTTTTTTTTTCCCCCCCCCCCCTCTTATACATGTATTGGTTGTCCATTCGATGTGCATGCTTTCGTTGTTGTTGGATTGTGTCTTGTGCAAAACCAAAACGATTTCCTTTCTATTACGATGCATTGGCTGATTAAAGAATCTTGAATCTTGAAAACATCTACAGTAAGCTTCCAATAGGCGTGGACAGCACTAATTTTGCAATTAAAGCAATGTCAATTTTTGGGTCACTTAAGATATCCTTGGTATTATTATACTTATGAAAAAAGTCCATATTGAACATTCGGTATTTAGAGAGCAACATTAGGCATTCTAATAGTAAATGATGAATTGATAATCTCTGGGTGCAGAGACCAATTAGTTTCTATGTATTTAGTTGTCCATGAATTTAGGCATATACATACATATACATACCTGAATCAAGAGACAAACGTGCATTATTTACCTTGAAACATTATTACTGCTAACATTGTAACAAACTGGAATTCTGTTTCTTCCATTACCACACACACACACACACACACACACACACACACACACACACACACATACATACACACACACACACACACACGCATGCATGCAAGCATATAAACATTCAAACATGTTCACTTTTGAGCATATGTGCAGACAAGCACAGTAAAAGCATTTGAAATAATAATAATAATATATTTATATAGCGCTTTACCTCAAATGAGCCCAAAGCGCATTACAATTGAATATTCATCAAGAAGTAGACAAAAAAAAGTGTTTAAGAATGACACAAACCAGCAACGCATATATTACAAAGCAACTCTCTCTCTCTCTCTCTCTCTCTCTCTCTCTCTCTCTCACACACACACACACACACACACATTTATTGACACCAACTCATTATTCATCTTTCATTCAGTAAGCCATAGCAACTGAGTTGCACGGACTGACCACATACACCAACACACATACACAAACGTTAGAGGATACACATACAAATACACTCACACACAACGTACGCACGCAGACAGACACATACATACATAGTACCATCGATGACTACTTACCAAGAACCTGAGTCAGAAGCATCCCTCTTTCATAAAAATAGTTCCCCCACCTTCTTGAAGTTATGTGCTTTCAACTTCCTCTGGTCTGCCACCTTCTTTAACTCTGCTTTTTCCCTTTGCTTTCTATCTTATACTACCTTCCTGACTAGTTATTGGCCCATTCTGCTGCCTTTCTTTAAAAAAAAGTTCCAAATAACTTTTCTCCTTCGAGCTCCTCCGAAATCGGAATGCGTCGGCTGTACGCAGCGGGGAGACCAGTGAAAACTGAAAACCGGACACATATGTACTTACCCATTATGGCCTTAAAGCCGCCTGGGAACGCAGAAGAAGAGAATAAATACAGAAAAAGGGGAACAAAGAAGAAGAAAATAATAAGGTTTTTTTACTGACTTGTTGCGGATCAGCAGTTCTCCCTCCGCAGGAAGTGGCACCGGGGCCTCAGTCAGCTTGGTGACCTGGGAAAAGTTGGACCCCAGCTGAGTGACCACGATCTTCCGCATCATCTTGGGTAGCTGTCCCGCTGCCATGGTGAACGATCGATCTCGATATATATGCTGTCAGTCTCTTTCCCTGGAACAACGGATAGTATTAATTAATTAACCCTTCTACTTTATAGAAGAGTATGTATGTACTTTTTTATGTTCTTGGTTGTCCGTTATATCCCCCCCCCCTCCCCCGAAGACAGAGTGTGGCTGCCCACGTGGCGGGGTAATCAAAAACGGTCACACACGTAATGTTCTCATCCCTAGCTGATACATTTGTACCATAGTGTTCAAGTGCTTCGGCTGTTGGGATGATCCCTGGAGTCTTTTAACCAGGGTACGTCAACAACAACATACTCCCCCCCCCCCCCCCCCCCATGGGGATACTGGGGGGCTTTTATATAAATAGTCCCCCCACCATCTGGAAACTGTGCTTGTAGCTTCCTCTAATCTGTCACTCTCTTTGACTCTGCCTTTTCCCTTTGCTTACTGTCATCTACTATCTTTCTGCCTTAGGGTACGTACACATACATGCGGAGATTCCGTGCAGAAACCCGTGCGCAATCCGTAAATAAGTAAAAGAAAGAAGGGAAAAGATTTGCGCACGTGTCCGAATTTCCTCTAATCTGTACATTTGTACCCTTCTTTCTTTTACTTATTTACGGATTGCGCATGGGATTTTTGCATGATGGGTGTATGAGGCCTTACCGGTCCATTCTCCTGCCCTTTTTTCAAGAAACACTTTCAAAAAGATTGTCTCCAGCCAAAGTCAGACTTGCTGCATGGGCCTAACTATTTCTGAGTTAGGTGCATAACGGCAGCATGACGCATCTGAGCTTATAATTGACAGGAAAGTGTCTGAGTGATCAAAGAAGAAGTCTGTTTTATCTCAGCTGACAAGAGGAAACTAACTGAATATAACTGTTTTTTCGAGTGCGCATGCATTATTGCTTTAACGGCAGCAACAGTGAGAAAAGATCTATAAAAAAAAAACCATGGCAGGATGCTTGGCAGTGAATGTCTTAATTGTATTTGGTGGGAGCGTAGAGCAATGTCTATATTTGCCCATGGTGCTAGAAGAGTTAATGTGCAGAGGCAGATTTGAAGGGGGGTGGGGGGGGGGGGGGTGTTAAAGAGGTTCTGTACACCACCAGCACCACCCTCTCCTCTAAAAAAGTACAAAATAGAAAGTAAATCCATGATCACATATGCAACTCCAAGCCAGAGTTTTAGCTCAGTCTATGTACACTCAACTATTTCCGTACGGAAATGTCTAATGTAAGTAAAAGAAAGAAGGAAAAAATAAGCGCCATGCGCTTACGCACGGAAACACGTCCGTATATTTTTTCCTTCTTTCTTTTACTTACTTACGGCATTTCTGTACAGAAATATTTCTTCTTATTCTTCCGATTGGGGATGTTTATCCTGCGCACGGAAATGCATCCATATATTTTCTCCTTCTTTCTTTTAGTTACTTATGGCATTTCTATATGGAAATATTTCTTCTTCTTCTTCTGATTGGGGATGTTTATCCTGGCCCACGCCCAAAGTCTTCGTTTAGTGCTAATGGCGCACAGGATGCATGCTATGTGAGTTTGTGTCATCCATACTTAGCTGTGTGTACATAGCCTTATTCTGAAGACTACAGCACCAGAACTACTTATCCCTAAGAGCAACTGCTATGAGGATGTAAAACCTTCTACTAACAACAAGCCTTATTCTTCTTCTCCCGTTGAGTATCCACAATTATCAGTTTGATTTTATATTATATGCGGTCGAGGTCCGAAGTCGAGCATCAAAGAGAAACAAAATAAAACAAAAACCTACTCTATGAAGATGACCCAGCCAGTCAGGTCTTGCTGATCGAGCCCCCTCTCCAAGGAGAGGCCTTCATTGCACATTTCAGTTCAAATTATGGTCAGCTTCTGGGCGATGTGTGCGTGTGCACATGCACGGGTGTGTGTGCAAACCCCCCCAAACCCAACCTAGCTATTGGAACCACCCCCATTTTAACTATCTGACCCGCCCTGATGCGTAAGCTAGCCAGGCTGTCTTTTCTAAAAAATGACTACCAGATCACAAAGGGATAGCTATTCTGGAAGGCTGGGCATAAATTGGATGCCTTGCCTAGGGTACACCCACACTCTCTAGAAACAGCTAGCGTTGGGGATGGTCCCTCCTAGTTTGAGCTAGTCATTTTATATAGTTAATAGTATATATTTATGTAGTGTAATGCTGCCTTTAGAATGACGGAGAGAGAGAGAGAGGAGAGAGAGAGAGAGAGAGAGAGAGAGAGAGAGAGAGAGAGAGAGAGAGAGAGAGAGAGAGAGAGAGAGAGAGAGAGAGAGAGAGAGAGATCGAGAGAGAGAGAGAGAGAGAGAGAGAGAGAGAGAGAGAGAGAGAGAGAGAGAGAGAGAGAGAGAGAGAGAGAGAGAGAGAGAGAGAGAGAGAGAGAGAGAGAGAGAGAGAGAGAGAGAGAGAGAGGGTCCACAATAAACTCTCTGCTTAACCTGTTGTCAACTTTATATCAAGTTATGCTTCATGTTTTGGCCTCAAGCAAAGCGGCAGCATCTCTTGGTGGCTTCTTTTAATTCTGACTTGGTTCATGTCTTCACTCGGCACAACACGCTTCAAAGGGAAATAATCGATTTATCAAGTGAAACTGTGAAGCCAAAGAGTTAACGTTCCTTTCTTTTTCAAGGTCTACAGTCTACTCTATCAAACTGACTCTATGTCCTTGTTTGTCACAGGGGAAGAAAAACAAACTGGCGAAAGAAAACTGCTCGCTTGCCCCTTTCATATTTATTATATCGTATTCCCGGCTCTCTGCTCGTTTATACGTTTGGTTTGGTTCGTTTATATGGTTTGTATGATTCCTCAACTATTGCACCTCTTTTCCACTTATCTAGTCATATTAGTCATAATACTCGGGGTCACATTTTAAAACTAACCAACACTAGACAGTTTCATTCATTCTTTACTAAGAGAATAACTAATTTATGGAACAATTTATCCTTTGATACCGCCAATGCACCTTCCGTAAATGCATTTAAAAATCGTATTGACAAATAATTATCTAAACATACTTTTTCTATCAATTTCAGCATTTTCCGTTTCAGCTGCTACACTCTGGAACTCACTCCCTTTCAACTTTCGTCATGCCAAAGGCTTGGTAACGTTTAAGTCTGCTCTGAAAACCCACTACTTCAAACTGCAGCTGCAGAGTACATCTAAAACTTAGCACTGGCTTCCAGTAGAGGCTAGAATCAAGTATAAAATAGCTTGCCTTTGTTTCGGTGCTGTTCACTCCTCTGGTCCCGTCTATCTCTCCAAACTAGTAACTGTCTACTTACCTGCTCGCTCCCTACGTTCTTCCTCTGACTGCTGCACACTCAAGGTTCCTCGGGTCCACACGAAATCGTTTGGTGAACGATCCTTCTACTATTTAGCACCTCACTTATGGAATTCCCTCCCACAACATGTTCGCTCATCTGACTCTATTTCCGCCTTTCGCTCTGCCCTTAAAACTCACTTGTTTCGGACATATTATGATTGATTAGTGTTTTGTGTGTGAGGTGTGTGTGTGTGTGTGTGTGTGTGTGTGTGTGTGTGTGTGTGTGTGTGTGTGGTAAGGGGGGGGGGGGTCCGTTTTATTGCAGAAATCTTGTAAAAAAAATGTATTTACAATTGTTTTATTATTCGTATTTTGTATGTAGAATGTCTACGTCTTGTAAACTTTAAATGCTTGTAAATGAGGTAGAAGGGTATTTTTGTTTTTGCAAAATTTGTCTATTATAATTAGTCATGTAATTGATATGTCGATGGCAGTATGATTTTATTTCAAGTTGCAGTATTGTATTCAAACTTGATTGAGAATGTGAATGTGGTCTCTATGTTTCTTCTTAGAATGTTCATGTTGTAACTATTTTACTTGTATAATTAATTGTGTGCGAATGTGCGTGTGCGCATGCATGTGTGTGTGTGTGTGTGTGTGTGTGTGTGTGTGTGTGTGTGTGTGTGTGTGTGTGTGTGTGTGAGTAAGGAAGTAAGAGAACGTTGTGTGTAGGCATCGTGCTTATTTTACTTTCTAATGATTAATTATTTGTTTGCCTTTAAATTTAATGTTCTTGTTATCAATGTAAAGCGCACTGAGCTCATGTGAGAAAGAGCGCTATATAAATTCCCATTATTATTATTATTATTAAAATATTGCCAGCCACTCCATTTGTCCATCTTGTTATGTGTATGTGTGTTATCACGTGTTCCGTGTGTGTGTGTGTGTGTGTGTGTGTGTGTGTGTGCGTGCGCGTGTCACGGTCACAAGTGTCTGTGTGTGTGCGTGTGTGGACAACAAACAGACATGTGTGCGTGCGCGCGCACGTGTGTGTGTGTGGTGTATGTGTGCGTGCGCATGTTTGTTGTGTGTGTGTGTTGTGTGCCGTGTGTGTGTGTGTGTGTGTGTGTGTGTGTGTGTGTGTGTGTGTGTGTGTGTGTGGTGTGATGCTTGCGTTCATGTAGGCCCCTATATGAGTGTATGTATGCATGGTGTGTGTGTGTGTGTGTGTGTGTGTGTGTGTGTGTGTGTGTGTGTGTGTGTGTGTGTGTGTGTGATGCGTTCATGTAGGCCCCTATATGAGTGTATGTATGCATGGTGTGTGTGTGTGTGTGTGTGTGTGTGTGTGTGTGTGTGTGTGTGTGTGTGTGTGTGTGATGCGTTCATGTAGGCCCCTATATGAGTGTATGTATGCATGGGGTGTGTGTGTGTGTGTGTGCGTGCGCTCAGCGTGCGTGTGCGCGCGCGCGCGTGTGTGTGCGTGTGTGTGCTGGCTGTGTGTGTGTGTCTATCAGGTGTGTATGCTGTTGTTCATGAATATATACGGTGTGTGTGTGTGTACGTGCGCGTGCGTGCGTACATGTGTGTGTGTGTGTGTGTGTGTGTGTGTGTGTGTGTGTGTGTGTGTGTGTGTGTGTGTGTGTGTGTGTTGACAGCTTTGGTTATTCAAATTAAACTTACCTAGCTTCACTTACTTTGCGTTTGCTTACACTTGCCTAGTGGTCAACGTCTTCGGTTGTAGGCTAGATATACTTAATACATATACATATTAATCAAGTCGACTGTGGCTGGTCAAAGGTGAATTTTAGTATATCTTTGGCTCAGTATCTAGCACACTGAAAAGTGTCTGGCGAATGCGTACTCTGATGTCAGAACACCTTGGCTATGCGTCTTTTTTGAGTGGATTTCCGCACATCCGGCCACGCAAGTGGGCCAAGCAAACAATGCAATAAGCACTCGGGCATAGTTGAAAAACACTATAGCCTATAGTCTTGTAGCAAGCTTTTTAGTATATCGATGCTAGTAGTAGTAGTAGTAGTAGTAGTAGTAGTAGTAGTAGTAGTAGTAGTAGTAGTAGTAGTAGTAGTAGATAGACAAAATAAGCAGTTAAGCTTCTTTTCCCTCCCATATAGTCCCATTGTATATATGTTGTATATATAGAATATTGACCCGCGTAGAATGTATACATCCTATGATGAGATTGTAGAATGTATATGTCGCAATAGAAATGGGAATCCAGTAGGAATCGGAATCCTACTAGTTTGTACGGCCAGTCGAAAATGGAATCCAGTACAAATTGGAATCAACATATTGTTTCAGTTGTAAGAGAAGAAAGACAAAAACGAGGGTCGAGTTGATAGTTTAAGAGCAGTAATCATTGAATTCTAATCCCATTGACTGCAGCACTAGAAAATACAACCTAATCCCTTGGGCTGCAGCAATAGAAAAGACAATGCAACCTAGTCCCATGCACTTCCCTCAGGTTGTCTTTTCTAGTGCTGCAGCCAAAGGGATTAGGTTTGTCTTTTCTAGTGATGCAGCCAAAGGGATTAGGTTGTCTTTTCTAGTGCTGCAGCCAAAGGGATTAGGTTGCACTGTCTTTTCTAGTGCTACAGCCAAAGGAATTAGGTTGTCTTTTCTAGTGCTGCAGCCAAAGGGATTAGGTTGCACTGTCTTTTCTAGTGCTGCAGCCAAAGGGATTAGGTTGTCTTTTCTAGTGCTGCAGCCAAAGGGATTAGGTTGTCTTTTCTAGTGCTGCAGCCAAAGGGATTAAGTTGTCTTTTCTAGTGCTGCAGCCAAAGGGATTAGGTTTGTTGTCTTTTCTAGTGCTGCAGCCAAAGGGACTAGGTTGCACTGTCTTTTCTAGTGCTGCAGCCAAAGGGATTAGGTTGTCTTTTCTAGTGCTGCAGCCAAAGGGATTAGGTTGTACTGTCTTTTCTAGTGCTGCAGCCAAAGGGATTAGGTTGTCTATTCTAGTGTTGCAGCCAAAGGGATTAGGTTGCACTGTCTTTTCTAGTGCTGCAGCCAAAGGGATTAGATTGTCTTTTCTAGTGCTGCAGCCAAAGGGACTAGGTTGCACTGTCTTTTCTAGTGCAAACCTAATCCCCTTGGCTGCAGTACTAGAAAAGACAGTGCAAACTAATCCCTTTTTGGCTGCAGCACTAGAATAGACAACCTAATCCCTTTGGCTGCAGCCTATAAAAGACCAGTGCAACCTAGTTCTTTAGGCTGCAGCACTAGAAAAGACTGTGTAACCTAATCCCTTTGGCTGCAGTACTAGAAAAGACAGTGCAACCTTGTCCCTTGCACTGTCTTTTCTAGTGCTGCAGCCAAAGGGATTAGGTTTGTCTTTTCTAGTGCTGCAGCCAAAGGGATTAGGTTGTTGTCTTTTTTAGTGCTGCAGCCAAAGGGATTAGGTTGTATTTTTCTAGTGCTGCAGTCAAAGGGATTATAATCCAATTATTACTGCTCTTAATCTATCAACTCCACCCTCGTTTTGTCTTTCTTCTCTTACAACTGAAACAATATGTTGATTCCAATTTGTACTGGATTCCATTTTCTACTGGCTGTCAGTACAAATCGGAATTCCGATTTGTACTAGTAGAAATCAGAATTCCAATTTCTACTAGAAAAAAAAAGTCCAGTAGAAATTAGAATTCCGATTTCTCCACTGAGAGATTCCATTTTCTACTGTGACATTATACATTCTACGACTGGTTCATAGAATTTATATGTCACGGGAAATTTTGGAATCCTGGAAAATTTGAATTGTCCCGAGTTTGGGAAAATTCGGAATTTTCCCGGGAAAATTTGGAATTCTGATTTTTTACAGATTGGTCTCGGTAAAATTCAGAATTCTGTTTTTTCCCGAAATTGTAGAATGTGTACATTCAATGGACAAACTTATGGAATGTTGATGGGAACCTGAGATGTGTCATAGAATGTTGACTGTTGTGCCTACCTTTACTGGTGTCGAGAACCACTCAGGAACAAGGCGCTCATACTGCTGAAAATGCACGAAGCGAGTCAGCAACAATGGTATCTTGCCTCTCTTTTAATGTAGGTGTCTTCACATTAGAGATAGTTTCTTCTTATGGCTTCAGCCATCATTTTCATGGCCTGGTTATGTGTGTGTGCCTGTGCGTGCGTGTATGCTATGTGTGCGTGCGCGTATGTGTGCATATGCTTGCGGGTGTGTGTGCGCACGTGTGCGGTACCCGTATGTGTGTATGTATTTGTGTGTGTATGTGCCACGTGCGTGCCGCGTGCGTGCCGCAGGACGTGTGGGTGCACGTGGGTGCGCGTTGGTCAGTGCGCGTGTGCGTGTACGTGGGGGGGGTGCATAATTATGCATGTGACGTGTGTGCTGTGTGTGTGCGTGCGTGCGTGTGCGTGTGTGGGTGGGTGCGTGTGTGTAGATGCGTGTATGGGTGCGTGTGTGTAGTGGATGTACGTGTGCGTGTGCTACAGGCTTGCGGGTGTGTGTGCGCATGTGTGTGCCCGTATCCTTTATATTCCTCGTACAAACGCTAAGACATAATGGTGAACGTTCCTTTTCTTTCAGCGCCCCTTCTGTCTGGAACACCCTACAATATGAACTTCGTTCTGCTAAATCTGTTCAGTCTTTCAAAACCGCTCTTAAAACTCACCTCTTCCGGCAATACCTCTGATTTCTTCCTTGTCCTGTTTCCTGCCTTTAAAATGATGTCCCCCACATATTGGTGGCCGTGGGTGGGTGTGCGCGCGTATGTGGGTGTGGGCGTGTGCGTGTGCGTGCGTGCGTGTTGTGGCTGTGTGCATGTTTGTGATAGTTGATATTGTAGTAGCTTATTTATGATTTATGTATTTATTTAAACAATTGTGAAGCGCCGTGAGCTCAAGAGAGAAAAGGGCGCTCTATAAATTTATTTATTATTATTATTATTATTATTATTATTTATTATTATTATTATTATGTGTTTGTGTGCGTGGATGGGTGTGTGTATTCGTGTACGTTGGTGTGGGTGTGCGTGGGTGTTTGCATGTGCATGTGCATGTGTAGGCCTGGCATGGTGTGTGTGTGCGTGGGGGTGCGTGCGTGCGTGTGTGTGTGTGTGTGTGTGTGGCGGGGGGGGGGGGGGTGCGTGTATTGTGTGCAGGGCCGGATATAAGGGGGGTTTCCTGGTTTCTGGAAACTACATTCCCTTCCGCTTTCCCCCCGTAAGCTTATCGCTTTTTTTCTCCATACACACTCCCTAAGCTTGCCTCTTGCCTCTCGAAATTAAAAAAAACCCAATTTCAATCTCCACCGTCTCCTTCTTCTCAATAACTTTAGTATACAGGGCTCTTGAAGTAACTGTGGATTCGGGTGCTAAAGAAAGAAAAAAGAACAAAACCAAGCAAACGGAAACACCTTGCCTCTGCCTCTGAATCATTGAACTATGAACGTCGAGTCCTTCGGATGGGAACTTAAAGCAA
>CM065697.1:44369567-44412067 GCA_017654935.2 Phymorhynchus buccinoides
TATAAATTGTCGTTATTATTATTTTTATGTTCTCTAGTGAAATTCGACCCAGGTAGGGGAGGGTTGCGCTTCATTAGTTACAACATTTTGATGACAGTAACGTCCCTTGATAACTTTGATGACCGACTTCCGCTTGGGAAAGACTGATACTGACAACAGCAACTTCTTCTTCTCTTCTTGACTGTACGTGGCCACAATCAACAGTAACTTGAGTAAGTATGTATTTTATTATTTACAGAAGTGTAATCTGGACTATTTCCAGTTTCACAAGAAAGTTTGCGGCCAGAAGACAACATCAAGCTACACAAGACCCTCACCCCCATATTAAAATTTGGTTTTCATTGCTAAAGAGTGAAAGAGAAGATCAGATCAGATTATCAACATCTCTTCAACTCTTCTTCTTCAACTTCAAGACTTCGACTTCTTCTTTGACTTCTTCTTCTTCTTCTTCTTCTTCTTCTTGACTTCTTCTTTTTCTTCTCTTTGGGGCCCACGGTCACTAAATGATCATTATCAATGGCACCCTTAGTAAGTTAGTTCTTCTTCTTCTTTCTCTGGACAACCGCCATCATCTTTTTGATGGTTCTGTCATGGAAGCAACTCTTTGATGGATCAGTATGAGTTCCACGATCATTCTGGCATTTTCAGGGGGGAAAAGACTGATAAAATTAAAAGAGGGGGGAGGGGGGGGGGGCGGCTGGGCAGTTCCATTTGACATCCCATCCCATCCCATCCCATCCCATCCCATCCCATCCCATCCCATCCCATCCCATCCCATCCCATCCCATCACATCACATCACATCACATCACATCACATCACATCACATCACATCACATCACATCACATCACATCACATCACATCACATCACATCACATCACATCACATCACATCACATCACATCACATCACATCACATCACATCACATCACATCACATCACATCACATCACATCACATCACATCACACATCACATCACATCACATCACATCACATCACATCACATCACATCACATCACATCACATCACATCACATCACATCACATCACATCACATCACATCACATCACATCACATCACATCACATCACATCACATCACATCACATCACATCACATCACATCACATCACATCACATCACATCACATCACATCACATCACATCACATCACATCACATCACATCACATCACATCACATCACATCACATCACATCACATCACATCACATCACATCACATCACATCACATCACATCACATCACATCACATCACATCACATCACATCACATCACATCACATCACATCACATCACATCACATCACATCACATCACATCACATCACATCACATCACATCACATCACATCACATCACATCACATCACATCACATCACATCACATCACATCACATCACATCACATCACATCACATCACATCACATCACATCACATCACATCACATCACATCACATCAGGCTATATAGGCAATGTAGACATTTTACAAGGCTTATTAGACTCAAAACTGCCTCTGCCCATCATTTTAACTGTCTGTTTGTCTCGTTATATCTCTCTCTCTCTCGCGTTGCCCCCCTGAATCCGCCAACGGCGCCAAAGATATTCTAAAAGGGTAAGATGGATTACTTAAAAGGTCGGCGAACCGGGCTGATAGAGTTATCGTTAGTGCGGACGTGTACACTATTCACAGTGGAGGCTATCCAAAAACTCGGACTGGAACTTGAACGGAGAATTCAACTGGCCTATCGATGTGTAAAATGTGTCACATTTCAAAGGGACATAACCAGTGTTTCTGTCCTCACTACTCATATAGGGAAAAGAGACTGGATGTTTATCTTCCCCTGTACAGTCTTTGTCGGCGCTCTGCCCCTGTACCCTGCCGGGGTCCTGGGCGGCCCCGGTACCCCTTCCTTTCAGTTTTTATTTTATTTTGGGGAGTTGCACCCATGTATAGCCGACGTATATTCTGAATCCAGGGCTCCCAGGGACCCCCATTTGGGGGTCTATGAAGTACTAGAATTCTAAAGGACCCTCTAAAAGAATGTGCAGGGGACCCAGGGATGCACTAGAAAAATTCTTTTTGGCATTCACAATGCCACTGGAACCCTCTATCCCTCCTCTAGGACCCTCTATGCCATAAGTGAAGGAGTCCCTGGGACCCCTTGTTTTGCGGGACGATTGGGAGCCCTGGAATCATCAGTCATTTTTCAGTGGGGCTTTTTCCTTTCCAGATCATAACTTTCTCTATTCCCTGGAGAAGTGCGGCAGTGCAGTAGCATGGCCCTGACGGTGGACAAGCTGCTAGGGGACGCACGGCTGCTGGCCTCACGCCTCAAGGACCAGGACACCACCACAGACACCATCATCTCCAGGTCACAGATCCTGCACAAACGCATCGAAGCCATGAAACATGTGAGCTGATGACTAAAAAAACCGTGGTTGGGTATACGATAAAGAATATTACTTAAATTTAAATGATAAATATTGACGGTTTTAAGTGGGCGTTCTGGTGTTTTCATTGTATAAAAAAAAAAGAATGGGGTAAAAAAAATCTAGATTAAAAAAAATAGTCTGATGTTACCTTAGTGTGTGTGTGTGTGTTTGTGTTTCGACTTTCGTACATATTAGTTCCCCACCTTGTACAAATTGATAGTTCCCCCACCTTCTGGAAGTTCTGTGCTTGTTGTAACTTCTTCTAATCTGTCACTCTCTTTGACTCTGCCTTTTCCCTTTGCCTACTGGAAAAGGTGTAGAGTGGCACAGTGGTAGCGCGTTCGCCTCATGTCAAGTAAACCCGAGTTCGAACCTGGGTACAGGGGATTTTTCCTTTCTCTTTGCACTAGGCTTTATGGTCTGAACATGGAATCTTTTGGATGAGACGATAAACCGAGGTCCCGTGTGCCCATGCACTTAGCATGCATTAAACCCAGTGGCAACGAAAAAGTTGTCATTTGGTTAAAATTTACCACCACCCCTTTCCTTCCTAATCAGTCACACAAAAATCGCATGCAAAAATTAAACAAACAAAAAATTGGGTGGCGCACCTCTGGCTGCGACACACTCTCCAGGTGGGAGCTACCCGAATTTCACAGAGACGCCTCTGTGACTAGTATAAGGTACCTAATACCTAATAAATACTGTCATCTACTATCTTTCTGCCTTACTGGTCCATTCTCCTGTCTTTGTTCTAGAAATTATTACAAAGATTTTCTCCAGCCAAAGACGAATATGCCAGGCGTAACTATTTCTTAGGCCCATAACAGCAGCATGACGTATCTGTGCTCATATGACACGAAACTGTCTGAGTGTTTGATGAAGAAGACAACGATTGATATTATAGAAAGCGTTTTCATTGAGTCTTGTCTTCGGAAATGGAAATTTATGTGTGTGTGTCACGCGTCTGCCCTTGTGCGTTTGTGTGTGCGTGTTTGCTAGTGTATGCATGTGCATACAGTTGGTATTTGTTATTTGGTATTTGGTACTTTATAATCACAGAGGCGTCTGTGAAATTCGGGCTACTCCCACCTGGATAGTACGTTGCAGCCAGAGGTGCGCCACCCATTTTTGTGTGTGTGACCAAATGACAACTTTTTTCGTTGCCACTGGGTTTAATGTGTGCTAAGTGCATGGGCACACAAGACCTCGGTTTATTGTCTCACCCGAAAGACTCCACATTCAGACCATAAGGCCTAGTGCAGAGTGAGAGGAAAAATCCCCTGTACCCAGGTTCGAACTCGGGTTTATTGTACACGATGCGATCGCGTTACCTCTGTGCCACTTTGCATGTCTGTATGTATGCACTATAGTGCTTGCTTGTGTATGAATGAATGTTTGTTTTCATGTATATGAATGAAAGTGTGCATGCACATGTGTAGACACATTTGAGTTTATGCACATATATATAGTAAAATAAAACTTTTGGCGTCCACTTTAGTCTTAGGAATACATGACAAATGGTAAATCTCTGCATCATATTCTAAATTACGTCGGCAATCTTTACGTATATATATATACCTGTATTACTTGACTCAGCTGTCCTGCACGCTCACCATCTGATGGTGATCGCCGGTCTATTAGATTAATTTTGTTAACTATATATACAGTGGAATCCGCTTTATCGGCCTTCGGATAATTGGCCAAAGCCGCTTAATCGGCCAATTTCTTAATATACGGATTTTTTTCTTCTTAAGCATGTGTTATTTTGTTCGTTTTTACGGCCAAAGCTGAAATCTTCAATTTCGTTTTATTGGCCACTTTTTCTCTCTAATTTTTCCTCTTTACCCCCCCTTTTTTTTTGAGAGGGAGAACAACAGACAAACTGACAACACGCTTTTGACGTTTACATGGTTGAGTGTGAAGTTGGAAGGTGAGCTGTTGTCAATTGAAAGACCCTGCATGGCGTTAAAATCACTCAAGAAAACAAAATCATTGTCTTTTTCTCGTGCTTCTGTCAAGTTGTGTTCACATACAGTACACATACACTGTACCAAAGATATTCTGTACTGTATGAACTCTTGTGTTTTGACAGATTTTATTCATTTCAATTTTGACGTCATTGCTTTTGACTTGCATAATTGCGTCATACAGTATCTCGATGTTCGTTTTATCGGCCGATTCGCTTTATCGGCCACATTTTGCCTGGTCCCAAAAGTGGCCGATAAAGCGGATTCCACTGTATATATATATATATAATATATAGTTAAGAAATAAATCCTATAGACCAACGATCACCATCAGATGGTGATCTGTGCAGGACAGATGAATCAAATAATACAGGAAAAGATAACAGCTGCACAAGCCAAACTTCCCACTCCACACAACTCTGTAGGACTAAAAAGTTGTTGCATTTGAAATTCCGAATTGATAAAACTTTTCTGTATCTAATGTATGAATTTGTGAACTTCAGAAACAAGTTAACGTTATGAAATATTCTGTGTTAAAAAAAAAAAAAAAAAAAAATATGCTGATTTACTTTTTCTCCTTATGGGGGAGGGACAGTGCCCTATGCAAAGACAGCTGTTTCGACCTAAGAGAAGGTCTCATCAGTTTGCATGATCGGCCTGCAGTTTGACTGTCCAGTGGATGCCAACCTGAGCAAAAAAGACATTCTACAAGAGAATGGTGTCTTCTTTGCACCAAATCCAAAATCCACAATAAGAGCAAACCAGCACAAAGTTAAACCAGAAAAAGTAAAAATCTTATGTAAAATGAACAGAATAATAATGTTCTGAAATTTTGATTTAAAAAACCTAATAGACCTGACTAAAGAGGACAAACTACTGAGGTGATATCCAAATTAAGGATCACCATTATTATCATGGTCATCATCACCATCATCATGGTCATCATTATCACCATCATCACCATCATGGTCATCATCATCATGGTCATCATTATCACCATCATCACCATCATCATCATGGTCATCATCATCATGATCATCCTCATCCTCATCATTACTCCCCTTCAGTACCAGGACGACTTCCACGAGCTGAAGGAGATGGCCCGGCAGCGGCCACGCTCCACCCTAGCCGTGGGCCTGGCCCAGGAGAACCGGCAGATCAGGGACCTGCAGCAGGAGAAGCAGGAGCTGCAGCTGGCCCTGGAGGAGCACCAGTCGGCCCTGCAGCTCATCATGCACAAGTACCGCCAGCACACCGTCGGCCTGCTCAGGGCCAGCAGGGTGGAGTCCTCTGAGGGGCAACACCACCACAAAGCCAAGGTCAGGGGTGTGGCTCTTTGTGTATTGCTGTTTTCTTGTGCATGGTCTCACGAGACCAGCGATGCACCGAGGGTGGAAAAGTGACGGGACAAACTGTCCTGAAACAAGAAAATTGATAGGACAAAATGTCCCATTCTTGCAGAAATCAATAGGACAAAGTCTGCCAGTGCCCAGTTTAATAGGACATTTGTGACCCAGAGGGACATTAAGTGTCAAACTGACCATTATGAGAAAATTATGCATTTAAAAATTTCAGACCCTTCTATTTCTAATGATACAACAACCATTCTTGTATCTTTTTCCGTTCCAGAGTTATGAACATTAAAAGTTAGTAGGGCAAGAGTCGGCCATTTGGAGAAAACACAGTCTAGTCTAAAGTCTAGCCTAGGCTGAAGAAAATGACGTTGATCTACTCGTTTTAAAGCATTTATAAGACCATAAAGAGACCATTTTAAAGATTGTCCTTGATAAATATGAAAGATGGGTTGTTCAAGAGCACGAAAATACCCATAACTCAAAATATAATTTTTGTTGATATTTTTGACTTTCCAAGCCTGTTGTGAGAAACTAGCCCAGCGACTTAATGTCTCTGGACTGAGGGAGGAACAGAATAGCATTTTTTTTTTTTTATAAATTTATATATTGGGCTCTGCAATATGACCTTGGCCTCAGGACATCAGTGTGAGACCCTAACATAAATTTCTCAGGACGAGATTTTCTTCTTCTTCTTCGATCGCTCACACAGTTTCCTATCATAAGAGCGCAGATGCGTCATGCTGCCATTGTGCGCCAAACTAAGAAATAGTTAGGCTCAGTTAGGTCCGTCTTTCGGCTTGAGAAAATCTCTGCATGCGTTTCTTGAGAAAAGAATTCAGGAGAATGGACCAATAAGGCAGAAAGATAGTCGATGACAGTCATCATCATCATCATCATCATGGCCGTCCCTCGGGTCCGAGAATGACACTCTTGCTGTGCCCTCATCGGTGGATGCGCGTGTGGCTTCGGAGACCAAGCTCAGAAGCACACATCATGCGATTGCAGGCGGGACATGGAACACCAGCTGTGACAGGGACAGATGAGAGTAAGCAAAGGGAAAAGGCAGAGTCAAAGAGAGTGACGGATTTAGAGGAAGTTAGAAGCACAGAACTTCCAGAAGGTGGGGCAGCTGTTTGTACTAAAGATCCCTACCAGTATCCCCACGGTGTGTGTGTGTGTGTATGTATGTGTGTGTGTGTCAGAACGAGATAACAACGAAGAATTTTTTTTTCTTTTCTACTTTGCAGGAAGAAGTCTGCCAGCTCCTGGACAAGGTGGAGGAGATGTCGGGCGTGATGCAACGGGCCGTGCGATTGGACGACGAGCGGGCCAATCGGACGCAGGAGCGCGTGGCCCGCCTGCAGACGGAGAACCAGACGCTGCGGCAGATGCTGGAGGTGTGCTCAACCGCCCGCCTCCCCATCCTCCCCACCACCTCCCACTCCCCCTCCCACCCACCCCACCACAACGTTTCTTTAGACAGCAGCTGTAGCAGTCAGGTGTCGCAGATTGAGGTCAAGGTCGTCGTCGGTGGTGCCGAAAGTCGGGGGTCGAAGGGCGACAAAGGTCAGGGTCAAGGGGACAGAGAGGAGGAGGAGGGTGGTGGTGGTGGAGGGGGGGGATGGTGGTGGGGGTGGCGAGTGAGAGTTGTGAAGCGTGTGATCGGTTTGTGAGAAACTGTAGTGTGTGTGTGCGTGCATGCGCATGTGTGTGTGTGTGCATGTGTACGAAGCGTGCATGCATACATACATGTGTGTGTTTCTTATGAATTAAAAAAAAAAAGAAGCTATTGACTGACTTGGTGAGCTTTCCGATGACTTCGAGCTTATCTTCATGCGTTCTGTCATTTTGTTATTTGTTATTTTGTAAGGATAGAAGTACCTTGCTGGTCGAAGAAAGCCTTAGTGTGCTTTCCATGCTCGGGGCGTCAAATTGTGTGTGTGTGTGTGTGTGTGTGTGTGCGTGTGCGTGCGTGTGTGTTTGTGTGTGTGTGTGTGTGTGTGTGCGTGCGTGCGTGTGTGTGTGTGTGTGTGTGTGAGTAGATTCACTATGTGGATGACTTCAAGTTGATCTTGATGCTTTCCATGTGATTTTTCCCCCCCTCTATTTTTAATAATTAATAGGAGTAGCTTGTAGTTGTAGCAAGGGCCTTGTGTGATTCTTGAGAGAATGTGTTTGTGTGTGTGTGTATGTGTGCGTGCGTTTGTGTGTGTGTGTATGTGTGCGTGCGTGTTTGTGTGTGTGTGTGTGTGTGTGTGCGTGTGTGTGTGTGTGACTATATTCACTATGTGGATGACTTCGAGTTGATCTTGATGCTTTCCATGTGATTTTTCCCCCCCTCTATTTTTAATAATTAATAGGAGTAGCTTGTAGTTGTAGCAAGGGCCTTGTGTGTTTCTTGAGAGAATGTGTTTGTGAGTGTGTGTGTGTGTATGTGTGCGTGCGTGTGTGTTTGTGTGTATGTGTGCGTGCGTGTGTGTTTGTGTGTGTGTGTGCTTGTGTTCGTGTGTGTGTGTGTGTGTTCGTGTGTGTGTGTGTTTCTCATAAGGGTAAAGGGGTAAGCGTGTAGCCGACAAGGTTTGCTATTAGATGAGTCGATTTTGAAGCATTTTCATGTCATATTTTTTGTTCCCCTATGTAAGAATAGAACTTTGCAGATTCTTGAGAATTTTTGGTGAGTGTGCATGTGCGCATGTGCATGTGCATCCAAAGGGGTACCTCTATGTGCACAAACAAGCAAACAAGAATGCGCTCCACTTCCAGTCTCCATGGCTTAAAACTACTGGATTGACTGTAATGAAGTTTTCAGCAGCATGTGTACTAATCGTCCAACAGACAATGCGTGATTATCTCAATTCATTGACCACTTCATTATGTTGTTGTTGTTGCTGGCTTACCATGGCTAAAAGACTCCAGGGATCATCACAGGGTGCATCAACTACGGATGAGAACATTGCGTGTGTGACCGATTGTGATTATCCCGCCACATGGGCAGCCACACTCCGTCTTTGGGGGACGCATCATTATTAAACAGTTTATGGGCCAAAATCTTTTCTCTCTGATACAGTGGAACCTCGGTGTGCCAACGTCCGAACCGACTGGTCAAAACTGTCCGTAACTGCCAGTCATTACAGTATTATAGGTCATCGTAGTAGGGACTGTTTTACTACAGTGGAACCTCCCTTATAAGACCTCCCGTTATAAGACTCCCTCCCACATAAGACCTACTTCTCTGAGACATTGCCCTTCTTTGTAAGAATTACAATTACCTCCCTTATAAGACCTCATTTGGGATGATTTTTGAAGGTCTCATAAGCAGAGGTTCCGTTAGACCGGCATATGCCGGTTTTTACCGATATTTTTTGGTCTAGTACCGATAAGAATTAATGTCATCGGTATCGCGTACCGGTACCTGAGACTTTCTTTCGAGCTGGTAAGGAAAGACCCTGCGTCACACACCTACATCAGGCAGATGCGCGATAAAAGTTTTGCGTCATGCTTACGTAAATAGTAAAGTTGTGTTCCCGCTTGTGGGCTTCCCGCTCTCTGCTCTCCGGTTTCTTATCTGTATACCCCCCTCTGACGTCTTTCTGTCGTTCTGTTTGTCTGATGATGACGACAACATCACAAAAGTGACGTAACTTGGTCTTAAAAGGCAACATACAATGACGCATTACGATCGCATAGATCTATGTACAGATATTTTCTGCACAGCGAAGTTTGATTGCACCGGCTGTGTGATGGCCAGTACTGGAATATTTTCCTGTTGCCGGTACTGTCCACCGAAACTTTTGGTAGGCTAGCGGAACCTCTGCTCATAAGGGAGGTTCAACTGTAGTAAACAAGTAGAGAAGTACAAATAGTTCCCCTGCCTTCTGGAAGTTCTGTGCTTGTAACTTCCTCTAATCTGCCTCTCTCTTTGACTCTGCCTTTTTCCTTTGCTTTCTCTCATCTACTATCTTTCTGACTTATTGGCCCATTCTCCTGCCCTTTTTTCCCCCCCAAAAAAAAATCTTCCAAGTAACTTTTCTCCTTTGAGTTCCTCCGAAATTGGAATGTGTCTGCTGTGCGCAGCGGGGAGACCAGCTGATTTGGGTTTTTGTGTGGAGAGTCTGATCTTAGGAATGTTTACAATGGTCACACTATATGATGGGTACATTTTTTTATCTTTATTTATGTGCTTGTTTGTTTGTTTAAAACCCTAAGCTATATTTTGAATGTTTTAATGTATGCAATGGGGAAAAAAAAGGATTTATAAATTTGTTTGTGAACAGTTAGTTTGTATTTTTTAAAACTAATTTTTGTTTTGAGAGTTTGAGAAGAGGATTTACGCTACTATACAGAATTAAAAACAACAACAAAAAAACCTCAACAACTTTGAAGCAGGCAGAAGGTTTTATTTGTCCAGTATGTGTTCAATTTGGAAGGTGAAAAATGAAAGAATTTTGCTATTACTGTATCATGTGTTGGTGTTTTAAGTACATTCGTATTCATGAGAAAAAGATTCACACGTTTACCTAACATTACCCCTTGCCAGAACTCAGGATGAAGGACCAGAACATGCATGCAAACATAGTTATTATTACTCACTTCATGCTTGTACTCTAGCACACTCACACACACACACTCACTCACACACTCACTCACACACACACACACACACACACACATGCACACACACACTCAAGTACACATACACACTTGCACACACACACACACACACACACACACACACACACACACACACACACACACACACACACATGCACACTCACACTCAAGTACACATACACACTTGCACACACACACACACACACACACACACACACACACACACACACACACACATGCACACTCACACTCAAGTACACACACATACACACTTGCACACACACACACACACACACACACACACACACACACACACACACACACACACACACACACACACACACACACACACACACACACACACACACACACACACACACACACACACACACACACACACACACACACACACACACACACACACACACACACACACACACACACACACACACACACACACACACACACACACACACACACACACACACACACACACACACACACACACACACACACACACACACACACACACACACACACACACACACACACACACACACACACACACACACACACACACACACACACACACACACACACACACACACACACACACACACACACACACACACACACACACACACACACACACACACACACACACACACACACACACACACACACACACACACACACACACACACACACACACACACACACACACACACACACACACACACACACACACACACACACACACACACACACACACACACACACACACACACACACACACACACACACACACACACACACACACACACACACACACACACACACACACACACACACACACACACACACACACACACACACACACACACACACACACACACACACACACACACACACACACACACACACACACACACACACACACACACACACACACACACACACACACACACACACACACACACACACACACACACACACACACACACACACACACACACACACACACACACACACACACACACACACACACACACACACACACACACACACACACACACACACACACACACACACACACACACACACACACACACACACACACACACACACACACACACACACACACACACACTCTCTCTCTCTCTCTCTCTCTCTCTCTCTGACTGACTGTGTGTATCTGTGACACTGCATGGGAAAAACAAACATAATGGAATTTTAGCATAAATTGAGATTTTTTAAAATTTTCATGATGGAGCAAAGATTCCTTGTTAATAATACACAGAAAACGGACTTGAGTTATCTTGTCTAGTTTTTATTTTATAATTATCTGAAGTTTGGCATTCGAGACAGATCATTTGCAGAAATCGGACATAGTAGACAGAATGCTGCCTCTTTTCTTTCTATCGACTTGATTTTTAAAACAAGGGCATCGCCGAGCGGTAGATATGTCCTTTGCCGGTTACGCCCTGTACATGCCCCGCCCTGTACCTCCCTTCCCCCTCACATCTTAGGTCCCCGTCCTCCTTGTGACCTTTGGGTGATGCACCTACACCTCCCCACAAAATTGGGAGTGATTGTATACAGTATTTCACGAGATATAGAAGGGTGAAGAAAAACGGAAACATGTCTGCCGCTCGGCGACATTCTATTTCCGAGGGATAATTTATGTACGACTGTGTTATACTCTTAGTGACACAAAATTGGAAGGGATTCTGTCTTCTAGTTCACGAGATACAGCTTGAACAAGAAATACATAGCGCAAAGAAGGAAATTTCGGTTTTCACGGTCACACTTCAAGGTCAAGGTCAGCATGGCGATAATTTATGCTCGGATGTTTTCTACTCTAGGGTATACAGTACCACACACAATCTGAAGCGCTTCTGTCAAGCACAAATGTGGAAAATATGGCTTAAAACCCAATTTGTAGACCCCTACCACTTTCAAGGCCTACCGATCTCCCGGACCGTGACCTTGACCTTGATCGGTATGCCACCATCAGAACGGGCATAAGCCAAAGTACCTCCATGCCAAATTTGAAGACTCTAAGACCAGGGGCAAAAATCCAAGGAGCAACTCTTCGAGGAGCAAATGCTTCGGGAGGAATTACACCTAGGAGCAATTGTCAAGGGGCGATTGTTTGGGAGCAAATGTCGAGGAGCAACTGTCGGTACCCCGATGGGGATAACCCCCGTCTGTCATGTCTGCTGTGTTTGTTGTTGTTTATTACCATGTTTTAATGATTTGGTGAATTATCTTTTGATAATGCATCTTTTTTTTTTAACCCTTTCGCCGCCAGCCATTTTTCAGCCAAAAAATACCATTAAACTTAACTGGGTACAGAAAACAAAAGATGCAATATTGCTAATTCCTCTGTGACATATATAACATTAGGCCTATCCTTACCTCCCAAAATTAAGAAAATAGGGTCTTTGGGTAACAGGCTCTGATTTGATGCCTTTTAGTGACATGGGTGGTAAACCATTTTGGTGCTAAAATGCGACATTGGCGGTGAAAGGGTTAATATGTCAAATGTTAAGAAAAGCCCCCTCCTCCTGCCCCTTCCATTTATTTCAGACGGTTTCAGTTAGGGTTTGGGATAGGTTTAGGGGTAGATTTAGGGTCAGTTAAGTGTGAATCTCATAACATACCATCAATTGTTATTTTTTATGTGGGTTAAACGGTTTCAGGTTAGGGTTTGGGATAGGGTTAGGGATAGGCTTAGGGTCAGTTTAGTGTTAAATACACAAAATAATAAAAGTTAATGACTAAGCAGACCCTAAACCTATCCCAAACTCTATTCCTAACCTTAACCCTAACATGAAACCGTCCGAAATGAATGGAAGCGGCAGAGGAGGGGGCTTTTCTTAACATTTGCCAATATTATTATTATGAGATTGATCCCTAGCTTATAATATCCAACAAAGGCATTCAATGTTAGCCCGGTGCTCTTATAATATATACTTCACTGTCATCATCATGAAAGGTTTTATAGGGTTTTTTAAATGCGGATCTGCATGATTGCGCTGCTGATTTGTTATTATTTACACACACACACACACCACCCCCGTGGGAGTACCAGGGGGCTTTCGTACAAATAGTTCCCCCACCGTCTGGAAGTTCTGTGCTTGTAACTTCCCCAAATCTGCCACTTTCTTTCTGAGTTTGACTCTGCCTTTTCCCTTTGTCATCTGCTATCTTTCTGCCTTACTGGTCCATTCTGCCTTTGTTCTAGAAGACAGACATGCTGGACCTAAATTATTTCTTAGGCAGAACTTCAGATTGTTGGCGCGCCCGCGCCATTCACGCATTATTTTTCAAAATGATGCATGTTTACACCTTGTAATGCGCCTGTCTGGCGCATGCCAATTTTTAAGCATGAATGGAGAAAAGAAAGAGAGAGAGAGAGAGAGAGAGAGAGTCATTTTAATGGTGTTCCCATCAGGTCACAAATATACGTCATAACATTATGCGTCATTCAGTCATCCTAGAAACAGGTTCTGTCAGCACGAAAACGTGCACTATTTTTGTTTTCTTTTTCTAGATTTAGGCTACAACTACCTCAGTTCATGACGGTAAACGTATGTGCTAAGCCAAATAGTTTTCCTTCTCATCTCTCTCTCTCTCTCTCTCTCTCTCTCTCTCTCTCTCTCTCTCTCTCTCTCTCTCTCTCTCTCTCTCTCTCTCTCTCTCTCTTCACTTTTTACATGATATTCATGGTTGTCATTTATTATATTCTTTAATTGGATGTTGTTTGTAATTGTTGTTTATTTCGATATTTTCGTTTACCACAGGGCTGGGTGTAAAAAAGTATGTATACTTATCTCATTACCCTGTATAAATAAAATTTCGTTCGTTCGTTCTCTCTCTCTCTCTCTCTCTCTCTCTCTCTCTCTCTCTCTCTCTCTCTCTCTCTCTCTCTCTCTCTCTCTCTCTCTCTCTCTCTCTCTCTCTCTCCTCTCTCTCTCTCTCTCTCTCTCCCCCCCCCCCCCTGTATTCTCTCTCTCTCTCCCTCTATTTATGATGTATGTGTGCCAAATAATACCTTGTTTTTTTGTGGTTATGGCAATATAAGTTCAGTTCTGTTCATACACACACTTTCTTGCACACATCCACCTGCACACGTATGCTTGCACGCATAATGCATTGTAATGAAATTTAGGTTTAACATTTAAATAACACATTAGAGGCCCATCATTTTGATATAATGACCCCTCATTTTCTGTAGTCAGGGGTCACATGACCCATGAAGTCTGAAAACAATCTGAAGTTCTGCTTAGGTAGGCGCATAACG
This sequence comes from Phymorhynchus buccinoides, assembly GCA_017654935.2. Classification (NCBI taxonomy): domain Eukaryota; kingdom Metazoa; phylum Mollusca; class Gastropoda; order Neogastropoda; family Raphitomidae; genus Phymorhynchus; species Phymorhynchus buccinoides. The sequence goes on from CM065697.1 coordinate 44,384,254, forward strand.
ACAGCATTACGCATCTGCTCTTGTATGATGGGAGAGTGTACACTGTCGTTTCTTTGCGGTCGTTGGATGGACAGATGCCAACGATGAGGATGAATATGTTTGTTTGATTATGGTCTAGATTTGGAATATGTTTGTTTCATTATGGTCTAGATTTGGAATATGTTTGTTTCGTTATGGTCTAGATTTGGAATGTTTGTTTCATTATGGTCTAGATTTGGAATATGTTTGTTTCATTATGGTCTAGATTTGGAATGTTTGTTTGATTATGGTCTAGATTTGGAATATGTTTGTTTCATTATGGTCTAGATTTGGAATATGTTTGTTTCATTATGGTCTAGATTTGGAATATGTTTGTTTCATTATGGTCTAGATTTGGAATATGTTTGTTTCATTATGGTCTAGATTTGGAATGTTTGTTTCATTATGGTCTAGATTTGGAATGTTTGTTTCATTATGGTCTAGATTTGGAATATGTTTGTTTTATTATGGTCTAGATTTGGAATAGGTTTGTTTCATTATGGTCTAGATTTGGAATATGTTTGTTTCATTATGGTCTAGATTTGGAATATGTTTGTTTCATTATGGTCTAGATTTGGAATATGTTTGTTTCATTGTGGCATACATTTGACCTCTTGTACTTTGGTTTTCGTAGTAAATTAAATTTAGTTCTCATTCAAATTTTGCGTTTAACATGCATATGTAATATATGGATTGTTAAGACTTGTTGTTTGTGTATTATTATATATATTATATGTGTGTGTGTTATCTGTTCTTGGTTTTGTTAGGTTTTCTATTGGAATAATGATCTCCATTTTAATATTGTGTTTCGCCCATTTTCTGTGAATAGATGTGTGTGTGTGTGTGTGTATCTGTGTGTGTGCATGTTCAAGCATTTGGATTATTTCCAAACAGTAGTTTTTAAGATAATCGATACACAGACACACACACACACACACACACACACACACACACACACACACACACACACACACACACACACACACACAAACCAATCGCAAAACCCCGGCCTCTGGCCAGGTAATAATAATAATGATAATAATAATAATAATAATAACCAAACTGCCAGTCGTTCTGCCAGCCTAGTCCAATCCACACCACACCACCCGCATCAACCGCCCAAGACGCACCCACGACCACGGCACCAGGACCAAAACAGGGCTCGGTGCAGTTAGGAGTAAGACACACCCATGACCACGGTACCAGGACCAAACAGGGCTGGGTGCAGTTAGGAGTAAGACACACCCATGACCACGGTACCAGGACCAAACAGGGCTGGGTGCAGTTAGGAGTAAGACACACCCACGACCACGGTACCAGGACCAAACAGGGCTCGGTGCAGTTAGGAGTAAGACACACCCATGACCACGGTACCAGGACCAAACAGGGCTGGGTGCAGTTAGGAGTAAGACACACCCATGACCACGGTACCAGGACCAAACAGGGCTGGGTGCAGTTAGGAGTAAGACACACCCACGACCACGGTACCAGGACCAAACAGGGCTCGGTGCAGTTAGGAGTAAGACACACCCACGACCACGGTACCAGGACCAAACAGGGCTCGGTGCAGTTAGGAGTAAGACACACCCATGACCACGGTACCAGGACCACACAGGGCTCGGTGCAGTTAGGAGTAAGACACACCCATGACCACGGTACCAGGACCACACAGGGCTCGGTGCAGTTAGGAGTAAGACACACCCACGACCACGGTACCAGGACCAAAACAGGGCTGGGTGCAGTTAGGAGTAAGACGCACCCACGACCACGGTACCAGGACCAAAACAGGGCTCGGTGCAGTTAGGAGTTTTTGAATTTTACCAGAAAAGGAATTTCCTTCTCTTTTTCTTTAAGTTGTCAAACAAGATCTTTGTGTGTCTACTGTATTTTTCAAACACTTTAAAATAAGCATTTATATAAATTGTGGAAAAAAACTAACTAAAATTCCTTCATAAATCAATTTTTTCGTCAGCTGCAGGGGGACATTACCCCTATGCCCAGGCCTTTCAGGTTTTTTCATTTTGTATAGTTACACCCATGGATAATATACTATAAGCCTAATTACATTAACGACTATTGGCATAGTAAGCACATACACACGAACGCATGCACGCACACGCGTAACTTGCGTGGATTTTACTAACAATCCATTCCTTGCCTTCAACGAATGTCCAACAAGGCACTTCTCATATTTCTTGGAATGACTGAAGTTCCCAGAAATTTTTGAACGACCGTACATTAATAATTTGGCATTTTACTTTGTGTCATTTTATGAGCAAACTTTAAAAATTAAAGTAAGAAAAAACCACCAACATACCCTGCTCGAAATCCTACTTCCACCTTCCCGGCTTAGTGGCCAGGAGCATTGATTAGCAAACGGATGGGTTTCACGCTTTTTGACTATCAAACGTTAATTTTGTGCATTTTGTATACGGAAAGTATTTGTGCTTTTAGTATGTTCGCTCAGATTGACGGTAGCCAATTTTAACAGATGGTAGCCAATTCTAACACTATCCCCACCCATCCTGTATGCACAGCTCTCTCTCTCTCTCTCACACACACGCACACACACACACACACACACGCGCACACACACACACACACACACACACACACACACTCTCCTCTCTCTCTCTCTCTCTCTCTCTCTCTCTCTCTCTCTCTCTCTCTCTCTCTCTCTCTCTCTCTCTCTTCGCACCCCCATGTCATCTAAGCTATGTAAGCCAATGACATTAAAACAGTTCAGTGTTCTCTCTCTCTCTCTCTCTCTCTCTCTCTCTCTCTCTCTCTCTCTCTCTCTCTCTCTCTCTCTCTCTCTCACACACACACACACACACACACACACACTGGACATTATTGTTAATGTGGTCACCACTTCAGGAGTTGGAAGATTCAGAGAACATTGAAACGTGTCATTTCAGGATTGAGAGAATGTTTTACTTTCACACACACATGCAATGGCTGGTATTGATTTGACAATCAATTTACAGTATTTTACGGACTGTAAGGCGATACTTCTTTCCCAGATTGAGAGACCCCTGTGCTGTTGTTGTTGTTGTTCCCTGGCTTAACGACTCCAGGGATCATCCCAACAGCCAGAGCACTTGAACACTTTGGTACAAATGCATCAGCTAGGGATGAGAACATTACGTGTGTGACCTTTTTTTATTACCCCGCCATGTGGGCAGCCACACTGACTTCGGGGCAAAGTGCCTTATAATGTGTGTGATAATATAGTAAGAAAATAGAGTAACAAAATCTGACGTGTTAAATTTCGGGGTTGCGCCTTATAACCAGGTGCGCCTTGAAGTCTGTATAATACGGTATTCCGTTCTGAGTCTGTATTAATTAACCTTTACCGTGCTTCATGGGTCGTCCAAGACCCAGAGACGCACAAATGACTTAATATCTCCGGAACTATTGGGACTATGATAATACAATTGTAGGTATTTATTTAAAACATAGCTTGGCATATGTCAGCAACTGTTGGTGCTAATACACCCAAAACTAAAGTAATAATTAGATACGTCATTTTAATATCCCTACTTCTCCTATGTAGCGCGGGTCACGGAGGGCCCATACTTTAAAGAGCAGAAATATGTCACTGCAGTGCATTGAGTATGGGTCGTGGGAGACCCGCGCCATCTGGAGAAGTATAAACACATGGTGACTCTTTGACGAGTATGGGTCCTGGAGAACCCGCATCATCTGGAGATGGATAAATACTGTTAAAATGCATGTAAGAATCTGTGGGTACGAGGAGACCCGCATCATCTGGAGAAGCATAATCACAAGCAACATCCGGTAAAGGTTAAGATTGGTGTTCACAATATTATTTGGAGGGGTATTTTGCCAGAGGGCATTATCAGCCTTCTTCGTTCCTGTTGTGATACAGTAGTAAAACATTCCGGCTTGTAGACCTTGTAAGGCTCGCTGTGCTGAAGCCTAAGGGCAGAGCAACATTCCTGCATCAGGCATGGTAACTTTCAGAGAATTCTCTGAATTCAGAGAAAAATCAATGCAAAAACTCCCCCGTGGGGATACTGGGGGGTCTTTTGTGTAAATAGTTCCCCCACCTTCTGGAAGTTCCGTGCTTGTAGCTTCCTCTAATCTGTCACTCTCTTTGACTCTGCCTTTCCCCCCTTGCTTGCTGTCATCTACTATCTTTCTGCCTTACCCGGTCCATTCTCCTGCCTTTTTTTCACTTTCAAAACATTTCCTCCAGCCGAGGTCGGACTTTCTTAGTTGTGTATAACGGCAGCATGACGCATCTGCGCTCATAATTGACAGGAAACTGTCTGAGCGATCGAAGAAGAAGAAGAAGAATGCAAAAAAACCAACAACAAATGTCTGTAGCCGGGGTTACTTGAGATGCCCTTTCCCCCAATTTTGAACAGTTCTATCAGTGAATTGATCTTGAAGAGCACTTGCTTGCCTTCTGATCAACATAAAAGGGCTTTGGGTCCACTGATTACGCCAAATCCTTATATCTGTATTGCTAAATTTCGGGACTTTACTGGTGATGCACTGCCCCCGGGCATTGTCTCCAGGATCGTCCCCACCATCTTTATATTTATGAATGTCCCATATGTGACCCGTCACCACAAAATGAGTCGCATTGTCCCTAGTTCACTTGTCCCCTAGGGACAATTTTATGTGGAAGGGGGTCAAATTATCAATTCTCAGATTTTGACTTATTATTGAACCATGGGTCTTTATCTACCATGTACATAAGCATTGAAGTGTAAGAACAATCATTTCTGCATTAAAAGTGTGTTTATATCAGAAACATCTGGTTGTTTTGTACACATTTAGAAATTTTCCGGTTGCATTTGTTCATTTTGCCGATTCCCTGAGTATACGATTTCAAATCTTCATAACTTTGCAACAAATAGTCCGATTTACAAAGTTTTTGGTTTGTTGGAATGCTTTTTGAATGCAAAATAACAATTTGTTAATAACTCAAAAGTGACATCTGGGACATCACGACTCATTTTGTGGTGACGGGTCACATATGTATTTGTTCCAGACCGGAGGACGGTAAACAGATTTTCTCTCTGGTTACACCTCTCGAAACCCCAAAAATATTTTTCAGAGAAAAAAAAATGCTTTCTCTCCATGACCATGCATGTACAGTATTAATGATCATCTCCTTCTCTCACAGCGATACGAAGGATAGACTGCAGCACTAAGATATAGCAAAATGCCCCTGATTTGAGAGTCATAGAATACTCATTCACACACACGCACACACACGCAATCATGCACGCACGCGCACACACCGAGGTTTGAAATTTTTTTGGGGGACAATCACAATATTTATTCGTCCAATACAATGGAAATGTGTAGGGGAAGACGGGGTAAAAAGCGCATGGGCGGGTAAGAAGCCCACCCCAATTATCTCATGAAATGAAGCAAATTTCAGTCTCATTTTGCCCATGAGACGAGCGTTAATGTCTAGCATTCGTCTCATGGGCAAATTTGACTAAAATTTTCTTTATTTCATGAGATAATTGGGGTGGGCTTCTTACCCGCCCATGCGCTTTTTACCCCGTCTTCCCCTATGTGGTGGCACGTAAAAAGTTAAACAGTATGTAATAAAAGATCACAGTTCCAATATTAAAATGTCAGATTCACGCAAAACTCAAGCACACGCAGACAGCAAGCACCCCCGCTACACTCCCCCCTCCCCCCCCTCATACACTTAGAGACAGACGAAGAGTGGGGGAGGGAGAGAGGGTGGGGGGAAAGAGTAAGAGAGAGAGACAGAAATAACAAGAGAGAGAGAGTGAGAGAGAGAGAAAGAAAGAACGAACGAAAGAACAAGTAAAGAGAGAAAGAGAATACAAACACATAAATTATGTCTTGTTTTGTTTCAGGGACTCGTGTGAATGAAATGTCAAAGACAATTATCAATGAACTTGCATTCTTTTATAATTTATTGATACATACGCATAGTTAACAAAGTCATAGGATGATGCGATATTTGTCCAGAAAAATTATTTATTTTGTAACGTTACGTGACCCATGTTTCTGTTCCCTCGGAACACTCCAACCATGTTGCAGCCTCTCAGCCCCTGACATTCAAGTTTGTTTGTTTGTTCAATAAAATTGGTTTTGCGTTTTTCGTTTGAGTGTCGGTTTCCCAGTGCAATAGGAATTGTTCGGAAATAATTAAGGGGGGTAATTCGATGGTGTGTGGGAGTGATCTTGCCTAATTCAATCGGTCAAACAGGGGAAGTCACTCTACCTTCAGCTCTCGTAGCCTATCATCGACTCGTGTGTTTGAGCAGATATACAGCACTTAGAACACCGTGCGTCATTCTAAAAAAATGTCATTTATATTTTTACGTCTCATTTTGAAAGTTTTATCAGTTTTTTTGCTACTGGCCACCCCTAATGTTTCAAGCTTGGACGTCATTGTTGCATTGTTGCTATGGCATTTGACCGAGTAATGGAGGTAAGCAACTTTAATTTTCACGAAGTGCTTTCCCCTATTTTCTCTCTCTCCGAAAATCGTCTATTGGGTCTGTGCGCTTTGTGTGAGTGTAAGCGAGGCACTCTGAGCACGGCACACACTAGTGCTCGACTATGATATTAATTTGTACGCGCTATAACTTATTTAAAAGACACGTTTTAAATGTTTTGTTCGAACTAATTATACTAAGAATACCCCCCTCCTTTTTTTTCTTTACCTCCCCCTTTCCACCCCCACCCCCCTCTTTTCCCCTACCTTCCTTCTTTACCCCCACACACCCCTATCTTACCAAAAGATGTGCTACACGCAGTTGTTTGCTCTGAGTGTTGATTATTATCAGAAATATTTATACCGTCTATAATGATAAAAAAACACACACCTGGAACTCAAGTTCTGTCTCCCTGTTGTCCGGAGAAAAAACATTATGATTTTATGATCGTAAATATTCTCCTTTACCCAATATTCCAAGCCTCTTTTTTTTTTTTTTTTTTTAATTTTTATTGTGAACTGATTTTAAAAAACAAAAAGCATACACACTAAGTACATGTACTGGACAAAAGAGGCGGAACTCTTTTTTAATTATTGTTGTTTAAAAATATTGATGTGGAAATGTATGTGTATAGCCTACTGCAATATTCTGTGTACTGATACTAATAATATGCTTTTTTTTGGTGGTACTGGCACAACAGGCACAAGTCACAACAGGCACAAATGGCACAACAGGCACAACTGGCACAACAGGCACAACAGGCACAACAGGCACAATAGGCACAACTGGCACAACACAACAGGCACAACTGGCACAGCTGGCACAACAGGCACAACTGGCACAACAGGCACAGCTGGCACAACTGGCACAACAGGCACAAAACAACAGGCACAACACAACAGGCACAACTGGCACAGCTGGCACAACAGGCACAACTGGCACAACAGGCACAACAGGCACAACTGGCACAACTGGCACAACTGGCACAACTGGCACAACTGGCACAACAGGCACAACTGGCACAACTGGCACAACTGGCACAACAGGCACAACTGGCACAACTGGCACAACAGGCACAACTGGCACAACAGGCACAACTGGCACAACTGGCACAACAGGCACAACTGCCACAACGGGCACAACTGTAAATAATTCCATCTCGTAATGACTGTTAAGCACATTGTAATGACTATTACGGCTCCGTTTAACAACCGTTAGTAATGAACAATGTGTCTATGCAAGGGTTTGAAACGTTTGGATAGTGACTAATTCCATCTCGTAATAACTTAAGCACATTGTAACGACCTTTACGGGTCTGTAACGACCGTTACTAATGAAGAATGTGTCTAAGCAAGGCTTTGAAACGTTTGGAAAGTGACTAATTCCATCTCGTAATGACTGTTAAGGTTTGTGTAACGACCGTTAGTAATGAAGAATGTGTCTATGCAAGGCTTTGAAACGTTTGGATAGTGACTAATTCCATATAATAATGACTGTTAAGCACATTGTAACGACCGTTACGGGTCTGTGTAACGACCGTTACTAATGAAGAATGTGTCTAAGAAAGGGTTTGAAACGTTTGGAAAGTGACTAATTCCATCTCGTAATGACTGTTAAGTACATTGTAATCACTATTACGGGTCTGTGTAACAACCGTTACTAATGAACAATGTGTCTATGCAGGGCTTTGAAACGTTTGGATAGTAACTAATTCCATCTCGTATTGACTGTTAAGCTCATTGTAACGACCGTTACGGTTTTGTGTAACGACCGTTGCTAGTGAAGAATGTGTCTATGCAAGGGTTTGAAACGTTTGGATAGTGACTAATTCCATCTCGTAATGACTGTTAAACTCATTGTAACGACCTTTACGGGGGTGCAACGACCGTTTCTAATGAAGAATGTCTAAGCAAGGCTTTGAAACGTTTGGAAAGTGACTAATTCCATCTCGTATTGACTGTTAAGCACATTGTAACGACCGTTACGGGTCTGTGTATCGACCGTTACTAATGAAGAATGTGTCTATGCAAGGCTTTGAAACGTTTGGATAGTGACTAATTCCATATAATAATGACTGTTAAGCACATTGCAACGACCGTTACAGGTCTGTAACGACCGTTACTAATGAAGAATGTGTCTAAGCAAGGCTTTAAAACGTTTTGATAGTGACTAATTCCATATCATAATGACTGTTAAGCACATTGTAACGACCGTTACGGGTCTGTGTAACGACCGTTACTAATGAAGAATGTGGCTATGCAAGGCTTTGAAACGTTTGGATAGTGACTAATTCCATATAATAATGACTGTTAAGCACATTGTAACGACCGTTACGGGTCTGTAACGACCGTTACTAATGAAGAATGTGTCTATGCAAGTCATTGAAACGTTTGGATAGTGACTAATTCCATATCATAATGACTGTTAAGCGCATTGCAACGACCGTTACGGGTCTGTGTAACAACCGTTACTAATGAACAATGTGTCTATGCAAGGCTTTCAAACGTTTGGATAGTGACTAATTCCATCTCGCATTGACTGCTAAACTCATTGTAACGACCGTTACGGGTTTGTGCAACGACCGTTACTAATGAAGAATGTGTCTATGCAAGGCTTTCAAACGTTTGGATAGTGACTAATTCCATATAATAATGAATGTTAAGCACATTGCAACGACCGTTACGGGTCTGTAACGACCGTTACTAATGAAGAATGTGTCTATGCAAGGCTTTGAAACGTTTGGATAGTTACTAATTCCATATAATAATGACTGTTAAGCTCATTGTAACGACCGTTACGGGTCTGTGTAACGACCGTTAGTAATGAAGGATGTGTCTATGCAAAGCTTTGAAACGTTTGGAAAGTAACTAATTCCATCTCGTAATAACTGTTAAGCACATTGTAATGGCTATTACGGGTCTGTTTAACAACCGTTACTAATGAACAATGTGTCTATGCAAGGCTTTGAAACGTTTGGATAGTGACTAATTCCATCTCGTATTGACTGTTAAGCTCATTGTAACGACCGTTACGGGTTTGTGTAACGACCGTTAGTAATGAAGAATGTGTCTATGCAAGGGTTTGAAACGTTTGGATAGTGACTAATTCCATCTCGTAATGACTGTTAAGCACATTGTAACGACCTTTACTTGTCTGTAACGACCGTTACTAATGAAGAATGTGTCTAAGCAAGGCTTTGAAACGTTCTGATAGTGACTAATTCCATCTCGTAATGACTGTTAAGCACATTGTAACGACCGCTACGGGTTTGTGTAACGACCTATATAATAGAAAAAACGTGTCAATGCAAGCCTTTAAAATGTTTGGATAGTGACTAATTCCATCTCGTAATAGTAGCGACTGTTAAGCACATTGCAACGACCGTTGCGGATCTGTGTAACGACCGTTATTAATGAAGAGTGTGTGTATGCAAGGCTTTGAAACGTTTGGATAAAGATTAATTCCAAATAATAATGTTACGTGTCTGTAACGACCTTGCAAATGAAGAATGTGTCTAAGCAAGGCTTTAAAAAGTTTTGATAGTGACTAATTCTCATAATGAATGTTAGGCACATTGTAGCGACAGTTACGGGTCTGTGTAACGACCGTTACTAATGCAGAATGTGTCTATGCAAGGCTTTGAAAAATTTGGATAGTGACTAATTCCATATCATAATGACTGTTAAGCACATTGTAACGACCGTTACGGGACTGTGTAACGACCATTACTAATGAAGAATACGTTTATGCAAGGCTTTAAAACGTTTGGAAAGTGACTAATTCCATCTCGTATTGACTGTTAAGCTCATTGTAACGACCGTTACGGGTTTGTGTAACGACCGTTACTAATGAAGAATGTGTCTATGCAAGGCTTTGAAACGCTTGGATAGTGACTAATTCCATCTCGCATTGACTGTTAAGCTCATTGTAACGAATGTGTAAGCAAGGCTTTGAAACGTTTTGATAGTGACTAATTCCATATAATAATGACTGTTTAGCACATTGTAGCGACCGTTACGGCACAACTGGCACAACTGGCACAACAGGCACAACTGGCACAAGTGGCACAACAGGCACAACTGGCACAACTGGCACAACTGGCACAACTGGCACAACTGGCACAACAGGCACAACAGGCACAACTGGCACAACTGGCACAACAGGCACAACAGGCACAACTGGCACAACTGGCACAACTGGCACAACTGGCACAACTGGCACAACAGGCACAACAGGCAGAACAGGCAGAACAGGCAGAACTGGCATCTCGCATTGACTGTTAAGCTCATTGTAACGACCGTTACGGGTTTGTGTAACGACCGTTACTAATGAAGAATGTGTCTATGCAAGGCTTTGAAACGTTTGGATAGTGACTAATTCCATATAATAATGACTGTTAAGCACATTGCAGCGACCGTTACGGGTCTGTAACGACCGTTACTAATGAAGAATGTGTCTATGCAAGGCTTTGAAACGTTTGGATAGTGACTAATTCCATATAATAATGACTGTTAAGCACATTGTAACGACCGTTACGGGTCTGTGTAACGACCGTTACTAATGAAGAATGTGTCTATGCAAGGCTTTGAAACGTTTGGATAGTGACTAATTCCATATAATAATGACTGTTAAGCACATTGCAACGACCGTTACGGGTCTGTGTAACGACCGTTACTAATGAAGAATGTGTCTATGCAAGGCTTTGAAACGTTTGGATAGTGACTAATTCCATCTCGTAATGACTGTTAAGCACATTGTAACGACCTTTACGGGTCTGTAACGACCGTTACTAATGAAGAATGTGTCTAAGCAAGGCTTTGAAACGTTCTGATAGTGACTAATTCCATCTCGTAATGACTGTTAAGCACATTGTAACGACCGCTACGGGTTTGTGTAACGACCTATATAATAGAAAAAACGTGTCAATGCAAGCCTTTAAAATGTTTGGATAGTGACTAATTCCATCTCGTAATAGTAGCGACTGTTAAGCACATTGCAACGACCGTTACGGGTCTGTGTAACGACCGTTACTAATGAAGAATGTGTCTATGCAAGGCTTTGAAAAAGTTTGGATAGTGACTAATTCCATATCATAATGACTGTTAAGCACATTGTAACGACCGTTACGGGTCTGTGTAACGACCGTTACTAATGAAGAATACGTCTATGCAAGGCTTTAAAACGTTTGGAAAGTGACTAATTCCATCTCGTATTGACTGTTAAGCACATTGTAATGGCTGTTACGGGTCTGTTTAACAACCGTTACTAATGAACAATGTGTCTATGCAAGGCTTTGAAACGTTTGGATAGTGACTAATTCCATCTCGTATTGACTGTTAAGCTCATTGTAACGACCGTTACGGGTTTGTGTAACGACCTTTACTAGTGAAGAATGTGTCTATGCAAGGCTTTGAAACGTTTGGATAGTGAGTAATTCCATCTCGTATTGACTGTTAAGCACATTGTAACGACCTTTACGGGTCTGTAACGACCGTTACTAATGAAAAATGTGTATATCACTAATGAAGAATGTGTATATCACTTACAATTTTCATGTACCTTTATTATGTATGTTGAGGCCATCATATTGTGCAAATGGATATCTATAAAAACAAAACAAAAAGGAAAACAGATGAATATTTCCATCCAACAGCCCCTCTCTCTCTCTCTCTCTCTCTCTCTCTCTCTCTCTCTCTCTCTCTCTCTCTCTCTCTCATTTCCTTCCATTCTCTCATTCTCTCTCTTTTTAACAACCTAATGCTAGACACACGAATAATACTGTCATGGTCTGTTAATTTTTGCTTACGTTTCTTTTGCCATTGCTTGTTTTGTTTGTTTGCATGTTATTGGTTATCTTTATTTTTATCTTTATTTTTTATTGTTTATGCGTGTATGCATTGCTTTGTTTTTCATGCAAAATTGTAATTGGAAAAAGAAAAAAAAAAGTTCAAAAAAAAGAAAAAAAAAAAAAAGAATGTGTAAGCAAGGCTTTGAAACGTTTTGATAGTGACTAATTCCATATAATAATGACTGTTTAGCACATTGTAGCGACCGTTTCGGCGCAACTGGCACAACTGGCACGACAGGCACAGCTGGCACAACTGGCACAGCTGCCACAACTGGCACAACTGGCACAACAGGCACAACTGACACAACTGGCACAACAGGCACAACTGGCACAACAGGCACAACTGGCACAACAGGCACAACTGGCACAACAGGCACAACAGGCACAACTGGCACAACAGGCACAACTGGCACAACAGGCACAACTGGCACAACAGGCACAACTGGCACAACAGGCACAGGCACATTGCAACGACCGTTACGGGTCTGTGTAACGACAGTTATTAATGAAGAGTGTGTGTATGCAAGGCTTTGAAACGTTTGGATAAAGATTAATTCCAAATAATAATGACTGTTAAGCACATTGTAGCGACCGTTACGGGTCTGTAACGACCGTTGCAAATGAAGAATGTGTCTAAGCAAGGCTTTAAAACGTTTTGATAGTGACTAATTCCATCTCATAATGAATGTTAAGCACATTGTAACGACCGTTACGGGTCTGTGTAACGACCGTTACTAATGAAGAATGTGTCTATGCAAGGCTTTGAAAAAGTTTGGATAGTGACTAATTCCATATCATAATGACTGTTAAGCACATTGTAACGACCGTTACGGGTCTGTGTAACGACCGTTACTAATGAAGAATACGTCTATGCAAGGCTTTAAAACGTTTGGAAAGTGACTAATTCCATCTCGTATTGACTGTTAAGCTCATTGTAACGACCGTTACGGGTTTGTGTAACGACCGTTACTAATGAAGAATGTGTCTATGCAAGGCTTTGAAACGTTTGGATAGTGACTAATTCCATCTCGTATTGACTGTTAAGCTCATTGTAACGACCGTTACGGGTTTGTGTAACGACCGTTACTAGTGAAGAATGTGTCTATGCAAGGCTTTGAAACGTTTGGATAGTGAGTAATTCCATCTCGTAATGACTGTTAAGCACATTGTAACGACCTTTACGGGTCTGTAACGACCGTTACTAATGAAGAATGTGTAAGCAAGGCTTTGAAACGTTTTGATAGTGACTAATTCCATATAATAATGACTGTTTAGCACATTGTAGCGACCGTTACGGCGCAACTGGCACAACTGGCACAACAGGCACAACTGGCACAACAGGCACAACTGGCACAAAAGGCACAACAGGCACAACAGGCACAACTGGCACAACAGGCACAACTGGCACAACTGGCACAAGAGGCACAACTGGCACAAGAGGCACAAGAGGCACAACTGGCACAACTGGCACAACTGGCACAAGAGGCACAACTGGCACAACAGGCACAACTGGCACAACTGGCACAACAGGCACAACAGGCACAAGAGGCACAACAGGCACAACTGGCACAACTGGCACAACAGGCACAACAGGCATAACTGGAACAACAGGCACAACAGGCACAACAGGCATAACAGGCAGAACTGGCTCATTGTAACGACCGTTACGGGTTTGTGTAACGACAGTTACTAATGAAGAATGAGTCTATGCAAGGCTTTAAAACGTTTGGATAGTGACTAATTCCATCTCATAATGAATGTTAAGCACATTGTAACGACCGTTACGGGTCTGTGTAACGACCGTTACTAATGAAGAATGTGTCTATGCAAGGCTTTGAAACGTTTGGATAGTGACTAATTCCATATAATAATGACTGTTAAGCACATTGCAACGACCGTTACGGGTCTGTAACGACCGTTACTAATAAAATTGGCATGCGCCAGACAGGCGCATTACATTGTGAGGCGCATTACAAGGTGTAAACATGCATCATTTTGAAAAATAATGCGTGAATGGCGCGGGCGCGCCAACAATCTGAAGCTCTGCCTAAGAAATAATTTAGGTCCAGCATGTCCGTCTTCTAGAACAAAGGCAGGAGAATGGACCAGTAAGGCAGAAAGATAGCAGATGACAGTGAGCAAAGGGAAAAGGCAGAGTCAAACTCAGAAAGAAAGTGGCAGATTTGGGGAAGTTACAAGCACAGAACTTCCAGACGGTTCGCCGAGTTCTTAAGTAATCCATCTTACCCTTTTAGAATATCTTTGTCCATATTATATCCTTCCTTCTCAGGCATCAGAATTGTCAGAGGATATACTAATTTCAGAGGATTAAGAATTTCTGACAGAGAGGATTAGCTTCTACTGTCCAAAGTTTTGCCTTTGTAGCCAGTGTTATCTTTTCTTCTAAATAGCATTTGAAAGTGATTTATCACCATATTAAGCCTCTTTGGTGGTGTTAGGAACTTGTTGGTTCAGCGTTGTCCCACTTCAGTCTGGGGCTTTGATGGCCCTTTTACCGCAGTTTTCGGAGGATTGGACTTGAGACCGGAGCATTCGAAAAGCGCGACTTTTCGAAAATCGCGATACGAAATGCACGAACTACAAGATGCCGAAAAGAGCGAACAGTAATGACAAAAAGAGCGAATTTCAGAGAGTCGCATAAAACTCAGAAAGTTAGGGATAGGTTAGGGATAGGGTTAGGGTTAGGCTAGGGATTAGGGATAGGTTAGGGATAGGGTTAGGGATAGTAAGAAAGTAACAGACATTTTTTCTTGTAAGGTACTTCTTGCCCCATCCCAATCCTCAACGACCCTCTCGCTTTCTGTCAGTGACATTCGCTCTTTCCGTCAGTGACATTCGCTCTTTCTGTCAGTGACATTCGCTCTTTCTGTCAGTGACATTCGCTCTTTCTGTCAGTGACATTCGCTCTTTCTGTCAGTGACATTCGCTCTTTCTGTCAGTGACATTCGCTCTTTCTGTCAGTGACATTCGCTCTTTCTGTCAGTGACATTCGCTCTTTCTGTCAGTGACATTCGCTCTTTCTGTCAGTGACATTCGCTCTTTCTGTCAGTGACATTCGCTCTTTCTGTCAGTGACATTCGCTCTTTCTGTCAGTGACATTCGCTCTTTCTGTCAGTGACATTCGCTCTTTCTGTCAGTGACATTCGCTCTTTCTGTCAGTGACATTCGCTCTTTCTGTCAGTGACATTCGCTCTTTCTGTCAGTGACATTCGCTCTTTCTGTCAGTGACATTCGCTCTTTCTGTCAGTGACATTCGCTCTTTCTGTCAGTGACATTCGCTCTTTCTGTCAGTGACATTCGCTCTTTCTGTCAGTGACATTCGCTCTTTCTGTCAGTGACATTCGCTCTTTCTGTCAGTGACATTCGCTCTTTCTGTCAGTGACATTCGCTCTTTCTGTCAGTGACATTCGCTCTTTCTGTCAGTGACATTCGCTCTTTCTGTCAGTGACATTCGCTCTTTCTGTCAGTGACATTCGCTCTTTCTGTCAGTGACATTCGCTCTTTCCGTCAGTGACATTCGCTCTTTCTGTCAGTGACATTCGCTCTTTCCGTCAGTGACATTCGCTCTTTCTGTCAGTGACATTCGCTCTTTCTGTCAGTGACATTCGCTCTTTTCGTACGGTCGCGCAAATGAGAATATTCATAGAGTCGCGCTTTTTGCATGCTGCCATTGAGACTATTCTTCTGTCTTTTACTTCCGTGTGTAATTTCTGCGTCTAATGTGTATGCGGCCTGCGTTACACTGTTGTTCCTTGTGGTCGATGGATGGACAGATGCCAACGTGATGATGAATATTTGTTTCATTATGGTCTAGATTTGACCTCTTGTACTTTCATTTTCGTAGTTAATTAAATTTAGTTCTCAAATTTTGCCTTTAACATGCATATATTATGTAATATATGGATTGTTAAGACTTGTTGTTTGTGAAGGATCTGCGCATCATATTACAGACCTGTTTACCCCCTACACAAGTCTTGAGTAGTCTGGATAGCATGAAATAAGTAGTTTTGGCTCAAAATGTGTAATTTTGTTCATTAATCCTTTCACCGCCAGCCATATTTCAGCCAAATATTTCCATTAAATTTATCTGGGTAGAGAACAAAATCTATCTGCAGTATTGGGGATTCTTCTGTGACATATATAAAATAAGGTCTATCCTTATTTCCCAAAACTAAGACAATGGGGTCTTTGGATAATAGACCCCAGTTTGATGCCTTTTAGTGTTAAATCACTGTGGTGCTAAAATGCGACTTTGGCGGTGAAAGGGTTAAGCCAGCAAACAGTGTTCACTGAAAATGAGTAATTAGTGAATTATGGATAGCTGAAATGAGTAGTTTGGCTCAAAATGTTGTAGTTTTATTAATTAAACCATCAAACAATGTTCATTGAAAATGAGTAATGAGTGAATTATGGATAGCTGAAATGAGTAGTTTGGCTCAAAATGTTGTAGTTTTATTCATTAAACCATCAAACAATGTTCATTGAAAATGAGTAATTAGTGAATTATGGATAGCTGAAATGAGTAGTTTTGGCTCAAAATGTTGTAGTTTTATTCATTAAACCATCAAACAATGTTCATTGAAAATGAGTAATTAGTGAATTATGGATAGCTGAAATGAGTAGTTTGGCTCAAAATGTTGTAGTTTTATTCATTAAACCATCAAACAATGTTCATTGAAAATGAGTAATTAGTGAATTATGGATAGCTGAAATGAGTAGTTTGGCTCAAAATGTTGTAGTTTTATTCATTAAACCATCAAACAATGTTCACTGAAAATGAGTAATTAGAGAATTATTTTTAATGTTGAAGAGTAGTAGAGGTCCGTACTACTCCAAAAGAGTAGAGTAAACAGGTCGCATATTGTATGGTGGAGGCTGATGTTTGCGTGCGTGTGTGAATATTCGTGTGCGTGTTTGCATGCATGCGCATGCGCGTATTGCATATGTACATATGTATATATAATATGTATTTGTGTATGCATGTGAGTATATTTGTATGTGCATGCTTTTGTGTATGCGTGCATGCATGTGTGTGTTCAAGTCTTGTGCTTGTGATAATTCTTTATTAGTCACGCACGCGCACACGCACACGCACACACACACACACACACACACACACACACGCACACGCGCACGCACACACGCACACACGCACACACGCACACGCACACACACACACACACACACACACACACACACACACACACACACACACACATACACACACACACACAAGGAGGGGTCGGTGGGGGGGTGGGGGTGGGAGTGGGGGGGGGGTAGGCTTGGAGCAAAGTAAAGAATGTCTATGCCAATTACAGGACAGTATGCATACCCGTGTCTTGAGAAATACCTGCAAGCTTCGTGCAAGTTGAGAAGTTGGGGTTTGGACTGCGACAATATTCATCTTCACCTTTTGAGTTGACAAGCAAGGAGAGTAGGGAATCTGGATTTTCGTTTTCGTTTTGAGACTGCCAAAGACGAACACGGCTCTTTGGGCAGAGAGCAGTCACTACTGCTAAGCTAGCTATTTTTTTCATTTCTGAGAAGACTCACCCCAAGGTACGGGCGTACGAGGACAGGAGCCCGGGTTATTTTCTTTAAATTTCATCATCGACCCTTACTACTACTTCGACACTACGACAATGACTACCATTGGAACCCCACCCTCTCACCATCGTCGCCCTTAACAGAGAAAGAGAAGAGAAGGCAGAGCAACAGAAAGAACGACCAAGGAAGAAAGGCAGTGAGGGACTCGAGCCTATGAAAATGAGTGGCCAGAGGAGCTCACGAGAGGAGAGGAGGAGGCCGCAGCAGTCCAGGGTGGGAGTCAGGGGACGTTTCTACCGTCGCCCGCGGGTCCTGGAACCTTGTTCCTGCTGGGCAACTCCTGTCTCTTTTGCTGCACCAGCGAGATGATATACTATAGTTCTTTCTTTCGCCTCCGAATCGGTTGAAGAAGAAAAAATGGAAGAAATAATGTTTTACGCCCTCTTTGGCCTTTCGGCCATGTGGGGCATGATCCGAATTGGTTTTGCGCGAATCTCCGTGCATAGGAGAAACACTTTCATAAAAGATTTTGTGTTTATTACTTCCCGTTACTGTTTGGATTATTTTTATTAATGCATACATAAGTCTTCGAAGTGAACCCGAGTCTTTTCAGCGTAAGTTAAGCGTTTAGGTCTTTTCTTTATCTTTTAGAGGTTCTAGAAATGTATTCTACGTAATGTATGGTGTTAAACTTTGTAGTTCGTTCTGTTATTTCTTTGCAGAGAAGAGGGGCGGGTTGTCTTCTCTTGTTTATTCTTTTATGTATAATCATAATTGTTTTTCAGCTCCCATAACTTCTTCCTCCCCCTCCATCGTTGGTCCAACCGCTGGGTGCTAGGGAAAGTGTCTTGTCGTTTGTCTGCCTGTATACATGGGGAAGCGAGTGGGAGTGGTCACGTGTATGCATGTGCGAGGTTTCTCATCCAGATGGTTAGATAGTTACGCTTATGTAGCGTAGGTTAGTGATAGTCAGGAAGTGCCAGAATCTTCTGAGATTTGGCCGATTTTATTATTTGTGAAATGATCAATGATTAGCGGTATTAGTTATGCATTCATTACAAAAAAAGGTTGTTTGTGTTATTAGAATCAATGCTTGCATAGTAACCATTGTATGAAGATAACTGGGAATGCGGTCTGTGCGTGTGCACGTGCACGTGCGCTTGCGCGTGCGCGTGTGTTTTGAATGCTGTAAAGGATAAGTAAATGATAAAAGAATATAAAGCTAATGTTTGTTATTGAATTGTCTGACACTGGTAAGGGAGATAATATTGATAGACTCGGTAGCTTAGGTTGTCGCCCTTTTCGTTCTACACCCCCTCATCAACTTGTGCCCCCCCCCCCCCCCCTCCCCCCCCCCCCCCCCCCCCCCCCCCCCCCCCCCCCCCCCCCCCCTCAACATGGTGTTGTGCTCCAGAGACTTAATGCTGGGTATGTGTTTCCAGCGCTGATTCCGGTGATTCCAGTGACTTTGGTGTTCAGTGCTTGCCTGGGCTTGGCTTGGAGCGGGGCCTGAGTCTTCAGCTGTAACTCTGCTGGACGGGTCCTGTGATGACGGCCTGGTCGTTCTGCTAGTCGGCGGGTCAGCCGAGTCAAGATTGACTACATGTGACGGGGAATCAGCGGAGTTGACCGTGTGATCCGATCTACAAACAGGTTTTCCGGGATGAGTGCGTGTGGGGGTGAGGGGTGTGTGCGTGTGTGATGCGACTGATCTCGGCGTCTGATAAGCGCCTTGGTGGTGTGATCGGTCCATGGGAGACTGCCTGGATGTGCCACGATGTGTTTGTATGGGTGGGCCTGTATGTGTGTGTGTGTGTTTGTATGGGTGGGCCGGTATGTGTGTGTTTCTATGTGTGTGGACCTGTATGTGTGTTTGTATGTGTGGGGCTGTATGTGTGTGTTTCTATGTGTGTGGACCTGTATGTGTGTTTGTATGTGTGGGGCTGTATGTGTGTGTTTCTATGTGTGTGGACCTGTGTATGTGTGGGGCTGTATGTGTGTGTTTCTATGTGTGTGGACCTGTATGTGTGTTTGTATGGGTGGGCCGGTATGTGTGTGTGTTCGTATGTGTGGGCCTGTATGTGTGTGTGGCCTGTATGTGTGTGTGTTTGTATGTATGGGCCTGTATGTGTGTGTTTCTATGTGTGTGGACCTGTATGTGTGTTTGTATGTGTGGACCTGTATGTGTGTTTGTATGTGTGGACCTGTATGTGTGTTTGTATGTGTGGACCTGTATGTGTGTTTGTATGTGTGGACCTGTATGTGTGTGTTTCTATGTGTGTGGACCTGTATGTGTGTTTGTATGTGTGGGCCTGTATGTGTGTGTTTCTATGTGTGTGGACCTGTATGTGTGTTTGTATGTGTGGGCCTGTATGTGTGTGTTTGTATGTGTGGGCCGGTATGTGTGTTTGTATGTGTGGGCCTGTATATGTGTGTTTGTATGTGTGGACCTGTATGTGTGTTTGTATGTGTGGGCCTGTATGTGTGTGTTTGTATGTGTGGGCCGGTATGTGTGTTTGTATGTGTGGGCCTGTATATGTGTGTTTGTATGTGTGGACCTGTATGTGTGTTTGTATGTGTGGACCTGTATGTGTGTTTGTATGTGTGGGCCTGTATATGTGTGTTTGTATGTGTGGACCTGTATGTGTGTTTGTATGTGTGGGACCTGTATGTGTGTTTGTATGTGTGGGCCTGTATATGTGTGTTTGTATGTGTGGACCTGTATGTGTGTTTGTATGTGTGGGCCTGTATGTGTGTGTTTGTATGTGTGGACCTGTATGTGTGTTTGTATGTGTGGACCTGTATGTGTGTTTGTATGTGTGGACCTGTATGTGTGTTTGTATGTGTGGACCTGTATGTGTGTTTGTATGTGTGGACCTGTATGTGTGTTTGTATGTGTGGACCTGTATGTGTGTTTGTATGTGTGGACCTATGTTTGTATGTGTGGACCTGTATGTGTGTTTGTATGTGTGTGGACCTGTATGTGTGTTTGTATGTGTGGACCTGTATGTGTGTTTGTATGTGTGGACCTGTATGTGTGTTTCTATGTGTGGACCTGTATGTGTGTTTGTATGTGTGGACCTGTATGTGTGTTTGTATGTGTGGACCTGTATGTGTGTTTGTATGTGTGGGCCTGTATATGTGTGTTTGTATGTGTGGACCTGTATGTGTGTTTGTATGTGTGGACCTGTATGTGTGTTTGTATGTGTGGACCTGTATGTGTGTTTGTATGTGTGGGACCTGTATGTGTGTTTGTATGTGTGGACCTGTATGTGTGTTTGTATGTGTGGACCTGTATGTGTGTTTGTATGTGTGGACCTGTATGTGTGTTTGTATGTGTGGACCTGTATGTGTGTTTGTATGTGTGGACCTGTATGTGTGTTTCTATGTGTGGACCTGTATGTGTGTTTGTATGTGTGGACCTGTATGTGTGTTTGTATGTGTGGGCCTGTATTATGCCAATATCATGTTATTGTAGAGTACATGTGCGAAGGGTGATCTTTTGAGGCAACCTTTAGGCCTACATCTGCAATACAAAACTACACCCATGGGCTCGAACACAGAGGACAAACAGGTTTAGATTGAATACAGACAAACACGCAAATGCATGCAAGTCATGGCGGTCTGTAAGGACAAAAGTCTTAAAAAGAACCGCCGATGTTGTGACAGGGCAGCTGCGCTATAGGGTCACATCCCCGTTTTCAGCGACTTCAAAAACTTGCCAACCCGTGCCGGGGATGTCAACACCACCATCCACTCCCCGACCTCGACCCCCCACCCACCCTCCCAATTACAAAACGGTCGACGTGGGGGTAAGTTTTGCAGACCCGGGGCGCGTTTCTCTAGATAACGGTCGCCGCGTGAATAACGCTTACGGCAAACGGGGCCTAAGAAACACTTTAGAAAACGTTTGCGGAAGAATATTACAAGCTCTTGTCTGATTGGTCAAAACAAAATATTATTTTAAACAAACTGTAATGGACCAATGAACAACAAGAAACGTATTCACCCCCTACTAGTTCCGGATAGTTCGCCGCTTGTCGCCTTTCGACTGAGAGCAAAACGCCATGCGAACTATCGGCAAACGAAGGAATGTTTCTTAGACCGTTTTTGCCGATTTGAGCGAGCGCGACGAAACGTTAGCCCTTGTGAAACTCGCCCCCGATTTCCTTCCCAAAGTAATAGGTACAGGGCCATAAAGACCCCTCCTCCCTCCTCCCCACCTCCCTACAAGCAGGCGGCTAGTCGGGCGACCTGAAAGGGGCTGTTATCGTGTCAAGCTGATAAGGCTCCCTGTCCGATGGACTTCAAACCACTGTGTTGCGCAACAGCCGACCACCACCGTGGCTAGCAAACTGATTAGCATGCATACTGTCATACTGCGTGTATGCACACGCACACATACACACACACACACACACACACACACACACACACACACACACACACACACACACACACACACACACACACACACACACTGACACACACACACACACACACACACACACACACACACACACACACACACACACACAGAGTCAAAGAGAAAATGATAGGAGGATGAAAGAACGTGATCTTTACTGAACTCTAGAGAACAAACGAATAAAGAAAAGGTAGTCATGTTTAGACTTTTTGGAAACCTATTAAAATGCACATACAATTTGAAAAAGAAAAATTTAAATTAGGATCAGTATTCTTTGATTATAAAAAAAAATATTCAAAACTGAGTCTTACATGCTCAGTATCCAGTCAAATGACAAAGTGGTATGACGCAATCATCCCGTGATCTCTAACCCGTCCGGTAACCTGTCATTCACCTCTTGTTTCCCACGGGCTTTACAAACAGGGGAGTTAAGCGCGGGGTATAGTACAATTAGCAGCAGGCAAGCTGTTGTTATCTTATCAGCTGCTGGTGATTGACGGATGACTCTAACAGTAGGGCGGGGTTTGTCACCAGAAGGGGACGGACAACCACTGAAAACTAAAAGGTCAGTCACAGGAAAGCTTTGGATGGAAGTTCAGTTTAACGTCGCGTATCGGCTTTCGCCATGTACGAAGGGCTGAACAAACCAACCAGGGTATAAACAAAAATATATGTTCCTGAATCACTGTCTTAGCCAAAAGGCCGAGAAGCGATCAGAATTCCATGAAAGGATAGCTTTTACTGCTTTACTCTTATTATGTGGCGGTACCATAGCCGATGAGGTTTAACCGAGGCGTGGTTACTGCTACACGTATCTGTATTGTTAAAAAATCGGGACTTTACTGGTGTTGCACTGCCTCCGGGCATTGCCTCCAGCATTGTTCCCACCATCTTTGTATTTAAAAATGCCCCACATGGTCGAAAGACCGCAGAGGGCGTAAAATCCTATTTTCACTCAGGAAAGCTTTTTTTACAAATCGGGACTTTACTGGTGTTGCACTGCCTCCGGGCATTGCCTCCAGTATTGTTCCCACCATCTTTGTATCTACAAATGTCCCATATGTGTCTGTTCCAGACCGAGAGGACGTAAAACACCATTTGTCAGTTCAGTTCAGGAAAGTTTTAGCCATGACAAGCTCCTAGTATAACAATTTAGTAAGTATAGTATAACAAATTAACATAATCAGTCCCAAATCCTCCGAAGTCAGAATCTGGCTGCCTAAGTGGCGGGGTAATAAAAAAAAATCCAAACGGTCACGCACGTAATGATGTCCTCATCCCTTCGCTGGTGTATTTGTACCATAGTGTTCAAGTGCTTCGGCTGTTGAGATGATGGTCCCTGGAGTCCTTAAGCCAGCAGGGTACTAAAGCAACAACTACCCAACCCACCCACCCACCCAACGTATTAACTACAACCATTACTGTTTTTACTACTGAGACGGGGAGAGGACCAGAAAACTGCACTGCAGAGATTTGCATGCAACATAATTTATGCTTGCGTTCAGCAGGTAATGCACGCAACCACGAAAGCACACACACACACGCACGCACGCACGCACACACACACACACACACATATACACACGCACGCACGCACACATATACACACATCAAAGATCACTGTAAGGTGGATAGACTTAAAAATAAAGAACGGACACACACACACACACACACACACACACACGCGCGCGCGCGCACACACACACGCACACAGTTATTCACATAATGACCAACATACTTCTTTGTTTTGTTTTTTATTGTCATTGGTTCAGTACAAAACGGTAAAATATGTTAATGGCACTTTAGAAGAAATATTTAAAATTGAAAACAAAAAACAAAAAATAACACACAGACAGTGTAAAAGAATAAAAAGAGTCCATTGTGTCCTAAACAACCCTTTACTTCTGGACAAAAAAAACCCTCAACAAAACTACATTCTTACATAGAGTTTTCATTGTAATCATGTACTAGGCCTACACTTTGACAACTGTACCAATGCGTTCAGATTCTCATCAGTATTGTACACGGAAACACGAGTATGTGCTTATAGCCTACACCTGGTTCTGTAGTGATGAGTGCGTATCAGATATTTAAAACGGAGATTAGTATGCAAATTAGGCTAAACAGCCAATCGTTTTTGGGGAGTTTAGTCTAATTTACATACTATTCCTCGTGTTGAATGTCTAATACGCACTCGTGACTATAGGACCTGTGCAGTAAAACTATGACCAAGAAGGCCAAACCAGCACAATTAAGAAAAACTCGCGTTAACGTAGATTTAAAAATCCCCTTTTCTTAATCAAACCAACTGGAAATTGATATCGTGTCACGCCATTCGAATTGCTTCAGCAAGTTTTGTTAAAGACCCACCACGTCACGTGTCAAAAGCACGGTTTTCAACGTGTTTTCCCTCTTATAGCTGGTAAGAAATCTTAAAGATCCACCCGACCACGTGTCAAAATCACGGGATTCACGTGTTTTCCCTCTTATAACTGGAAAGAAATCTTGTTTTGACCAAGTCAGACTCCCATATAAAGTACCCCAAATTGAAAGCCACAAGTCAGTTTAAAGAGCAGCCTCAATTTGAATATGAGGAAATTCGAATGCGGGTTACAGCGACCCAGAAAAAAAACCAAGGGACGTAACCGTGGCGCGTCACGGGGTCTTTAAGAAATCTTCCCAGCAGAAGAGGGGGGGGGGGGGGGGGGGGTCTTTAAGGCATTTACTTATACACATAAAAGCTTAGGCTAACATAGTAATCGGCCAACCTAAGAACCCCACCACCACTCCCACCCCCACCCCCTTCCTCACTGGTTGCGAAATATTGGGCAAACGGTCATTTTGACGTTAATGTCAGTTTTCATGTATTCAGCTTTCAGCCTGCACTCAGAACAATCCGTTGTTATTATGGTCTACCTACACGCGCATGCGCAAGCTTTCACACACACTCGCACAGTACACGTTTACCATGTCGTCAACAAAAATCTGGGGCAGGCTTTCCACCTTTGTGGGGATAGCTTTTTGCCCTTGCATTATTGCAGTGGTGTAGCTGCCCTTGATTTTATGAAGTTCTACTAAAGCTTAAGTGGGAAACTAAACGTTGTTACTTTCTAAATTAAGTAAACCGATTTACTTAATTTAGAAAGTAACAACGTTTAGTTTAAACGTTGTTACTTTCTAAATTCAGTAAAACGATTTACTTAATTTAGAAAGTAACAACGTTTAGTTTCCCACCTAAGCTTTAGAATATAACTTCATAAAATTAAGGGCAGATTACATTAACTTTGGGCTTTTTTTCTTCTTCTGACAAATGTTTCCACTGAGCATTAGCAAACTACAGCGTGGCAAAATGATAGACTTCAAATCAACATTGTTCGTTCTTTCTTCTAAAGATGTAGTTTTTTGTTTATGTTACAGACATGCACATGAAAACCATCGAAAGGTCTAGGAAGGAGGGAGAGGGGTGGGTGGGTAAGGGTGTGGTACAAAATGTGGACCTACCCCTGTTGATGTCATGAGTTTGTCTTACACTATTTACAATTCGTCGATCTTCCGTTACACAAATAGATCTCCTCATGCATTCTATTGATCCACCGACTTCTTTTTTCATTAACGATCTACATTTTGAAGTCTGAAAACGTAATGGCAAATAGGGGAAGACGGGGTAAAAAGCGCATGGGCGGGTAAGAAGCCCACCCCAATTATCTCATGAAATAAAGAAAATGTCAGTCAAATTTGCCCATGAGACGAATGCTAGACGTTAACGCTCGTCTCATGGGCAAAATGAGACTGAAATTTGCTTCATTTCATGAGATAATTGGGGTGGGCTTCTTACCCGCCCATGCGCTTTTTACCCCGTCTTCCCCTATGCACATTTCATTGAACAGACGTTGTTCTTAAGATCCCCTGTATCCTCCAGCCCTCACAGATTAGCGTCTTACGAAAGGAAGAACAAGCCGTGGGGATACTGGGGGGGTCTTTCGTACAAATAGTTCCCCCACCTTCTGGAAGTTCTGTGCTCGTAACTTCCTCTAATCTGTCACTCTCTTTGACTCTGCCTTTTCCCTTTGCTTACTGTCATCTGCTATAATTCTATCTTACGTTGTTTCTTGTTTGTCACCGTCCGGCTAATCTGTAAATCATTGATTGCTCCTTTCATAATTCCCATACAGATTTTAAAAGATCGGTAAACCTGCTATTGATTTCAATCTTCAACAGTTCTAGGTCACGTCGTCTCAATAGACCTAAAGGGCCAGCCACACGTCCTTTACATTCAAAATCGTACGACTGTACGATACGATTCGATCACGTGGCCTCCGTCCAAGAACAAATTTAATGTGATTCACGCTTCGAGATCGCGTGATCGAATCGGATCGCACTGTCGTACGATTTTACATGACGTGTGGCTGGCCCTTTAAAGTGACTTGGTGTTTGCGCTAGATGCATACTTAAATTTATATTTTAATTACTTTAAATATACTTAAAAACAAAAAACAGACCAGATTTAAAGCCAGTAATGGGACTGTGTTTGATTCAATGGTCATTAATAGCAAGTACCTAGTCTATCCTCAAATTTAAAAAAATATTGTTCTGTTGTTCTCTGTTCTCTTCATCGGAACACAGGAGTATGTCTGCAGCAAGCGATTCTCTTTCGTCAGAGCAAAGAAGCTGATCTAAAAGGCGAACAAAAAAATTCAGATAATAAATTTAAAAACCCCAAAAACCCAGCTTGTTGCCTCCGAACAGAGGCGTATGTTCCGGAATGTGTGTTTAGTTCTGGCCGAACACTTCATTTCCTTTTGAAAAACAAATATGGACACGGTGTTCCGGGCTTAATAATAGCAGCCGTGAAACTTTAACAATTAAGGAGCTTTTTCACCGTGTTGATAATATCTAGGCTAATTTTGAGAGGTTTGCATTTTTGTAATCAAAATTATGACATATCTGTCTGAGGATTGTTCATACCTTGCATATATATATATATATATATATATATATATACCGTCAACAGCAACAAAAAATATTTTTTGGGCCAGAAGGGTATCACTACCGCGAACATGTTATGTAAAGACTCTTGGGGTAAAGTCTCAGTTCAAGAAACTAATTTTACGAAAAGGAATTTAAGAAAATGTTTATTCTGTAAGGAAAAGCAGTTCTCATCCAATACAACTCAAACAAACCAAAAATATCGACCAGCGACTTCGAAATAATGGAGTACACATGTGGGGGGGAAAAAAAGGACAAAACATTCTTTACCTCTCCATATTCTTCTTTAATTGTTTAGACACGACGAAAATGGAGTTTTACGTCCTCTTGGTCTGAATCAGACACATATGGGACATTTGTAAATACAAATATGGTGGGAGGCAATGCCCGGAGGCAGTACGAAACCAGTAAAGTCCCGATTTTTTTTTATTAATAGAGGAAGACGGGGTAAAAAGCGCATGGGCGGGTAAGAAGCCCACCCCAATTATCTCATGAAATGAA
>CM065697.1:44430657-44453157 GCA_017654935.2 Phymorhynchus buccinoides
TTAAAGACCCGCCACGTCACCGTGTCAAAATCACGGTTTTCGCGTGTTTTACATCTTAGAGTTGGTAAGAAATCTTAAAGACCCCTCACGTCACGTGTCACATTCCCTCTTATGCTAGGAAGCTTTCTTAAGATTTCTTACCAGCTATAAGAGAGAAAAACACGTGAAAACCGTGATTTTGATACGTGACGTGGGGGTGGGTGGGGGGGGGGGGGTCTTTACCAGAAGATAGTCCGTTTTGACTCTAAAGGCCTAGCCACACTGCATACGATTTGACCCCAAACACCATACGATTGTGACGATATATGTGAGTCATAGGGGTTCCAAACGAAAATTGCAAGTCCTTCGACATGTTCAGTAGTGTGTGTGTCCACCACGATTCCTTTGGCATTCATCACATCTGCGCCTCATGGAGTTCACCAGCTTCACGAAGAACTCCTGTGGGATGGCCTGCCACTCAGCACGAAGCATCTGGAGTAGGTGCTGGAGATTCCTGGGGGGAGGATGATTTGCCCTCACCCGCCTATCAAGTTCATCCCATGCATGCTCTATGGGGTTGAGATCTGGGCTGCAGGCCGGCCAAACAAGCCTGACAACACCAGCCTGTTGGATGAAGTTGGTCACCACCCTGGCTCGGTGTGGGGTGGCGCTTGTCATCTTGGAAGATGGCCTGGGGTCCCATCTGTTGGAGCATCGGCAGGACGAGTGGGGCCACAATTTCGTCTCTGTAGCGCAGGCCTGTAAGATTGCCAGCCACGTGTCGAAGGACTTGCAATTTTCGTTTTGAACCCCTATGTTGTTTGAGGGCTCGCGGAAAGCAAACGGATAATCAAATCGGAATGAAATTTGGTACTCTGATTGACGAGATAATGAATTAAATGCTTGCCCCAAAACAATGGCATTGCCATTCGTGGTTGGAAAGTTGTGCATGTGTGTGTGACTGGTCCCTAACTTTTTTCCATCAGTAGCCTGCTCATGTAGTCCCCAATACACGAATCGAATCAAATGTCTCGTACACAAAAATACAGATATTTCATCAGATTCGTGTACGGGGGATTACAACATTAATATGAGGTATCTATAGGGTAAGACGGGGTAAAAAGCCCATGGGCGGGTAAGAAGCCCATGCCAATTATCTCATGAAATAAAGAAAATTTCATTCAAATTGAATGAACTTTTCTGTTTTATTTCATTCAAATTTGACTGAACTTTTCTTTATTTCATGATATAATTGGCATGGGCTTCTTACCCGCCCATGGGCTTTTTACCCCGTCTTCACCTACTCTCCTACCCATGTGTGTGTGTGTGTGTGTGTGTGTGCGCGCGTGTGCGTGCGTGTGTGCGTGCGTGCGTGCGTGCGTGTGTGCGTGTGTGTGTGTGTGTGTGTGTGTGTGTGTGTGTGTGTGTGTTCTTCAGTTTAACGTCCTTCCACTAAAAGTGGTTCAGACAAAATTATATTGCGGTGTGTTTTTGGTGTGGTTGAGTTGTGAGTGGATGTGTCTGTAAGTGAGAATATGTAAGAATATAATAAGTAATAAGTGTGTGTGTGTGTGTGCTTTAAATATTTCATTAATTTAATGTATTTATTCTAATCCGCTGCAGGTGTTGCAAAAGAACATTTTCCATTCTAAACTTGTTTTTAGAACCGTTCCCACAAAAATGCTAAGAGATGACGAGGATTGGTTTCGATTAGAACTTGTAGCGTGCGTGCAGGTCGCAGGATTTCAAGCAATAATGACATCAGAGGTGACCCAGCACGGGCATCTTGGGATAAACGTGGCGTAGCATCCAACTAAGTTCACCACTTACATTTATGCCAAGATGGCGGCAGCTGTGAATCCACCCTGCTCCGAACCATCTGAAAAATGTCTTTTTACAGATATCTGTCGAAATTCGCTGAAAGTAACCAAACGGTCCGGGGCCAGTTGTCGTGGTTTCTGGGACTGCAGTACAGGGAGAGCTCAGGCCAAGTGCTGCGCTAAGGGCTTCGCCTACAACCCCGTGACTGAGCGGTGCCACTACAAACCCCAGTGCCAGGATGACTGTCTCTCTGCCACCCACGACCCCAAAAGTCAGTACAGAGAGAGAGAGAGAGAGAGAGAAGAGAGAGAGAGGGGGTGGGGTGGGAGAGAGAGAGAGAGAGAGAGAGAGGGGGGGGAGTGTGTGTGTGCGTGTGCGTGTGCGTGTGCGTGCGTGCGCGCGCGTGTGCACTCTCTTCATTTTTTCTTTTCTTTTTCTTCTTCTCCTACTCCTTAAATTGTCGTCATCGTCTTCGTCAACAACGTTGTTACCGAGGTCGTTTTAGTTGTTGTCGTCGTCACCCCATCCCACCCTCTCGCCCTTTTTATCCTTCTCCTCCTCCTTCTCCTCCTCCTTCTCCTCCTCCTCCTCCACCTCCTCCTCCTCATCATCATCATTATCATCATCACCATCATCATCATCATCACCATCATCAATAATTCGGTGCCAGAGATCAGTAATGAAAATGAAGTAAAAGATCACCCTCCTGATCCTCTTCGTTTTCTTTTCTCCTCCTCCTCCTCCTCTTCTCTTCTTCTTCTTCTTCTTCTTCCTCCTCTCCTCCTCCTTATTATTATTATTATTATTATTATTATTATGATCAATTGTTCTTTTGCCTCTGTGTGTGTGTGTGTGTGTGTGTGTGTGTGTGTGTGTGTGTGTGTGTGTGTGTGTGTGTGTGTCAGGGTTGCAGTGATAGGGAATGCGTTATGTACCAGATGACAGTAATTATGATGAAATAAAAATCCTTTCTCACATTTCCTTTCTGCTCATCATACTCCTCTCCTCCTCCTCTCCTCCTCCTCCTCCTCATTATTATTATTATCGTCAATAATGGTTCTTTTGCCTGTGTGTGTCAGGGTTGCGGGGTCTCGGGATACGTTCGGTGCAAGAGAGACAGCAGTGATGATACTCCTCTATCTCTCCTGTTTCTTTGGGTTTTGTTAGCCCCTCCTACTACCTCTTCTCTTCTTCCTCCTCCTCCTCCTCCTCCTTTCCCTCTATCTATCCTACCCCGAAATCGGACGGGAGTGTGGCGGCTCGTGTGGCGGGCCAATCAAAAAGCGGACACATACCTAACGTTCTCATCCCTAGCTGATGCATTTGTACCATAGTGTTCAAGTGCTTCGGCTGTTGAGATGATCCCTGCAGTCTTTTAGCCAGGATACGACAACAACAAGAACAACAACCTTCTATATATATATCTATCCTCACCGGTAATAATATTCATTTTGCCTGTATTTTCAGGGTTCCAGTTATGCATTTGTACCATAGTGTTCAAGTGCTGCGGCTGTTGAGATTACCCCTGCAGTATTTTTTGGCCAGGGTACAAAAAAAACCCTTCTATATATCTATCCTCATCGGTGATACTATTGTTTTTTCGCCTGTATTTCCAGGGTTCCAGTGTTTCGGGATGCGCTCTGTGCCGGAGGACAGCAATGCCTACGAGGTGAGGACGGGCAAGACGTGGACCCTGATGAAGTGTCCACCCACCCTGGGCTTCTCCAACAACCCCTGTGGATGCAACAAGAAGCTGGACAAACCCCTGCTCAAGCCGCGTAAGATCATCGTCAATGTCGTCGTCATCGTCGTTGTTATCATCATCATCATCATCATAATCATCATTAATGCCATCGTTATCGTTAGCATCACCATCTTCTTCTTCTTCCTCCTCTTCTTCTTACTACTACTCTTCTTCTTTTTCATCACATCATCATCATCATCATCTTCGTCGTCGTCGTCATAGAAGAAGAAGAAGAAGAAGAAGAAGAAGAAGAAAAAGGAAAAGAAGGAAAAGAAGAAGATGAAGAAGAACAAGAAGAACAAGAAGAAGAAGAAGAAGAAGAAGAAGAAGAAGAAGAAGAAGAAAAAGGAAAAGAAGAAGATGAAGAACAAGAAGAAGAACAAGAAGAAGAAGAACAAGAAGAAGAATAACAACAACAACAACAACAACACAACAACGAAAACTCCCTTTTGTGTCTTAAAACAACTCTTTTCTGTTCTATTTCTATTGACAGAATGCGTTCCAGAGCTGTACCTTCCCTTCGACAAAGACGTCGCGGACTACTCGGGCCAGCACCTGTGGGTCAGCAACAAGGGCGTGGTGGTCAAGCATGGCAAGGCCTTCTTCAACGGCCACAGCAGACTGACCGTTAACTTCTTCACCAACAACGAGTGGGGTCAGATCGTCTACATCCACGTTCGATACAGGTCGGTGGTTTAAAAAAAAATTGTTTTTATTTTTATCGAATTTGTTTTTCATTACACAAATTACATAACACGAAGACAAAACAAAACATGCATAATCACATAATAATTGATCGTAAGTGATGGAAAGGTTATTGATATTAAAGCAAACAAAAGACCGAACAGTGGAGCAAAAATGATTTCGGAGGAGTAACTAGCCTCCTTTGTCACTTCATGTCTATTCTTTCTTTCTTTTCTTCTTTTCTCTCTCTTCCTTCCTTTCTTTCTTTCTTTCTTTCTTTTCTTCTTTTCTTTCTCTCTCTTCCTTCCTTTCTTTCTTTTCTTCTTTTCTTTCTCTTCCTTCCTTTCTTTCTTTCTTTCTTTTCTTTCTTTTTTCTTCCTTTTCTTCCTTTCTTTCTTTCTTTCTTTCTTTCTTTTTCTTTTCTTCTCTTCCTTCCTTTCTTTCTTTCTTTTCTTTCTTTTCTTTCTCTCTCTTTCTTTCTTTCTTTCTTTCTTCTTTTCTTCTTTTCTTTCTCTCTCTTCCTTTCTTTCTTTCTTTTCTTCTTTTCTTTCTCTTCCTTCCTTTCTTTCTTTCTTTCTTTTCTTCTTTTCTTTCTCTTCCTTCCTTTCTTTCTTTCTTTCTTTTCTTCTTTTCTTTCTCTTCCTTCCTTTCTTTCTTTCTTTCTTTTCTTCTTTTCTTTCTCTTCCTTCCTTTCTTTCTTTCTTTCTTTTCTTCTTTTCTTTCTTTCTTTCTTCCTTCCTTTCTTTCTTTCTTTCTTTTCTTCTTTTTCTTTCTCTTCCTTCCTTCCTTTCTTTCTTTCTTTTCTTCTTTTTCTTTCTCTCCCTTTCTTCCTTTTCTCTTTCCTTATTTCTTTTCATCCATTCATTATTTTTCTTTTTTCTTCTATCTCCTTCTGTCTTTATCTTCCTTTTTTTCTTTCTTTCTTTCTTATCTTTGACTTCCTTTCTTTCTTTCCCTCTCTCTTTCTTTCTTCCTTTTTCTTTCTTTCTTTTCTCCTTTCTTTCACTTCTTTTCCCTCCTTCCTTCTTTCTTTCTTTTTTTTCTTTTCTTTCTTTCCTTCTTTTTGGGGAGTGATTATGTCTAGTGCTCCCCCCCCCTCTCTCTCTCCCCCCCCCTCTCTCCCCCCCTCTCTCTCTCCCCCCTCTCTCTCTCTCTCTCTCTCTGTAAATAATGGAATGTCTTCATTGGCCTATCTTAGTGATGATGGTGATGATGATGATGATGATGATGACGACAACGACGACGATAGCAATAACGACGACGACGACGATGATGATGAAGGAGAAGATGATAATAATGATCATGGATAATGACGAAGACGATGACGACGACCCCGATAACAATAACGAAGACAACGACAATGATGATGGAGATGACGACCACGACGCCAACAATGGCCACGACGACGGCGATGATGATGATGATGATGATGATGATGATGATGATAATGATGATAATAATAATAATATTAATAATACTAATAATAATAATAACACTAATAACAATAGCACTAATAATATCGATAATGATGATGATGACGGTTTACAGGCTGCACCCGTTGGCCTCAGGGGGACATCAGGCCCTGGTGTCTAACGGGGACTGCCAGGAGAGGCCCTCAGTAGCGATGTGTGCCAGCCGCAAGGGCGTGGACTTCTACGGAGAAACCACCGGTGCCGCCATGCCAGCCAATTTCACTGTGCCTTTTAAAGACCCCACGGTATGAAGTTTTTTAAATTTCTTTGTCACTGTGCCTTTTAAAGACCCCACGGTATGACGTTTTTTAAATTTCTTTGTGTATTTATTAACCACCAACTTCACTGCGCCTTTTAAAGACCCCACGGTATGAAGGTTTTTTAATTTTTTGGTAGTATTTATTAACCACCAACTTCATTGCGCCTTTTAAAGACCCCACGGTATGAAAGTTTTTTTCTTTCTTTGTCACTGTGCCTTTTAAAGACCCCACAGTCTGAAGTTGTTGTTTTTGTCTTTGTGTATTTATTAACCACCAGCTTCACTGTACCTTTTTAAAGACCCCATTCATTACAAAATTCATGAATTTATTCATAAAGGAATAATGTAATTAATCAATTGATTACTTAGGTGTCACATAGCCTATAGGCCGTAGGGGCAGTGAACTAAGGTT
Source organism: Phymorhynchus buccinoides (assembly GCA_017654935.2). Classification (NCBI taxonomy): domain Eukaryota; kingdom Metazoa; phylum Mollusca; class Gastropoda; order Neogastropoda; family Raphitomidae; genus Phymorhynchus; species Phymorhynchus buccinoides. Next base: position 44,437,029 of record CM065697.1, read on the forward strand.
CACCGTGTCAAGGGCACAGCATCATGGAAGGCAGGAGCCCATCCCTCTCCTTCCGCCGCCTTTTAGCCTTCCCTGAACGAATCAGGTACCCATTCACTGCTGGGTGGACAGAGAGGGTTTTCAGGCCAGAAAAATCCGACTCCAAGCTGGATTGGAACCCGCGACCTTCTGCAGCGCAGCCGAGCGCTCTAACCACTCGACCACGGGCCCCTCTGATTAATTAATCAACCCATCCATCCAAAGCAAACTGTCATTAATTAATCGTTAACTTACTTAATTGATTAATCAATCAATCCATCCATCGATTCGTGCATTCCACGTGCGTTTTAGAATGGTAGTGACTAGTAGAAAGACGTGTGGTATGTATTGTTTGGGTCGATACATCTGTATTGTTAAACATTCGGGACTTTCCTGGTGTTGCACTGCCTCCGGGCATTTCCTCCAGGATCGTTCCCACCATCTTTATCTCTTCTAATGTCCCATACTGTGTCTGTTCTAGACCGGAGGACGTTGAGCAGAATGTCATCATTGTTTGGGTGACGGGAAAAACTGTCAGGGTTTGTGATTGAAATCCAGGTCCCTTTGAATAAATTATTCATTCGTTCGTTGATTCATCCATTCATTCCTTTATCCATTCATCTATCTATTGATTCGTCTGTTGGTTTTCAGAGTGGAGGAGACTGGAAGGATGTGCTGTACCGTCTGGACGAAGGTCATCTGTCTGGCTACGTGGACACAGAGAACGCTTCCGTCCCTGTCAGAGGTATGCTCTCTCTCTCTCTCTCTCTCTCTCTCTCTCTCTCTCTCTCTCTCTCTCTCTCTCTCTCTCTCTCTCTCTCTCTCTCGATTGTATGGGCATGGCCTAACAGTTAAAAAAATTACTGACTCTTGACACCTGATTCTCTCTCTCTCTCTCTCTCTCTCTCTCTCTCTCTCTCTCTCTCTCTCTCTCTGCCGCCTCTCTATCTCTTTCTCTATCTCTCTCTCTCTCTCACATACACTCTCTCTTTCTCTCACACACATACACACACTCTCTCTCTCTCACTCTCTCTCTCTCACTCTCTCTATTTCTCTGCCTCTCTCGTTCTTTAATTTCTCTCGTTTTGTTTGTTTGTTTGTTCGTTCATTCGTTCTCTCTCTCTCTCTCTCTCTCTCTCTCTCTCTCTCTCTCTCTCTCTCTCTCTCTCTCTCTCTCTCTCTCTCTCTCTCTCTCTCTCTCTCTCTCTCTCTCTCTCTCCTGCTGTCTCTCTGTCTTTCTGCCCGTCTTGTTCCTGTCTATCGTCTTTCCCTTTTTTCTTTCTCCTGTGTGTGTATGTGTGTGTGTGTGTGTGTGTGTGTGCGTGTGTGTGTCTATGTGTGTGTGTGTGTGTGTGTGTGTGTGTGCGTGCGTGCGCGCGCGCGTGTATATGTGTGTGCGTGCGCACGCGCGTATGTGTGTGTGCGTGTGCGTGTACGCGCGCACGTATATATATATATATATATGTGTGTATATGTGTGTGTGTGTGTGATATATAATGCCTTCCTGCGTACGTGTAACCCTCCATAATTATATGATGATGTCCTTCAGGGTCTCTGGAGAGGAGGCAGCGGGCCCTGGTGATCGGCAGTGGAGGGGGCTGTGAAGACCTGATGGGCTACATGGATGAGGTGACCGTCTACCGCTGTAGACCCTACTTCTAACCTCAACCTACAACAACAACAACAACAACAACAACAACAACTACATCGACGGCAGTCTTGTACTTTTATACACACACAACCCTGCGGTATTTACGACCCTCGATCCCAAAGTCTGATTTTGTTTTCTGTTTTATGATGAGGTGACCGTCTACTGCTGTAGACCTTACTTCTAACCTAACAACAACGACAACAACAACAACTACATCGACGGCAGTCTTGTACTTTTATACACACACACACACACCCTGCGGTATTTACGACCCTTAATCCTAAAGTCTGATTTTGTTTTCTGTTTTATGATGAGATGACCGTCTACCGCTGTAGACCTTACTTCTAACCTAACAACAACGACAACAACAACTACATCGACGGCAGTCTTGTACTTTTATACACACACACACACCCTGCGGTATTTACGACCCTTAATCCCAAAGTCTGATTTTGTTTTCTGTTTTATGATGAGATGACCGTCTACCGCTGTAGACCTTACTTCTAACCTAACAACAACGACAACAACAACTACATCGACGGCAGTCTTGTACTTTTATACACACACACACACACCCTGCGGTATTTACGACCCTTAATCCCAAAGTCTGATTTTGTTTTCTGTTTTATGATGAGATGACCGTCTACCGCTGTAGACCTTACTTCTAACCTAACAACAACGACAACAACAACTACATCGACGGTAGTCTTGTACTTTTACACACACACACACACACACACACACCCTACGGTATTTACGACCCTCAATCCCAAAGTCTGATTTTTTTGTTTTCTGTTTTATGAAAACAATCCTAGGATCATCCAATCTCAATGTACTGCTTCTTTCAGTTTCATGACAATAACAAAAACAGTAACAACAACAACATCATCAACATCAACAACGTCGATGGAAGTCTTGTACTTTAGACACCCGCCTCATGTTTACGACCCTCAGTCTCAAAGGCTGTTTCTTTCAGTTTTATATATTAAAAAAATCGGTAATAACAACATCAACAACAACGCCGATGGAAATATTGTACTTTAGACACCCCCTCGTGTTTACGACCCTGAATCTCAACGCCTGCTTTTTTCTGTTTTATGAAAATAGTCCTAGGCTGATCCTAACCCTATCCCTTTCCAGATAATGGCAGAATGTTTCTTCTCGGTGACATTTTTTGTATGCACTAATTTGGTGGCGAGGGGCGTAAGGTGCAAGATAACGAAATCAACAACAACAACGACAATATCAACAACGACAACAACGACATTATCATTAACAACAACTACAGGAACTACAACGAAATCAGAAGTTGATATGAATAATTCCATTTTCTAACGATGCTAGCACACCCAAATCCATTTTTCAATCCTGTGATTTTTTTTTAACCAAAGAATGAAATAGTGAGGCAAAGAGGAGATTACGAAATTAAACAAAGGGGGGAAAACTCTCTTTCTAATTAACTCCCCTCCACCAAAGTTGATTACGATTCCAATCATCTAGCACTGTGTGGGTGAAGGGTCATAAAGGCGAACTTGGCACATTATTTTTTTGAGAATGCTGCTTTGTTTGTCTCACCTTGGCTCTGATCCACGCATTGCTAGATGATTGGTATCGTAATCAACTTTGGTGGAGGGGAGTTAATTAATTAGAAAGAGTTTTTCCCCTTTGTTCAATGTTGTGATTTGTCTTTGTTTTGTTTTGTTTTTGTTTAGTTTTGTTACAAAATATTGAAGGTCTTGTAATAATAAACGGTGCGAATTGTTCGGTTGTACATACATAACATTGTACAATGTATGTTTCTTTTGTCGCTTTCTTATCTTTTTATTTCTGAAATGTTATTCTTTTTTTTACAATAACATTGCTGTGGTGCGAACCGCGAAAGGAAGATTGAAACAAATATCTAAACAATTAAAAACAAGTAAAACTTGTGGCGGTGCCATAGCCGCTGAGGTTTAACCGAGGCGTGGTCACCGCTACACCTATCTGTATTAATAATAAAAAAATCGGGACTTTACTGGCTCGTTCGTACTGCCTCCGGGCATTGCCTCCCACCATATTTGTATTGCCCCACCATATTTGTATTTACAAATGTCCCATATGTGTCTGATTCAGACCAAGAGGACGTAAAACTCCATTTTCGTCGTGTCTAAACAATTAAAGAAGAATATGGAGAGGTAAAGAATGTTTTGTCCTTTTTTTCCCCCCCACATGTGTACTCCATTATTTCGAAGTCGCTGGTCGATATTTTTGGTTTGTTTGAGTTGTATTGGATGAGAACTGCTTTTCCTTACAGAATAAACATTTTCTTAAATTCCTTTTCGTAAAATTAGTTTCTTGAACTGAGACTTTACCCCAAGAGTCTTTACATAACATTTTCGCGGTAGTGATACCCTTCTGGCAAAAAAAATTTTTTTTGTTGCTGTTGACGGTATATATATATATATATATATGCAAGGTATGAACAATCCTCAGACAGATATGTCATAATTTTGATTACAAAAATGCAAACCTCTCAAAATTAGCCTAGATATTATCAACACGGTGAAAAAGCTCCTTAATTGTTAAAGTTTCACGGCTGCTATTATTAAGCCCGGAAAACCGTGTCCATATTTGTTTTTCAAAAGGAAATGAAGTGTTCGGCCAGAACTAAACACACATTCCGGAACATACGCCTCTGTTCGGAGGCAACAAGCTGGGTTTTTGGGTTTTTTAAATTTATTATCTGAATTTTTTTGTTCGCCTTTTAGATCAGCTTCTTTGCTCTGACGAAAGAGAATCGCTTGCTGCAGACATACTCCTGTGTTCCGATGAAGAGAACAGAGAACAACAGAACAATATTTTTTTAAATTTGAGGATAGACTAGGTACTTGCTATTAATGACCATTGAATCAAACACAGTCCCATTACTGGCTTTAAATCTGGTCTGTTTTTTGTTTTTAAGTATATTTAAAGTAATTAAAATATAAATTTAAGTATGCATCTAGCGCAAACACCAAGTCACTTTAAAGGGCCAGCCACACGTCATGTAAAATCGTACGACTGTGCGATCCGATTCGATCACGCGATCTGTTCAATGAAATGTGCATAGGGGAAGACGGGGTAAAAAGCGCATGGGCGGGTAAGAAGCCCACCCCAATTATCTCATGAAATGAAGCAAATTTCAGTCTCATTTTGCCCATGAGACGAGCGTGACAGGAAGCAAAGGGAAAAAGGCAGAGTCAAAGAGAGTCTAGCATTCGTCTCATGGGCAAATTTGACTGACATTTTCTTTATTTCATGAGATAATTGGGGTGGGCTTCTTACCCGCCCATGCGCTTTTTACCCCGTCTTCCCCTATTTGCCATTACGTTTTCAGACTTCAAAATGGTAGATCGTTAATGTTAATGAAAAAAGAAGTCGGTGGATCAATAGAATGCATGAGGAGATCTATTTGTGTAACGGAAGATCGACGAATTGTAAATAGTGTAAGACAAACTCATGACATCAACAGGGGTAGGTCCACATTTTGTACCACACCCTTACCCACCCACCCCTCTCCCTCCTTCCTAGACCTTTCGATGGTTTTCATGTGCATGTCTGTAACATAAACAAAAAACTACATCTTTAGAAGAAAGAACGAACAATGTTGATTTGAAGTCTATCATTTTGCCACGCTGTAGTTTGCTAATGCTCAGTGGAAACATTTGTCAGAAGAAAAAAAAAAGCCCAAAGTTAATGTAATCTGCCCTTAATTTTATGAAGTTATATTCTAAAGCTTAGGTGGGAAACTAAACGTTGTTACTTTCTAAATTAAGTAAATCGTTTTACTGAATTTAGAAAGTAACAACGTTTAAACTAAACGTTGTTACTTTCTAAATTAAGTAAATCGTTTTACTGAATTTAGAAAGTAACAACGTTTAGTTTCCCACTTAAGCTTTAGTAGAACTTCATAAAATCAAGGGCAGCTACACCACTGCAATAATGCAAGGGCAAAAAGCTATCCCCACAAAGGTGGAAAGCCTGCCCCAGATTTTTGTTGACGACATGGTAAACGTGTACTGTGCGAGTGTGTGTGAAAGCTTGCGCATGCGCGTGTAGGTAGACCATAATAACAACGGATTGTTCTGAGTGCAGGCTGAAAGCTGAATACATGAAAACTGACATTAACGTCAAAATGACCGTTTGCCCAATATTTCGCAACCAGTGAGGAAGGGGGTGGGGGTGGGAGTGGGGGTGGGGTTCTTAGGTTGGCCGATTACTATGTTAGCCTAAGCTTTTATGTGTATAAGTAAATGCCTTAAAGACACCCCCCCCCCCCCCCCCCTCCTCTTCTGCTGGGAAGATTTCTTAAAGACCCCGTGACGCGCCACGGTTACGTCCCTTGGGGGTTTTTTTCTGGGTCGCTGTGACCCGCATTCGAATTTCCTCATATTCAAATTGAGGCTGCTCTTTAAACTGACTTGTGGCTTTCAATTTGGGGTACTTTATATGGGAGTCAGACTTGGTCAAAACAAGATTTCTTTCCAGTTATAAGAGGGAAAACACGTGAATCCCGTGATTTTGACACGTGGTCGGGTGGATCTTTAAGATTTCTTACCAGCTATAAGAGGGAAAACACGTTGAAAACCGTGCTTTTGACACGTGACGTGGTGGGTCTTTAACAAAACTTGCTGAAGCAATTCGAATGGCGTGACACGATATCAATTTCCAGTTGGTTTGATTAAGAAAAGGGGATTTTTAAATCTACGTTAACGCGAGTTTTTCTTAATTGTGCTGGTTTGGCCTTCTTGGTCACAGTTTTACCGCACAGGTCCTATAGTCACGAGTGCGTATTATACATTCAACACGAGGAATAGTATGTAAATTAGACTAAACTCCCCAAAAAAAATTGGCTGTTTAGCCTAATTTGCATACTAATCTCCGTTTTAAATATCTGATGCGCACTCATCACTACAGAACCAGGTGTAGGCTATAAGCACATACACGTGTTTCCGTGTACAATACTGATGAGAATCTGAACGCATTGGTACAGTTGTCAAAGTGTAGGCCTAGTACATGATTACAATGAAAACTCTATGTAAGAATGTAGTTTTGTTGAGGGTTTTTTTTGTCCAGAAGTAAAGGGTTGTTTAGGACACAATGGACTCTTTTTATTCTTTTACACTGTCTGTGTGTTATTTTTGTTGTTATTTTTTTCAATTTTAAATATTTCTTCTAAAGTGCCATTAACATATTTTACCGTTTTGTACTGAACCAATGACAATAAAAAACAAAACAAAGAAGTATGTTGGTCATTATGTGAATAACTGTGTGTGTGTGTGTGTGTGCGTGTGTGTGTGCGCGCGCGCGCGTGTGTGTGTGTCCGTTCTTTAATTTTTAGTCTATCCACCTTACAGTGATCTTTGATGTGTGTGCGTGTGAGAGAGAGTATGTACGTGCGTGCGCGCGCGCTCCAATTTTTTTCTTACAATCATGTGTTTTTCTGTGTTTCCGAACACGTTCAACAAACACTTTATTATTTGTGTGGTGCGTGTGTGTGTGTGTGCGTGCGTGCGCGTGTGTGCTTTCGTGGTTGCGCGCATTCCCTGCTGAACGCAAGCATGGGTTGCATGCAAATCTCTGCAGTGCAGTTTTCTGGTCCTCTCTCCGTCTCAGTATAGTATAGTAGTAGAAACAGTAATGGTTGTAGTTAGTACGTTGGGTGGGAGGGTGGGGGTGTGACGAGGTAATGGGTTAAAAGGCTAAGTCTCTAGGGACGACTTTTAGTTTGTTAAATTTTCAAGTAGAAAATTTGCCTTTAGCCCACTTCTCTAGGGTATGGGAGATGAGCAACTTTCCCGGCCCCTTTTCATCTAATAAATTTATATTTGTGCCCGGGTTCTGGCTCGTATGATTGTAAGAAATACAAGTGGTTGATTTGCTCTAAATGGCAGACAGAGAGAAGTAGGGTTTTACATGAAATTACAAGACTTCCACTCTCATCAGTCTGACCAAAGGGTTCAGAATTATTTGACACTTGTATTTTATTTACTCACAAAATCTGCATAAGATTATGCAACAATAATAATAAAGCAGCTCAATGGCGCCGAAACAAAATATGAATGAAAAACAATGAAATCCGAAAGGATTTACAAGACTTTTGTCTTTCTAGAAGGTTAGCCCCAAGCGAGAAGGGTTACTAATTATCTTCAGTGTCCGGAGGAAAGTTCAAATGATTTGCGTGGTCATGTGAACTTAGCTATTGTCAAGTTCCTCCGTAGTGATCGGCGAGTGCTGGGTTGACTGGGCTTGCTGAGTGAGTCAGGGATGTGAGTCTTGTGAGTCAGGGATGATCTTCCTGACCACGATGCCCTGCTGATAATCACAGGAGAAGGTGGATGTAGATCTCTATGGCTTAGAGACAAGGGGCTTCAGTCGGCAGGGAATTAGTGGATCCCAACGGGCTAGAAGGCTGCCCTTGTACAATAGCACTAGTTAGTTAATAAATAAACTGAATTTCAGTTAACAAACTGAGATCAGTAAAACATAAAAGGTGTACAGGAATCAACTGATATTATTCAGTACCCGGCTAGATCAAAGTCTATGATCAAGCCAACATCACTCTCCATCCAACACCTGGAAAGGAATGTTATCATAAAGTGCAAGATTGCAACCCACAGGCTTCCTACTAAAAATATACAAAAGGGATAGTAGGCATAAAATCCGGTTCTGGAACCAAAAGAGTTAAAGTCAAAAACACACACACACAAATAATCAGTGCACATAAATAGAACAGAATGTTTACCACTTCTTTTCAATAACATATCTACTCCTTATTCATCATTGAACATAGGATCTAGATCAAAAATAGGATCAAACAAAACAAATCTCAATCACCAGCCGTCAATAATACTCACTAGTTGGGCTATTAGGACTGGCTGGGAGAGAGGTTGAGTCTGCAATGTTGCTTCGCCTGGTTTTGGAGGTATTATGAGAGAGTATGTGTAGGCTAACTTTCCTCACTACTCAAATTTTCCCCTCCCATTTTCAAACAATGAGAGCGTGTCATTGGTTTATAGCAGTCGACACGTCACAAGATGATGTCCTAGTATTATGCATAGTAGTACAGAACGATCACGAGCCGGTTACATCACTGGCACGTGTAACATTCCAGTCATTCCTATCCTTCTCGTGATCGGAAAGGAAATACCAGGAACAAAGGGAGACCGCCAGTGTGGGTGTTACATGCTGAAAGGGGAGGTAAACCGGGCTTCAAAGAGATAAGGGCCTTACTCGGAATCAGGTTTGATGTTGAATGGTAGTTAAAGTGGCGGCCCGAGAAAAGAAGGGGGGGGGGTAGATAAAGAAAGAGGGGTCGTGCGCGATACATTGTCACAGTGGGTTGGGTAGTTGTTGTTTTAGTACCCTGCTGGCTTAAAGACTCCAGGGACCACCATCCCAACAGCCGAAACACTTGAAACCTATGGTACAAATACACCAGCGAATGGATGAGAACGCCATTATGTGCGTGACCGTGTGGATTTTTTTTCTCTTATTACCCCGCCACTTGGGCAGCCAGATTCTGACTTCGGAGGATTTGGGACTGATTATGTTATGCTAGGAGCTTGTCATGGCTAAAGCTTTCCTGAACTGAACTGACAAATGGTGTTTTACGTCCTCTCGGTCTGGAACAGACACAAATGGGACATTTGTAGATACAAAGATGGTGGGAACAATACTGGAGGCAATGCCCGGAAACAGTGCAACACCAGTAAAGTCCTGATTTTAAAAAAAGCTTTCCTGAGTGAAAATAGGATTTTACGCCCTCTGCGGTCATTCGACCATGTGGGGCATTTTTAAATACAAAGATGGTGGGAACAATGCTGGAGGCAATGCCCGGAGGCAGTGCAACACCAGTAAAGTCCCGATTTTTTAACAATACAGATACGTGTAGCAGTAACCACGCCTCGGTTAAACCTCATCGGCTATGGTACCGCCACATAATAAGAGTAAAGCAGTAAAAGCTTTCCTTTCATGGAATTCTGATCGCTTCTCGGCCTTTTGGCTAAGACAGTGATTCAGGAACATATATTTTTGTTTATACCCTGGTTGGTTTGTTCAGCCCGTCGTACATGGCGAAAGCCAATACGCGACGTTAAACTGAACTTCCATCCAAAGCTTTCCTGTGACTGACCTTTTAGTTTTCAGTGGTTGTCCTTCCCCTTCTGGTGACAAACCCCGCCCTACTGTTAGAGTCATCCGTCAATCACCAGCAGCTGATAAGATAACAACAGCTTGCCTGCTGCTAATTGTACTATACCCCGCGCTTAACTCCCCTGTTTGTAAAGCCCGTGGGAAACAAGAGGTGAATGACAGGTTACCGGACGGGTTAGAGATCACGGGATGATTGCGTCATACCATTTTGTCATTTGACTGGATACTGAGCATGTAAGACTCAGTTTTGAATATTTTTTTTATAATCAAAGAATGGCTGGTACCCACGTGTTGTCATATCCGGCCACAAGGAGCGTGCCATATTATGGGAGACCGCCATCTTAGTCAGTAACTTTGTTTGAAAAATGCCAGATCGATGCTGTTTACACACAAATCTGACTAAGATGGCGACACTTCCGTTGGATGCGCACGCAGGTGGGGGGGAGCCATACTGAACATAATTTAAATTTGTCTTTTTCAAATTGTATGTGCATTTTAATAGGTTTCCCAAAAGTCTAAACATGACCACCTTTTCTTTATTCGTTTGTTCTCTAGAGTTCAGTAAAGATCATGTTCTTTCATGATATCCAATTTCAAAACATAGTCATCTTTTATCCGCTTTACGTCATCAAAGAAGCTATTCAACACCTTGTTTTTTCATCAATATGTCAATATCTTTTTGGTTGAAATCCGCCCAGGGGAACGCTCACTTATACTGGTTGTTTCTTACCACCCCCCCCCCCCCCCTCCTATCATTTTCTCTTTGACTGTGTGTGTGTGTGTGTGTCTGTGTGTGTGTGTGTGTATGTGTGTGTGTCTGTGTGTGTGTATGTGTGCGTGTGCATACACGCAGTATGACAGTATGCATGCTAATCAGTTTGCTAGCCACGGTGGTGGTCGGCTGTTGCGCAACACAGTGGTTTGAAGTCCATCGGACAGGGAGCCTTATCAGCTTGACACGATAACAGACCCTTTCAGGTCGCCGGACTAGCCGCCTGCTTGTAGGGAGGTGGGGAGGAGGGAGGAGGGGTCTTTATGGCCCTGTACCTATTACTTGGGGAAGGAAATCGGGGGAGAGTTTGACAAGGGCTAACGTTTCGTCGCGCTCGCTCAAATCGGCAAAAACGGTCTAAGAAACACCCTTCGTTTGCCGAAAGTTCGCATGGCGTTTTGCTCTCAGTCGAAAGGCGACAAGCGGCGAACTATCCGGAACTAGTAGGGGGTGAATGCAGTTCTTGTTGTTGATTGGTCCATTACAGTTTGTTTAAAATAATATTTTGTTTTGACCAATCAGACAAGAGCTTGTAATATTCTTCCGCAAACGCTTTCTAAAGTGTTTCTTAGGCCCCGTTTGCCGAGAGCGTTATTCACGCGGCGACCGTTATCTAGAGAAACGCGCCCCGGGTCTGCAAAACTTACCCCCAGGTCGACCGTTTTGTAATTGGGAGGGTGGGTGGGGGGTCGAGGTCGGGGAGTGGATGGTGGTGTTGACATCCCCGGCACGGGTTGGCAAGTTTTTGAAGTCGCTGAAAACGGGGATGTGACCCTATAGCGCAGCTGCCCTGTCACAACATCGGCGGTTCTTTTTAAGACTTTTGTCCTACAGACCGCCATGACTTGCATGCATTTGCGTGTTTGTCTGTATTCAATCTAAACCTGTTTGTCCTCTGTGTTCGAGCCCATGGGTGTAGTTTTGTATTGCAGATGTAGGCTAGGCCTAAAGGTTGCCTCAAAAGATCACCCTTCGCACATGTACTCTACAATAACATGATATTGGCATAATACAGGCCCACACATACAAACACACATACAGGTCCACACATACAAACACACATACAGGTCCACACATACAAACACACATACAGGTCCACACACATAGAAACACACATACAGGTCCACACACATAGAAACACACATACAGGTCCACACACATAGAAACACACACATACAGGTCCACACATACAAACACACATACAGGTCCACACACATAGAAACACACATACAGGTCCACACACATAGAAACACACACATACAGGCCCATACATACAAACACACATACAGGTCCACACACATAGAAACACACACATACAGGCCCATACATACAAACACACATACAGGTCCACACACATAGAAACACACACATACAGGCCCATACATAGAAACACACACATACCGGCCCACCCATACAAACACACATACAGGTCCACACACATAGAAACACACACATACAGCCCCACACATACACAGGTCCACACACATAGAAACACACACATACAGCCCCACACATACAAACACACATACAGGTCCACACACATAGAAACACACACATACAGGCCCCCACACATACACAGGTCCACACACATAGAAACACACACATACAGCCCCACACATAGAAACACACATACAGGTCCACACACATAGAAACACACACATACAGCCCCACACATACACAGGTCCACACACATAGAAACACACATACAGGTCCACACACATAGAAACACACACATACAGCCCCACACATACACAGGTCCACACACATAGAAACACACACATACAGCCCCACACATACAAACACACATACAGGTCCACACACATAGAAACACACACATACCGGCCCACACATACAAACACACACACACACACACACACACACAGGCCCACCCATACAAACACACCGTGGCACATCCAGGCAGTCTCCCATGGACCGATCACACCACCAAGGCGCTTATCAGACGCCGAGATCAGTCGCATCACACACGCAAACACCCCTCACCCCCACACGCACTCATCCCGGAAAACCTGTTTGTAGATCGGATCACACGGTCAACTCCGCTGATTCCCCGTCACATGTAGTCAGTCTTGACTCGGCTGACCCGCCGACTAGCAGAACGACCAGGCCGTCCTCAGGACCCGTCCAGCAGAGTTACATCTGAAGACTCAGGCCCCGCTCCAAGCCAAGCCCAGGCAAGCACTGAACACCAAAGTCACTGGAATCACCGGAATCAGCGCTGGAAACACATACCCAGCATTAAGTCTCTGGAGCACAACACAATGTTGAGGGGGGGGGGGGGGGGGGGGGGGGGGGGGGGGGGGGGGGGGGGGGCAAGTTGATGAGGGGGTGTAGAACGAAAAGGACAACCTAAGCTACCTAGTCTATCAATATTATCTCCCTTACCAGTGTCAGACAATTCAATAACAAACATTAGCTTTATATTCTTTTATCATTTACTTATCCTTTACAGCATTCAAAACACACGCGCACGCGCAAGCGCACGTGCACACGCACACACACAAACCGCATTCCCAATTATCTTCATACAATGGTTACTATGCAAGCATTGATTCTAATAACACAAACAACCTTTTTTTGTAATGAATGCATAACTAATACCGCTAATCATTGATCATTTCACAAATAATAAATTCGGGCAAATCTCAGAAGATTCTGGCACTTCCTGACTATCACTAGCCTACGCTACATAAGCTTACTATCTAACCATCTGGATGAGAAACCTCGCACATGCATACACGTGACCACTCTTACTCGCTTCCCCATGTATACAGGCAGACAAACGACAAGACACTTCCCCTAGCACCCAGCGGTTGGACCAACGATGGAGGGGGAGGAAGAAGTTAAATATGGGAACTGAAAAACAATTATGATTATACATAAAAGAATAAACAAGAGAAGACAACCCGCCCCTCTTCTCTGCAAAGAAATAACAGAACGAACTACAAAGTTTAACACCATACATTACGTAGAATACATTTCTAGAACCTCTAAAAGATAAAGAAAAGACCTAAACGCTTAACTTACGCTGAAAAGACTCGGGTTCACTTCGAAGACTTATGTATGCATTAATAAAAATAATCCAAACAGTAACGGGAAGTAATAAACACAAAATCTTTTATGAAAGTGTTTCTCCTATGCACGGAGATTCGCGCAAAACCAATTCGGATCATGCCCCACATGGCCGAAAGGCCAAAAAGAGGGCGTAAAACATTATTTCTTCCATTTTTTCTTCTTCAACCGATTCGGAGGCGAAAGAAAGAACTATAGTATATCATCTCGCTGGTGCAGCAAAAGAGACAGGAGTTGCCCAGCAGGAACAAGGTTCCAGGACCCGCGGGCGACGGTAGAAACGTTCCCTGACTCTCACCCTGGACTGCTGCGGCCTCCTCCTCTCCTCTCGTGAGCTCCTCTGGCCCCTCATTTTCATAGGCTCGAGTCCCTCACTGCCTTTCTTCCTTGGTCGTTCTTTCTGTTGCTCTGCCTTCTCTTCTCTTTCTCTGTTAAGGGCGACGATGGTGAGAGGGTGGGGTTCCAATGGTAGTCATTGTCGTAGTGTCGAAGTAGTAGTGAGGGTCGATGATGAAATTTAAAGAAAATAACCCGGGCTCCTGTCCTCGTACGCCCGTACCTTGGGGTGAGTCTTCTCAGAAATGAAAAAAATAGCTAGCTTAGCAGTAGTGACTGCTCTCTGCCCAAAGAGCCGTGTTCGTCTTTGGCAGTCTCAAAACGAAAACGAAAATCCAGATTCCCTCCTCTCCTTGCTTGTCAACTCAAAAGGTGAAGATGAATATTGTCGCAGTCCAAACCCCAACTTCTCAACTTGCACGAAGCTTGCAGGTCGCAGATCAGGGAATAAGCGAAGGGGTATTTCTTTTCTTCTTTCCCCCCCCCTTTCTTTTCTCTATGAAAAGAACTCTCTCACTCTCTCTCTCTTTCTCTAAAAGAAGGAAAAGAATCTTTATTAGTTTAAGAAACATTAGAACAGATAGAAAGAATATTTACAGTATTTACACGGCATGTCACGCGCCGCGCGTAACACACTCTACCAAAGAAAAGTCTCCGCCAGTCACACTCTGCCGCCTATGACATTCCCAGCCACAGAACCCAGTACCGTCAAACCGCATTCTTTCCTCAAACTATCCCGCAATGGAACAGCCTCCCTCAGCAAGTTGTCACCACCCCGACATTAGAAGAATTCAAAACAGCCCTCCATAAACACCTCCACCAAACCACCCTGCCTCAGTCACACACACACCTGCACTCCCCCCCATGTCTCAACCACACATTAAACTAGGGAATTAGGGGCTATAGATCAAAGTAGCGATAAATGAAAGGCAGGAGCTGTGCCGGTCGGGGTTCGACCCCAGGGGCCGCTACGGTAGCCGAATTGGTCTTGCCTCTAGATACTGCGAAAGGCCTGTGGTTCTCCTCTGCATGTAACATGTGCGACCTACTGGCACACATGTCCCCTACTCCTTTGCATGCATCATATGCATCATGTGGGACCCAAGTAACGGTCGTGCACGAAAGACTCTACATGCATGAAACGGGTGTCTCTGGCTAGACCAGCTGTATGGCAGGGAATTAAACGGTCGTGTATGACTTTTAACTCGTCTTTCCCTCTCACATGTCACACCCACCCACACCCTCCCCTTTTTCTTCAAATCAATCAATATCTGACTAACTTCCTTAAAATTTAAAATATATCTCTTAAAATTATTGCCTACCGCAAATGAAATAACTTGTACAAAATGTAAATACTGTCCCCTGAATGACAGGGGCCATCCCGGGGAGAGTTGTTCTCCTGGATGATTAATAAAATGTTTTGATAATGACCTTTTTTATCTTTTTGTAAGCAATAATAATAATAAATATATACCTCTGTAAATACAACACAAATATTTGAAAATATGTTTTTTATTTAATTAAGGGCCAAGATTTGTTTTTTAACAATAAAATACAAAAGTTTTGATTTTCAAAACAGGTAGCCCTGGATTTTAATATTAGGGGGTTGAATCTAGGTCAGACCACTAAAGGAAAATATTCTACAATTGTAGATGTTCTACAATTACTTGTAGCGGTGCCATAGCCGATGAGGTTTACCCGAGGCGTGGTTACCGCTACACCTATATGTATTAATTTTTAAAAATCGGGACTTTACTGGTTTCGTACTGCCTCCGGGCATTGCCTCCAGTGTTGTTCCCACCATATTTGTATTTACAAATGTCCCATATGTGTCTGATTCAGACCAAGAGGACGTAAAACACCATTTTCGAAAATATTCTTAAATAAATTTTATATCACTACATCTATTTCACAAATCGCCAACAATCACATTAATTATGAAAAAGTCCCATATGTGCCTCCCAGGCCGAAAAGATGTAAAGCCCAAATTTTCGTTCGTTTATAAAATTATTGTCCTTCTACATAATACCCTATCTTTGTTGAACTTATTTATACACACACACACACCACACACCACACACACACACACA
>CM065697.1:44458157-44485177 GCA_017654935.2 Phymorhynchus buccinoides
ATAATGAAACAAATATTCATCATCACGTTGGCATCTGTCCATCCATCGACCACAAGGAACAACAGTGTAGGCCTAACGCAGGCCGCATACACATTAGACGCAGAAATTACACACGGAAGTAAAAGACAGAAGAATAGTCTCAAGGGCAGCATGCAAAAAGCGCGACTCTATGAATATTCCCATTTGCGCGACCGTACGAAAAGAGCGAATGTCACTGACAGAAAGAGCGAATGTCACTGACAGAAAGAGCGAATGTCACTGACAGAAAGAGCGAATGTCACTGACAGAAAGAGCGAATGTCACTGACAGAAAGAGCGAATGTCACTGACAGAAAGAGCGAATGTCACTGACAAAGAGCGAATGTCACTGACAGAAAGAGCGAATGTCACTGACAGAAAGAGCGAATGTCACTGACAGAAAGCGAGAGGGTCGTTGAGGATTGGGATGGGGCAAGAAGTACCTTACAAGAAAAAATGTCTGTTACTTTCTTACTATCCCTAACCCTATCCCTAACCTAACCCTAATCCCTAACCTATCCCTAACCCTATCCCTAACCTATCCCTAACTTTCTGAGTTTTATGCGACTCTCTGAAATTCGCTCTTTTTGTCATTACTGTTCGCTCTTTTCGGCATCTTGTAGTTCGCGCATTTCGTATCGCGATTTTCGAAAAGTCGCGCTTTTCGAATGCTCCGGTCTCAAGTCCAATCCTCCGAAAACCGCGGTAAAAGGGCCATCAAAGCCCCAGACTGAAGTGGGACAACGCTGAACCAACAAGTTCCTAACATCACCAAAGAGGCTTAATATGGTGATAAATCACTTTCAAATGCTATTTAGAAGAAAAGATAACACTGGCTACAAAGGCAAAACTTTGGACAGTAGAAGCTAATACTCTCTGTCAGAAATTCTTAATCCTCTGAAATTAGTATATCCTCTGACAATTCTGATGCCTGAGAAGGAAGGATATAATATGGACAAAGATATTCTAAAAGGGTAAGATGGATTACATAAGAACTCGGCGAACCGTCTGGAAGTTCTGTGCTTGTAACTTCCCCAAATCTGCCACTTTCTTTCTGAGTTTGACTCTGCCTTTTCCCTTTGCTTACTGTCATCTGCTATCTTTCTGCCTTACTGGTCCATTCTCCTGCCTTTGTTCTAGAAGACGGACATGCTGGACCTAAATTATTTCTTAGGCAGAGCTTCAGATTGTTGGCGCGCCCGCGCCATTCACGCATTATTTTTCAAAATGATGCATGTTTACACCTTGTAATGCGCCTCACAATGTAATGCGCCTGTCTGGCGCATGCCAATTTTTATTAGTAACGGTCGTTACAGACCCGTAACGGTCGTTGCAATGTGCTTAACAGTCATTATTATATGGAATTAGTCACTATCCAAACGTTTCAAAGCCTTGCATAGACACATTCTTCATTAGTAACGGTCGTTACACAGACCCGTAACGGTCGTTACAATGTGCTTAACAGTCATTACGAGATGGAATTAGTCACTATCCAAACGTTTTAAAGCCTTGCATAGACTCATTCTTCATTAGTAACTGTCGTTACACAAACCCGTAACGGTCGTTACAATGAGCCAGTTTGCCTGTTATGCCTGTTGTGCCTGTTGTGCCTGTTGTGCCAGTTGTTGTGCCTGTTGTGCCTGTTGTGCCAGTTGTGCCAGTTGTGCCAGTTGTGCCTGTTGTGCCTGTTGTGCCTGTTGTGCCAGTTGTGCCAGTTGTGCCAGTTGTGCCTGTTGTGCCAGTTGTGCCAGTTGTGCCAGTTGTGCCAGTTGTGCCAGTTGTGCCTGTTGTGCCAGTTGTGCCAGTTGTGCCTGTTGTGCCAGTTGTGCCAGTTGTGCCTGTTGTGCCAGTTGTGCCTGTTGTGCCAGTTGTGCCAGTTGTGCCTGTTGTGCCAGTTGTGCCTGTTGTGCCAGTTGTGCCAGTTGCGCCGTAACGGTCGCTACAATGTGCTAAACAGTCATTATTATATGGAATTAGTCACTATCAAAACGTTTCAAAGCCTTGCTTACACATTCTTCATTAGTAACGGTCGTTACAGACCCGTAACGGTCGTTACAATGTGCTTAACAGTCATTACGAGATGGAATTACTCACTATCCAAACGTTTCAAAGCCTTGCATAGACACATTCTTCACTAGTAACGGTCGTTACACAAACCCGTAACGGTCGTTACAATGAGCTTAACAGTCAATACGAGATGGAATTAGTCACTATCCAAGCGTTTCAAAGCCTTGCATAGACACATTCTTCATTAGTAACGGTCGTTACACAAACCCGTAACGGTCGTTACAATGAGCTTAACAGTCAATACGAGATGGAATTAGTCACTATCCAAACGTTTTCAAAGCCTTGCATAGACGTATTCTTCATTAGTAACGGTCGTTACACAGACCCGTAACGGTCGTTACAATGTGCTTAACAGTCATTATGATATGGAATTAGTCACTATCCAAACTTTTTCAAAGCCTTGCATAGACACATTCTTCATTAGTAACGGTCGTTACACAGACCCGTAACGGTCGTTACAATGTGCCTAACATTCATTATGAGATGGAATTAGTCACTATCAAAACGTTTTAAAGCCTTGCTTAGACACATTCTTCATTTGCAACGGTCGTTACAGACTCGTAACGGTCGCTACAATGTGCTAAACAGTCATTATTATATGGAATTAGTCACTATCCAAACGTTTCAAAGCCTTGCATAGACACATTCTTCATTAGTAACGGTCGTTACACAGACCCGTAACGGTCGTTGCAATGTGCTTAACAGTGCCTGTTGTGCGAGATGTGCCTGTTGTCTGTTGTGCCTGTTGTGCCTGTTGTGCCAGTTGTGCCTGTTGTGCCAGTTGTGCCTGTTGTGCCTGTTGTGCCAGTTGTGCCTGTTGTGCCAGTTGTGCCTGTTGTGCCAGTTGTGCCTGTTGTGCCAGTTGTGTCAGTTGTGCCTGTTGTGCCAGTTGTGCCAGTTGTGCCAGTTGTGCCAGTTGTGCCAGTTGTGCCTGTTGTAACAGTTGTGCCAGTTGCGCCGTAACGGTCGCTACAATGTGCTAAACAGTCATTATTATATGGAATTAGTCACTATCAAAACGTTTCAAAGCCTTGCTTACACATTCTTTTTGTGTGTGCCAGTTGTTGTTGTGCCTGTTGTGCCGGTGTGCCTTACACAAACCTGTTGTGCCTGTTGTGCGTTACAATGTGTTTGCCAGTTGTGCCAGTTGTGCCTGTTGTGCCTGTTGTGCCATGCCAGTTGTGCCAGTTGTGCCAGTTGTGCCTGTTGTGCATGTTGTGCCTGTTGTGCCTGTTGTGCCTGTTGTGCCTAGTTGTGCCAGTTGTGCCAGTTGTGCCAGTTGCGCCGTAACGGTCGTTACAATGTGCTAAACAGTCATTATTATATGGAATTAGTCACTATCAAAACGTTTCAAAGCCTTGCTTAGACACATTCTTCATTAGTAACGGTCGTTACAGACCCGTAAAGGTCGTTACAATGTGCTTAACAGTCATTACGAGATGGAATTAGTCACTATCCAAACGTTTCAAAGCCTTGCATAGACACATTCTTCATTAGTAACGGTCGTTACACAAACCCGTAACGGTCGTTACAATGAGCTTAACAGTCAATACGAGATGGAATTAGTCACTATCCAAACGTTTCAAAGCCTTGCATAGACACATTCTTCATTAGTAACGGTCGTTACAGACCCGTAACGGTCGTTACAATGTGCTTAACAGTCATTATTATATGGAATTAGTCACTATCCAAACGTTTCAAAGCCTTGCATAGACACATTCTTCATTAGTAACGGTCGTTACACAGACCCGTAACGGTCGTTACAATGTGCTTAACAGTCATTATTATATGGAATTAGTCACTATCCAAACGTTTCAAAGCCTTGCATAGACACATTCTTCATTAGTAACGGTCGTTACACAAACCCGTAACGGTCGTTACAATGAGCTTAACAGTCAATGCGAGATGCCAGTTCTGCCTGTTCTGCCTGTTGTGCCTGTTGTGCCTGTTGTGCCTGTTGTGCCAGTTGTGCCAGTTGTGCCAGTTGTGCCAGTTGTGCCAGTTGTGCCAGTTGTGCCTGTTGTGCCAGTTGTGCCAGTTGTGCCAGTTGTGCCAGTTGTGCCAGTTGTGCCAGTTGTGCCAGTTGTGCCTTTTGTGCCAGTTGTGCCAGTTGTGCCAGTTGTGCCAGTTGTGCCAGTTGCGCCGTAACGGTCGCTACAATGTGCTAAACAGTCATTATTATATGGAATTAGTCACTATCAAAACGTTTCAAAGCCTTGCTTACACATTCTTCATTAGTAACGGTCGTTACAGACCCGTAAAGGTCGTTACAATGTGCTTAACAGTCATTACGAGATGGAATTACTCACTATCCAAACGTTTCAAAGCCTTGCATAGACACATTCTTCACTAGTAACGGTCGTTACACAAACCCGTAACGGTCGTTACAATGAGCTTAACAGTCAATACGAGATGGAATTAGTCACTATCCAAGCGTTTCAAAGCCTTGCATAGACACATTCTTCATTAGTAACGGTCGTTACACAGACCCGTAACGGTCGTTACAATGTGCTTAACAGTCATTACGAGATGGAATTAGTCACTATCCAAACGTTTCAAAGCCTTGCATAGACACATTCTTCATTAGTAACGGTCGTTACACAGACCCGTAACGGTCGTTACAATGTGCTTAACAGTCATTATTAGATGGAATTAGTCACTATCCAAACGTTTCAAAGCCTTGCATAGACACATTCTTCATTAGTAACGGTCGTTACACAGACCCGTAACGGTCGTTGCAATGTGCTTAACAGTCATTACGAGATGGAATTAGTCACTATCCAAACGTTTCAAAGCCTTGCATAGACACGTTTTCTTCATTAGTAACGGTCGTTACACAAACCCGTAACGGTCGTTACAATGTGCTTAACAGTCATTACGAGATGGAATTAGTCACTATCCAAACGTTTCAAAGCCTTGCATAGACACATTCTTCATTAGTAACGGTCGTTACACAAACCCGTAACGGTCGTTACAATGAGCTTAACAGTCATTACGAGATGGAATTAGTCACTATCCAAACGTTTCAAAGCCTTGCATAGACACATTCTTCATTAGTAACGGTCGTTACACAGACCCGTAACGGTCGTTACAATGTGCTTAACAGTCATTACGAGATGGAATTAGTCACTATCCAAACGTTTCAAAGCCTTGCATAGACACATTCTTCATTAGTAACGGTCGTTACACAGACCCGTAACGGTCGTTGCAATGTGCTTAACAGTCATTATTATATGGAATTAGTCACTATCCAAACGTTTCAAAGCCTTGCATAGACACATTCTTCATTAGTAACGGTCGTTACACAGACCCGTAACGGTCGTTACAATGTGCTTAACAGTCATTATTATATGGAATTAGTCACTGTCCAAACGTTTTAAAGCCTTGCATAGACACATTCTTCATTAGTAACGGTCGTTACACAAACCCGTAACGGTCGTTACAATGAGCTTAACAGTCAATGCGAGATGCTGCCAGTTGTGCCTGTTGTGCCTGTTGTGCCTGTTGTGCCAGTTGTGCCTGTTGTGCCTGTTGTGCCAGTTGTGCCTGTTGTGCCTGTTGTGCCTGTTGTGCCAGTTGTGCCTGTTGTGCCAGTTGTGCCAGTTGTGCCAGTTGTGCCAGTTGTGCCAGTTGTGCCAGTTGTGCCAGTTGTGCCAGTTGTGCCAGTTGCGCCGTAACGGTCGCTACAATGTGCTAAACAGTCATTATTATATGGAATTAGTCACTATCAAAACGTTTCAAAGCCTTGCTTACACATTCTTCATTAGTAACGGTCGTTACAGACCCGTAAAGGTCGTTACAATGTGCTTAACAGTCATTACGAGATGGAATTAATCACTATCCAAACGTTTCAAAGCCTTGCATAGACACATTCTTCATTAGTAACGGTCGTTACACAAACCCGTAACGGTCGTTACAATGAGCTTAACAGTCAATACGAGATGGAATTAGTCACTATCCAAGCGTTTCAAAGCCTTGCATAGACACATTCTTCATTAGTAACGGTCGTTACACAGACCCGTAACGGTCGTTACAATGTGCTTAACAGTCATTACGAGATGGAATTAGTCACTATCCAAACGTTTCAAAGCCTTGCATAGACACATTCTTCATTAGTAACGGTCGTTACACAGACCCGTAACGGTCGTTACAATGTGCTTAACAGTCATTATTATATGGAATTAGTCACTATCCAAACGTTTCAAAGCCTTGCATAGACACATTCTTCATTAGTAACGGTCGTTACACAAACCCGTAACGGTCGTTACAATGAGCTTAACAGTCAATGCGAGATGCCAGTTCTGCCTGTTGTGCCTGTTGTGCCTGTTGTGCCAGTTGTGCCAGTTGTGCCAGTTGTGCCTGTTGTGCCAGTTGTGCCAGTTGTGCCAGTTGTGCCTGTTGTGCCTGTTGTGCCTGTTGTGCCTGTTGTGCCTGTTGTGCCAGTTGTGCCAGTTGTGCCAGTTGTGCCTGTTGTGCCAGTTGTGCCAGTTGTGTGCCTGTTGTGCCAGTTGTGCCAGTTGTGCCAGTTGTGCCAGTTGTGCCGTTGTGCCAGTTGCGCCGTAACGGTCGCTACAATGTGCTAAACAGTCATTATTATATGGAATTAGTCACTATCAAAACGTTTCAAAGCCTTGCTTACACATTCTTCATTAGTAACGGTCGTTACAGACCCGTAAAGGTCGTTACAATGTGCTTAACAGTCATTACGAGATGGAATTAGTCACTATCCAAACGTTTCAAAGCCTTGCATAGACACATTCTTCATTAGTAACGGTCGTTACACAAACCCGTAACGGTCGTTACAATGAGCTTAACAGTCAATACGAGATGGAATTAGTCACTATCCAAACGTTTCAAAGCCTTGCATAGACACATTCTTCATTAGTAACGGTCGTTACACAAACCCGTAACGGTCGTTACAATGAGCTTAACAGTCAATACGAGATGGAATTAGTCACTATCCAAACGTTTCAAAGCCTTGCATAGACACATTCTTCATTAGTAACGGTCGTTACACAGACCCGTAACGGTCGTTACAATGTGCTTAACAGTCATTACGATATGGAATTAGTCACTATCCAAACGTTTTCAAAGCCTTGCATAGACACATTCTTCATTAGTAACGGTCGTTACACAGACCCGTAACGGTCGTTACAATGTGCTTAACAGTCATTATTATATGGAATTAGTCACTATCCAAACGTTTCAAAGCCTTGCTTAGACACATTCTTCATTAGTAACGGTCGTTACACAGACCCGTAACGGTCGTTACAATGTGCTTAACAGTCATTATTATATGGAATTAGTCACTATCCAAACGTTTCAAAGCCTTGCATAGACACATTCTTCATTAGTAACGGTCGTTACACAGACCCGTAACGGTCGTTACAATGTGCTTAACAGTTATTATGAGATGGAATTAGTCACTTTCCAAACGTTTCAAAGTTGTGCCAGTTGTGCCAGTTGTGCCAGTTGTGCCTGTTGTTCTGTTGTGCCAGTTGTGCCAGTTGTGCCAGTTGTGCCCGTTGTGCCGGTTGTGCCTGTTGTGCTTGCCAGTTGCGCCGTAACGGTCGTACAATGTTAAACAGTCATTATTATATGGAATTAGTCACTATCCAAACGTTTCAAAGCCTTGCATAGACACATTCTTCATTAGTAACGGTCGTTACACAAACCCGTAACGGTCGTTACAATGAGCTTAACAGTCATTACGAGATGGAATTAGTCACTATCCAAACGTTTCAAAGCCTTGCATAGACACATTCTTCATTAGTAACGGTCGTTACACAAACCCGTAACGGTCGTTACAATGAGCTTAACAGTCAATACGAGATGGAATTAGTCACTTTCCAAACGTTTTAAAGCCTTGCATAGACGTATTCTTCATTAGTAACGGTCGTTACACAGACCCGTAACGGTCGTTACAATGTGCTTAACAGTCATTACGATATGGAATTAGTCACTATCCAAACTTTTTCAAAGCCTTGCATAGACACATTCTTCATTAGTAACGGTCGTTACACAGACCCGTAACGGTCGTTACAATGTGCTTAACAGTCATTATGAGATGGAATTAGTCACTATCAAAACGTTTTAAAGCCTTGCTTAGACACATTCTTCATTAGTAACGGTCGTTACACAGACCCGTAACGGTCGTTACAATGTGCTTAACAGTCATTATTATATGGAATTAGTCACTATCCAAACGTTTCAAAGCCTTGCATAGACACATTCTTCATTAGTAACGGTCGTTACACAGACCCGTAACGGTCGTTACAATGTGCTTAACAGTCTACTATTACGAGATGGAATTAGTCACTATCCAAACGTTTTAAAGGCTTGCATTGACACGTTTTTTCTATTAACGGTCGTTACACAAACCCGTAACGGTCGTTACAATGTGCTTAACAGTCATTACGAGATGGAATTAGTCACTATCCAAACGTTTCAAAGCCTTGCATAGACACATTCTTCATTAGTAACGGTCGTTACACAAACCCGTAACGGTCGTTACAATGTGCTTAACAGTCAATACGAGATATTATCATGGAATTAGTTCATTAGTAATCGTACAATGTGCTTAACAGTCATTATTATATGGAATTAGTCACTATCCAAACGTTTCAAAGCCTTGCATAGACACATTCTTCATTAGTAACGGTCGTTACACAGACCCGTAACGGTCGTTGCAATGTGCTTAACAGTCATTATTATATGGAATTAGTCACTATCCAAACGTTTCAAAGCCTTGCATAGACACATTCTTCATTAGTAACGGTCGTTACACAAACCCGTAACGGTCGTTACAATGAGCTTAACAGTCAATGCGAGATGCCAGTTGTGCCTGTTGTGCCTGTTGTGCCTGTTGTGCCTGTTGTGCCAGTTGTGCCAGTTGTGCCAGTTGTGCCAGTTGTGCCAGTTGTGCCAGTTGTGCCAGTTGTGCCAGTTGTGCCAGTTGTGCCAGTTGTGCCAGTTGCGCCGTAACGGTCGCTACAATGTGCTAAACAGTCATTATTATATGGAATTAGTCACTATCAAAACGTTTCAAAGCCTTGCTTACACATTCTTCATTAGTAACGGTCGTTACAGACCCGTAAAGGTCGTTACAATGTGCTTAACAGTCATTACGAGATGGAATTACTCACTATCCAAACGTTTCAAAGCCTTGCATAGACACATTCTTCACTAGTAACGGTCGTTACACAAACCCGTAACGGTCGTTACAATGAGCTTAACAGTCAATACGAGATGGAATTAGTCACTATCCAAGCGTTTCAAAGCCTTGCATAGACACATTCTTCATTAGTAACGGTCGTTACACAGACCCGTAACGGTCGTTGCAATGTGCTTAACAGTCATTACGAGATGGAATTAGTCACTATCCAAACGTTTCAAAGCCTTGCATAGACACATTCTTCATTAGTAACGGTCGTTACACAAACCCGTAACGGTCGTTACAATGAGCTTAACAGTCAATACGAGATGGAATTAGTCACTATCCAAACGTTTCAAAGCCTTGCATAGACACATTGTTCATTAGTAACGGTTGTTAAACAGACCCGTAATAGCCATTACAATGTGCTTAACAGTTATTACGAGATGGAATTAGTTACTTTCCAAACGTTTCAAAGCCTTGCATAGACACATTCTTCATTAGTAACGGTCGTTACACAAACCCGTAACGGTCGTTACAATGAGCTTAACAGTCATTATTATATGGAATTAGTCACTATCCAAACGTTTCAAAGCCTTGCATAGACACATTCTTCATTAGTAACGGTCGTTACACAGACCCGTAACGGTCGTTGCAATGTGCTTAACAGTCATTATTATATGGAATTAGTCACTATCCAAACGTTTCAAAGCCTTGCATAGACACATTCTTCATTAGTAACGGTCGTTACACAAACCCGTAACGGTCGTTACAATGAGCTTAACAGTCAATACGAGATGGAATTAGTCACTATCCAAACGTTTCAAAGCCTTGCATAGACACATTCTTCATTAGTAACGGTCGTTACACAGACCCGTAACGGTCGTTACAATGTGCTTAACAGTCATTATGATATGGAATTAGTCACTATCCAAACGTTTCAAAGCCTTGCATAGACACATTCTTCATTAGTAACGGTCGTTACACAGACCCGTAACGGTCGTTACAATGTGCTTAACAGTCATTATTATATGGAATTAGTCACTATCCAAACGTTTCAAAGCCTTGCATAGACACATTCTTCATTAGTAACGGTCGTTACACAGACCCGTAACGGTCGTTACAATGTGCTTAACAGTCATTATGATATGGAATTAGTCACTATCAAAACGTTTTAAAGCCTTGCATAGACACATTCTTCATTAGTAACGGTCGTTACAGACCCGTAACGGTCGTTGCAATGTGCTTAACAGTCATTATTATATGGAATTAGTCACTATCCAAACGTTTCAAAGCCTTGCATAGACACATTCTTCATTAGTAACGGTCGTTACACAGACCCGTAACGGTCGTTACAATGTGCTTAACAGTCAATACGAGATGGAATTAGTCACTATCCAAACGTTTCAAAGCCTTGCTTACACATTCTTCATTAGTAACGGTCGTTACACAAACCCGTAAAGGTCGTTACAATGTGCTTAACAGTCATTACGAGATGGAATTAGTCACTATCCAAACGTTTCAAAGCCTTGCATAGACACATTCTTCATTAGTAACGGTCGTTACACAAACCCGTAACGGTCGTTACAATGAGCTTAACAGTCAATACGAGATGGAATTAGTCACTATCCAAACGTTTCAAAGCCTTGCATAGACACATTCTTCATTAGTAACGGTTGTTACACAGACCCGTAACGGTCGTTACAATGTGCTTAACAGTCATTACGAGATGGAATTAGTCACTTTCCAAACGTTTCAAACCCTTTCTTAGACACATTCTTCATTAGTAACGGTCGTTACTCAGACCCGTAACGGTCGTTACAATGTGCTTAACAGTCATTATTATATGGAATTAGTCACTATCCAAACGTTTCAAAGCCTTGCATAGACACATTCTTCATTACTAACGGTCGTTACACAAACCTTAACAGTCATTACGAGATGGAATTAGTCACTTTCCAAACGTTTCAAACCCTTTCTTATACACATCCTTCATTAGTAACGGTCGTTACAGACCCGTAAAGGTCGTTACAATGTGCTTAAGTTATTACGAGATGGAATTAGTCACTATCCAAACGTTTCAAACCCTTGCATAGACACATTGTTCATTAGTAACGGTTGTTAAACGGAGCCGTAATAGTCATTACAATGTGCTTAACAGTCATTACGAGATGGAATTATTTACAGTTGTGCCCGTTGTGGCAGTTGTGCCTGTTGTGCCAGTTGTGCCTGTTGTGCCAGTTGTGCCTGTTGTGCCAGTTGTGCCAGTTGTGCCTGTTGTGGCCAGTTGTGCCAGTTGTGCCTGTTGTGCCTGTTGTGCCAGTGTGCCTGTTGTGCCAGCTGTGCCAGTTGTGCCTGTTGTGCCTGTTGTGCCAGTTGTGCCTGTTGTGCCAGCTGTGCCAGTTGTGCCTGTTGTGTTGTGCCTGTTGTTGTGCCTGTTGTGCCTGTTGTGCCAGTTGTGCCAGTTGTGCCTGTTGTGCCAGTTGTGCCTGTTGTGCCAGTTGTGCCAGTTGTGCCTGTTGTGCCTGTTGTGCCAGTTGTGCCTGTTGTGCCTGTTGTGCCTGTTGTGCCTGTTGTGCCAGTTGTGCCTGTTGTGCCAGTTGTGCCTGTTGTGACTTGTGCCTGTTGTGCCAGTACCACCAAAAAAAAGCATATTATTAGTATCAGTACACAGAATATTGCAGTATACACATACATTTCCACATCAATATTTTTAAACAACAATAATTAAAAAAGAGTTCCGCCTCTTTTGTCCAGTACATGTACTTAGTGTGTATGCTTTTTGTTTTTTAAAATCAGTTCACAATAAAAAATAAAAAAAAAAAAAAAAAAAAGAGGCTTGGAATATTGGGTAAAGGAGAATATTTACGATCATAAAATCATAATGTTTTTTCTCCGGACAACAGGGAGACAGAACTTGAGTTCCAGGTGTGTGTTTTTTTATCATTATAGACGGTATACATATTTCTGATAATAATCAACACTCAGAGCAAACAACTGCGTGTAGCACATCTTTTGGTAAGATAGGGGTGTGTGGGGGTAAAGAAGGAAGGTAGGGGAAAAGAGGGGGGTGGGGGTGGAAAGGGGGAGGTAAAGAAAAAAAAGGAGGGGGGTATTCTTAGTATAATTATTTCGAACAAAACATTTAAAACGTGTCTTTTAAATAAGTTATAGCACGTACAAATTAATATCATAGTCAAATAAAAAGTTAAGGGGGGTAAAATAAAGTCTTGTTCTTATTGTTGTCGCTTTAGGAAGTCGTTCTCTGCACCGGTCTGTCTTTCACATTTTATATACGTGTACGATTAATTGCAAACATTGGGGAGAGGGGGGGGGAGAGAGAATAAAGCAACATTAGTGGGATTCAATACAGACTCGAGCGAGAGAGAGAGAGAGAGAGAGAGAGAGAGAGAGAGAGAGAGAGAGAGAGAGAGAGAGAGAGAGAGAGAGAGAGAGAGAGAGAGAGAGAGAGAGAGAGAGTCATTTTAATATTTTTTTCCGCTCAGGTCACAAGTATGTCATAACATTATGCGTCATTCAGTCATCCTAGAAACAGGTTCTGTCAGCACGAAAACGTGCACTATCTTTGTTTTCTTGTTCTAGATTTACAACTAGGGGAAGACGGGGTAAAAAGCGCATGGGCGGGTAAGAAGCCCACCCCAATTATCTCATGAAATAAAGAAAATGTCAGTCAAAGTTGCCCATGAGACGAATGCTAGACATTAACGCTCGTCTCATGGGCAAAATGAGACTGAAATTTGCTTCATTTCATGAGATAATTGGGGTGGGCTTCTTACCCGCCCATGCGCTTTTTACCCCGTCTTCCCCTACACATTTCCATTGTATTGGACGAATAAATATTGTGATTGTCCCCAAAAAAAATTTCAAACCTCGGTGTGTGCGCGTGCGTGCATGATTGCGTGTGTATGCGTGTGTGTGAATGAGTATTCTATGACTCTCAAATCAGGGGCATTTTGCTATATCTTAGTGCTGCAGTCTATCCTTCATATCGCTGTGAGAGAAGGAGATGATCATCAATACTGTACATGCATGGTCATGGAGAGAAAGCATTTTTTTTTCTCTGAACATTTTTTGGGGGGGTTTCGAGAGGTGTAACCAGAGAGAAAATCTGTTTACCGTCCTCCGGTCTGGAACAGACACATATGTGACCCGTCACCACAAAATGAGTCGTGATGTCCCAGATGTCACTTTTGAGTTATTAACAAATTGTTATTTTGCATTCAAAAAGCATTCCAACAAACCAAAAACTTTGTAAATCGGACTATTTGTTGCAAAGTTATGAAGATTTGAAATCGTATACTCAGGGAATCGGCAAAATGAACAAATGCAACCGGAAATTTTCTAAATGTGTACAAAACAACCAGATGTTTCTGATATAAACACACTTTTAATGCAGAAATGATTGTTCTTACACTTCAATGCTTATGTACATTGTAGATAAAGACCCATGGTTCAATACTAAGTCAAAATCTGAGAATTGATGATTTGACCCCCTTCCACATAAAATTGTCCCTAGGGGACAAGTGAACTAGGGACAATGCGACTCATTTTGTGGTGACGGGTCACATATGGGACATTCATAAATATAAAGATGGTGGGGACGATCCTGGAGACAATGCCCGGGGGCAGTGCATCACCAGTAAAGTCCCGAAATTTAGCAATACAGATATAAGGATTTGGCGTAATCAGTGGACCCAAAGCCCTTTTATGTTGATCAGAAGGCAAGTGCTCTTCAAGATCAATTCACTGATAGAACTGTTCAAAATTGGGGGAAAGGGCATCTCAAGTAACCCCGGCTACAGACATTTGTTGTTGGTTTTTTTGCATTCTTCTTCTTCGATCGTTCAGACAGTTTCCTGTCAATTATGAGCGCAGATGCGTCATGCTGCCGTTATGCACAACTAAGAAAGTCCGACCTCGGCTGGAGGAAATGTTTTGAAAGTGAAAAAAGGCAGGAGAATGGACCGGTAAGGCAGAAAGATAGTAGATGACAGCAAGCCAAGGGGGGAAAGGCAGAGTCAAAGAGTGACAGATTAGAGGAAGCTACAAGCACGGAACTTCCAGAAGGTGGGGGAACTATTTACACAAAAGACCCCCCAGTATCCCCACGGGGGAGTTTTTGCATTGATTTTTCTCTGAATTCAGAGAATTCTCTGAAAGTTACCATGCCTGATGCAGGAATGTTGCTCTGCCCTTAGGCTTCAGCACAGCGAGCCTTACAAGGTGTACAAGCCAGAATGTTTTACTACTGTATCACAACAGGAACGAAGAAGGCTGATAATGCCCTCTGGCAAAATACCCCTCCAGATAATATTGTGAACACCAATCTTAACCTTTACCGGATGTTGCTTGTGATTATGCTTCTCCAGATGATGCGGGTCTCCTCGTACCCACAGATTCTTACATGCATTTTAACAGTATTTATCCCTCTCCAGATGATGCGGGTTCTCCAGGGACGGTATTCACGTTGAGATAGCATGAGACTTAGCATGATGCTAACTTAGAAGCTCTTCCAATGTCCTATAGGATTTAATAGGACTTTTGGAAGAGCTTCTAAGTTAGCATCATGCTAAGTCTCATGCTATCTCGACATGAATACCGTCCCAGGACCCATACTCGTCAAAGAGTCACCATGTGTTTATACTTCTCCAGATGGCGCGGGTCTCCCCACGACCCATACTCAATGCACTGCAGTGACATATTTCTGCTCTTTAAAGTATGGGCCCTCCGTGACCCACGTTACATAGGAGAAGTAGGGATGTTAAAATGACGTATCTAATTATTACTTTAGTTTTTGGTGTATTAGCACCAAAAGTTGCTGACATATGCCAAGCTATGTTTTAAATAAATACCTACAATTGTATTATCATAGTCCCAATAGTTCCGGAGATATTAAGTCATTTGTGCGTCTCTGGGTCTTGGACGACCCATGAAGCACGGTAAAGGTTAATTAATACAGACTCAGAACGGAATACCGTATTATACAGACTTCAAGGCGCACCTGGTTATAAGGCGCAACCCCGAAATTTAACACAAGTCAGATTTTGTTACTATATTTTCTTACTATATTATCACACACACATTATAAGGCACTATCCCCCGAAGTCAGTGTGGCTGCCCACATGGCGGGGTAATCAAAAACGGTCACACACGTAATGTTCTCATCCCTAGCTGATGCATTTGTACCAAAGTGTTCAAGTGCTCTGGCTGTTGGGATGATCCCTGGAGTCTTTAAGCCAGGGAACAACAACAACAATAGCACAGGGGTCTCTCAATCTGGGAAAGAAGTATCGCCTTACAGTCCGTAAAATACTGTAAATTGATTGTCAAATCAATACCAGCCATTGCATGTGTGTGTGAAAGTAAAACATTCTCTCAATCCTGAAATGACACGTTTCAATGTTCTCTGAACCTTCCAACTCCTGAAGTGGTGACCACATTAACAATAATGTCCAGTGTGTGTGTGTGTGTGTGTGTGTGTGTGTGTGTGTGTGAGAGAGAGAGAGAGAGAGAGAGAGAGAGAGAGAGAGAGAGAGAGAGAGAGAGAGAGAGAGAGAGAGAGAGAGAGAGAACACTGAACTGTTTTAATGTCATTGGCTTACATAGCTTAGATGACATGGGGGTGCGAAGAGAGAGAGAGAGAGAGAGAGAGAGGAGAGAGAGAGAGAGAGAGAGAGAGAGAGAGAGAGAGAGAGAGAGAGAGAGAGAGAGAGAAGGAGAGTGTGTGTGTGTATGTGTGTGTGTGTGCGCGTGTGTGTGTGTGTGTGTGCGTGTGTGTGAGAGAGAGAGAGAGAGAGAGCTGTGCATACAGGATGGGTGGGGATAGTGTTAGAATTGGCTACCATCTGTTAAAATTGGCTACCGTCAATCTGAGCGAACATACTAAAAGCACAAATACTTTCCGTATACAAAATGCACAAAATTAACGTTTGATAGTCAAAAAGCGTGAAACCCATCCGTTTGCTAATCAATGCTCCTGGCCACTAAGCCGGGAAGGTGGAAGTAGGATTTCGAGCAGGGTATGTTGGTGGTTTTTTCTTACTTTAATTTTTAAAGTTTGCTCATAAAATGACACAAAGTAAAATGCCAAATTATTAATGTACGGTCGTTCAAAAATTTCTGGGAACTTCAGTCATTCCAAGAAATATGAGAAGTGCCTTGTTGGACATTCGTTGAAGGCAAGGAATGGATTGTTAGTAAAATCCACGCAAGTTACGCTTGTGCGTGCATGCGTTCGTGTGTATGTGCTTACTATGCCAATAGTCGTTAATGTAATTAGGCTTATAGTATATTATCCATGGGTGTAACTATACAAAATGAAAAAACCTGAAAGGCCGGGGTCATAGGGGTAATGTCCCCCTGCAGCTGACGAAAAAATTGATTTATGAAGGAATTTTAGTTAGTTTTTTTCCACAATTTATATAAATGCTTATTTTAAAGTGTTTGAAAAATACAGTAGACACACAAAGATCTTGTTTGACAACTTAAAAAAAAAAGAAGGAAATTCCTTTTCTGGTAAAATTCAAAAACTCCTAACTGCACCGAGCCCTGTTTTGGTCCTGGTACCGTGGTCGTGGGTGCGTCTTACTCCTAACTGCACCCAGCCCTGTTTGGTCCTGGTACCGTGGTCGTGGGTGTGTCTTACTCCTAACTGCACCGAGCCCTGTGTGGTCCTGGGTGTGTCTTACTCCTAACTGCACCGAGCCCTGTGTGGTCCTGGTACCGTGGTCATGGGTGTGTCTTACTCCTAACTGCACCGAGCCCTGTTTGGTCCTGGTACCGTGGTCGTGGGTGTGTCTTACTCCTAACTGCACCGAGCCCTGTGTGGTCCTGGTACCGTGGTCGTGGGTGTGTCTTACTCCTAACTGCACCGAGCCCTGTTTGGTCCTGGTACCGTGGTCGTGGGTGTGTCTTACTCCTAACTGCACCGAGCCCTGTTTGGTCCTGGTACCGTGGTCATGGGTGTGTCTTACTCCTAACTGCACCGAGCCCTGTTTGGTCCTGGTACCGTGGTCATGGGTGTGTCTTACTCCTAACTGCACCGAGCCCTGTTTGGTCCTGGTACCGTGGTCGTGGGTGTGTCTTACTCCTAACTGCACCGAGCCCTGTTTGGTCCTGGTACCGTGGTCATGGGTGTGTCTTACTCCTAACTGCACCCAGCCCTGTTTGGTCCTGGTACTGTGGTCATGGGTGTGTCTTACTCCTAACTGCACCGAGCCCTGTTTGGTCCTGGTACCGTGGTCGTGGGTGTGTCTTACTCCTAACTGCACCGAGCCCTGTTTGGTCCTGGTACCGTGGTCATGGGTGTGTCTTACTCCTAACTGCACCGAGCCCTGTTTGGTCCTGGTACCGTGGTCATGGGTGTGTCTTACTCCTAACTGCACCGAGCCCTGTTTGGTCCTGGTACCGTGGTCGTGGGTGCGTCTTGGGCGGTTGATGCGGGTGGTGTGGTGTGGATTGGACTAGGCTGGCAGAACGACTGGCAGTTTGGTTATTATTATTATTATTATTATCATTATTATTATTACCTGGCCAGAGGCCGGGGTTTTGCGATTGGTTTGTGTGTGTGTGTGTGTGTGTGTGTGTGTGTGTGTGTGTGTGTGTGTGTGTGTGTGTGTGTGTGTGTGTGTGTGTCTGTGTATCGATTATCTTAAAAACTACTGTTTGGAAATAATCCAACACATCCATGCTTGAACATGCACACACACAGATACACACACACACACACACATCTATTCACAGAAAATGGGCGAAACACAATATTAAAATGGAGATCATTATTCCAATAGAAAACCTAACAAAACCAAGAACAGATAACACACACACATATAATATATATAATAATACACAAACAACAAGTCTTAACAATCCATATATTACATATGCATGTTAAACGCAAAATTTGAATGAGAACTAAATTTAATTTACTACGAAAACCAAAGTACAAGAGGTCAAATGTATGCCACAATGAAACAAACATATTCCAAATCTAGACCATAATGAAACAAACATATTCCAAATCTAGACCATAATGAAACAAACATATTCCAAATCTAGACCATAATGAAACAAACCTATTCCAAATCTAGACCATAATAAAACAAACATATTCCAAATCTAGACCATAATGAAACAAACATTCCAAATCTAGACCATAATGAAACAAACATTCCAAATCTAGACCATAATGAAACAAACATATTCCAAATCTAGACCATAATGAAACAAACATATTCCAAATCTAGACCATAATGAAACAAACATATTCCAAATCTAGACCATAATCAAACAAACATTCCAAATCTAGACCATAATGAAACAAACATTCCAAATCTAGACCATAATGAAACAAACATATTCCAAATCTAGACCATAATCAAACAAACATTCCAAATCTAGACCATAATGAAACAAACATATTCCAAATCTAGACCATAATGAAACAAACATTCCAAATCTAGACCATAATGAAACAAACATATTCATCCTCATCGTTGGCATCTGTCCATCCAACGACCGCAAAGAAACGACAGTGTACACTCTCCCATCATACAAGAGCAGATGCGTAATGCTGTCGTTATGCGCCTACCTAAGCAGAACTTCAGATTGTTTTCAGACTTCATGGGTCATGTGACCCCTGACTACAGAAAATGAGGGGTCATTATATCAAAATGATGGGCCTCTAATGTGTTATTTAAATGTTAAACCTAAATTTCATTACAATGCATTATGCGTGCAAGCATACGTGTGCAGGTGGATGTGTGCAAGAAAGTGTGTGTATGAACAGAACTGAACTTATATTGCCATAACCACAAAAAAAACAAGGTATTATTTGGCACACATACATCATAAATAGAGGGAGAGAGAGAGAGAGAATACAGGGGGGGGGGGGGAGAGAGAGAGAGAGAGAGAGAGAGAGAGAGAGAGAGAGAGAGAGAGAGAGGAGAGAGAGAGAGAGAGAGAGAGAGAGAGAGAGAGAGAGAGAGAGAGAGAGAGAGAGAACGAACGAACGAAATTTTATTTATACAGGGTAATGAGATAAGTAACATACTTTTTTACACCCAGCCCTGTGGTAAACGAAAATATCGAAATAAACAACAATTACAAACAACATCCAATTAAAGAATATAATAAATGACAACCATGAATATCATGTAAAAAGTGAAGAGAGAGAGAGAGAGAGAGAGTGAGAGAGAGAGAGAGAGAGAGAGAGAGAGAGAGAGAGAGAGAGAGAGAGAGAGAGAGAGAGAGAGATTGAGAAGGAAAACTATTTGGCTTAGCACATACGTTTACCGTCATGAACTGAGGTAGTTGTAGCCTAAATCTAGAAAAAGAAAACAAAAATAGTGCACGTTTTCGTGCTGACAGAACCTGTTTCTAGGATGACTGAATGACGCATAATGTTATGACGTATATTTGTGACCTGATGGGAACACCATTAAAATGACTCTCTCTCTCTCTCTCTCTCTCTCTTTCTTTCTTTTCTCCATTCATGCTTAAAAATTGGCATGCGCCAGACAGGCGCATTACAAGGTGTAAACATGCATCATTTTGAAAAATAATGCGTGAATGGCGCGGGCGCGCCAACAATCTGAAGTTCTGCCTAAGAAATAATTTAGGTCCAGCATGTCTGTCTTCTAGAACAAAGGCAGAATGGACCAGTAAGGCAGAAAGATAGCAGATGACAAAGGGAAAAGGCAGAGTCAAACTCAGAAAGAAAGTGGCAGATTTGGGGAAGTTACAAGCACAGAACTTCCAGAACGGTGGGGGAACTATTTGTACGAAAGCCCCCTGGTACTCCCACGGGGGTGGTGTGTGTGTGTGTGTAAATAATAACAAATCAGCAGCGCAATCATGCAGATCCGCATTTAAAAAACCCTATAAAACCTTTCATGATGATGACAGTGAAGTATATATTATAAGAGCACCGGGCTAACATTGAATGCCTTTGTTGGATATTATAAGCTAGGGATCAATCTCATAATAATAATATTGGCAAATGTTAAGAAAAGCCCCCTCCTCTGCACCCTTCCATTCATTTCAGGACGGTTTCATGTTAGGGTTAAGGTTAGGAATAGAGTTTGGGATAGGTTTAGGGTCTGCTTAGTCATTAACTTTTATTATTTTGTGTATTTAACACTAAACTGACCCTAAGCCTATCCCTAACCCTATCCCAAACCCTAACCTGAAACCGTTTAATCCACATAAAAAAAAACAATTGATGGTATGTTATGAGATTCACACTTAACTGACCCTAAATCTATCCCTAACCCTATCCCAAACCCTAACTGAAACCGTCTGAAATAAATGGAAGGGGCAGGAGGAGGGGGCTTTTCTTAACATTTGACATATTAACCCTTTCACCGCCAATGTCGCATTTTTGCACCACAATGATTTAACACCCATGTCACTAAAAGGCATCAAATCAGGGCCTGTTATCCAAAGACCCTATTTTCTTAATTTTGGGAGGTAAGGATAGGCCTAATGTTATATATGTCACAGAGGAATTAGCAATATTGCAGATTTTTTTTTCTGTACCCAGTTAAGTTTAATGGTATTTTTTGGCTGAAAAATGGCTGGCGGCGAAAGGGTTAAAAAAAAAAGATGCATTATCAAAAGATAATTCACCAAATCATTAAAACATGGTAATAAACAACAACAAACACAGCAGACATGACAGACGGGGGTTATCCCCATCGGGGTACCGACAGTTGCTCCTCGACATTTGCTCCCAAACAATCGCCCCTTGACAATTGCTCCTAGGTGTAATTCCTCCCGAAGCATTTGCTCCTCGAAGAGTTGCTCCTTGGATTTTTGCCCCTGGTCTTAGAGTCTTCAAATTTGGCATGGAGGTACTTTGGCTTATGCCCGTTCTGATGGCATACCGATCAAGGTCAAGGTCACGGTCCGGAAGATCGGTAGGCCTTGAAAGTGGTAGGGGTCTACAAATTTGGTTTTAAGCCATATTTTCCACATTTGTGCTTGACAGAAGCGCTTCAGATTGTGTGTGGTATTGCATACCCTAGAGTAGAAAACATCCGAGCATAAATTATCGCCATGCTGACCTTGACCTTGAAGTGTGACCGTGAAAACCGAAATTTCCTTCTTTGCGCTATGTATTTCTTGTTCAAGCTGTATCTCGTGAACTAGAAGACAGAATCCCTTCCAATTTTGTGTCACTAAGAGTATAACACAGTCGTACATAAATTATCCCTCGGAAATAGAATGTCGCCGAGCGGCAGACATGTTTCCGTTTTTCTTCACCCTTCTATATCTCGTGAAATACTGTATACAATCACTCCCAATTTTGTGGGGTGTAGGTGCATCACCCAAAGGTCACAAGGAGGACGGGGACCTAAGATGTGAGGGGGAAGGGAGGTACAGGGCGGGGCATGTACAGGGCGTAACCGGCAAAGGACATATCTACCGCTCGGCGATGCCCTTGTTTTAAAAATCAAGTCGATAGAAAGAAAAGAGGCAGCATTCTGTCTACTATGTCCGATTTCTGCAAATGATCTGTCTCGAATGCCAAACTTCAGATAATTATAAAATAAAAACTAGACAAGATAACTCAAGTCCGTTTTGTGTGTATTATTAACAAGGAATCTTTGCTCCATCATGAAAATTTTAAAAAATCTCAATTTATGCTAAAATTCCATTATGTTTGTTTTTCCCATGCAGTGTCACAGATACACACAGTCAGTCAGTCAGTCAGTCAGTCAGTCAGTCAGTCAGTCAGTCAGTCAGTCAGTCAGTCAGTCAGTCAGTCAGTGTCAGTGTCTGTGTCTGTGTCTGTGTGTGTGTGTGTGTGTGTGTGTGTGTGTGTGTGTGTGTGTGTGTGTGTGTGTGTGCAAGTGTGTATGTGTGTGTACTTGAGTGTGAGTGTGCATGTGTGTGTGTGTGTGTGTGTGTGTGTGTGTGTGTGTGTGCAAGTGTGTATGTGTACTTGAGTGTGAGTGTGCATGTGTGTGTGTGTGTGTGTGTGTGTGTGTGTGTGTGTGTGTGTGTGTGCGCAAGTGTGTATGTGTACTTGAGTGTGTGTGTGCATGTGTGTGTGTGTGTGTGTGTGTGTGTGTGTGAGTGAGTGTGTGAGTGAGTGTGTGTGTGTGAGTGTGCTAGAGTACAAGCATGAAGTGAGTAATAATAACTATGTTTGCATGCATGTTCAGGTCCTTCATCCTGAGTTCTGGCAAGGGGTAATGTTAGGTAAACGTGTGAATCGTTTTCTCATGAATACGAATGTACTTAAAACACCAACACATGATACAGTAATAGCAAAATTCTTTCATTTTTCACCTTCCAAATTGAACACATACTGGACAAATAAAACCTTCTGCCTGCTTCAAAGTTGTTGAGGTTTTTTGTTGTTGTTTTTAATTCTGTATAGTAGCATAAATCCTCTTCTCAAACTCTCAAAACAAAAATTAGTTTTAAAAAATACAAACTAACTGTTCACAAACAAATTTATAAATCCTTTTTTTTCCCCATTGCATACATTAAAACATTCAAAATATAGCTTAGGGTTTTAAACAAACAAACAAGCACATAAATAAAGATAAAAAAATGTACCCATCATATAGTGTGACCATTGTAAACATTCCTAAGATCAGACTCTCCACAAAAAAACCCAAATCAGCTGGTCTCCCCGCTGCGCACAGCAGACACATTCCGATTTCGGAGGAGCTCAAAGGAGAAAAGTTACTTGGAAGATTTTTTGGGGGGGGAAAAAAAGGGCAGGAGAATGGGGCTGATAAGTCAGAAAGATAGTAGATGAGAGAAAGCAAAGGAAAAAGGCAGAGTCAAAGAGAGAGGCAGATTAGAGGAAGTTACAAGCACAGAACTTCCAGAAGGCAGGGGAACTATTTGTACTTCTCTACTTGTTTACTACAGTTGAACCTCCCTTATGAGCAGAGGTTCCGCTAGCCTACCAAAAGTTTCGGTGGACAGTACCGGCAACAGGAAAATATTCCGGTACTGGCCATCACACAGCCGGTGCAATCAAACTTCGCTGTGCAGAAAATATCTGTACATAGATCTATGCGATTGTAATACGTCATTGTATGTTGCCTTTTAAGACCAAGTTACGTCACTTTTGTGATGTTGTCGTCATCATCAGACAAACAGAACGACAGAAAGACGTCAGAGGGGGGTATACAGATAAGAAACCGGAGAGCAGAGAGCGGGAAGCCCACAAGCGGGAACACAACTTTACTATTTACGTAAGCATGACGCAAAACTTTTATCGCGCATCTGCCTGATGTAGGTGTGTGACGCAGGGTCTTTCCTTACCAGCTCGAAAGAAAGTCTCAGGTACCGGTACGCGATACCGATGACATTAATTCTTATCGGTACTAGACCAAAAAATATCGGTAAAAACCGGCATATGCCGGTCTAACGGAACCTCTGCTTATGAGACCTTCAAAAATCATCCCAAATGAGGTCTTATAAGGGAGGTAATTGTAATACTTACAAAGAAGGGCAATGTCTCAGAGAAGTAGGTCTTATGTGGGAGGGAGTCTTATAACGGGAGGTCTTATAAGGGAGGTTCCACTGTAGTAAAACGGTCCCTACTACGATGACCTATAATACTGTAATGACTGGCAGTTACGGACAGTTTTGACCAGTCAGTTCGGACGTTGGCACACCGAGGTTCCACTGTATCAGAGAGAAAAGATTTTGGCCCATAAACTGTTTAATAATGATGCGTCCCCCAAAGACGGAGTGTGGCTGCCCATGTGGCGGGATAATCAAAAACGGTCACACACGCAATGTTCTCATCCGTAGCTGATGCACCCTGTGATGATCCCTGGAGTCTTTTAGCCATGGTAAGCCAGCAACAACAACAACATAATGAAGTGGTCAATGAATTGAGATAATCACGCATTGTCTGTTGGACGATTAGTACACATGCTGCTGAAAACTTCATTACAGTCAATCCAGTAGTTTTAAGCCATGGAGACTGGAAGTGGAGCACATTTTGTTTGTTTGTTTGTGCACACAGAGGTACCCCTTTGGATGCACATGCACATGCGCACATGCACACTCACCAAAAATTCTCAAGAATCTGCAAAGTTCTATTCTTACATAGGGGAACAAAAAATATGACATGAAAACGCTTCAAAATCGACTCATTTAATAGCAAACCTTGTTGGCTACACGCTTACCCCTTTACCCTTATGAGAAACACACACACACACGAACACACACACACACACGAACACAAGCACACACACACACAAACACACACGCACGCACACATACACACACACACTCACAAACAAATTCTCTCAAGAAACACACAAGGCCCTTGCTACAACTACAAGCTACTCCTATTAATT
The DNA here is from genome assembly GCA_017654935.2 of Phymorhynchus buccinoides. Lineage (NCBI taxonomy): Eukaryota > Metazoa > Mollusca > Gastropoda > Neogastropoda > Raphitomidae > Phymorhynchus > Phymorhynchus buccinoides. Next base: position 44,482,754 of record CM065697.1, read on the forward strand.
ATTAAAAATAGAGGGGGGAAAAAATCACATGGAAAGCATCAAGATCAACTCGAAGTTATCCACATAGTGAATCTACTCACACACACACACGCACACACAATCTGACGCCCCGAGCATGGAAAGCACACTAAGCCTTTCTTCGACCAGCAAAGTACTTCTATCCTTACAAAATAATAAATAACAAAATGACATAGAACGCATGAAGATAAGCTCGAAGTCATCGGAAAGCTCACCAAGTCAGTCAATAGCTTCTTTTTTTTTTAATTCATAAGAAACACACACATGTATGTATGCATGCACGCTTCGTACACACGCACACATGCGCGTGCACGCACACACACACTAACACTAACACACACGCGCACACACACACACACACACACACTACAAACAGTTTCTCACAAACCGATCACACGCTTCACGACTCTCACTCACCACCCCCACCACCATCCCCCCCTCCACCACCACCACCCTCCTCCTCCTCCTCTCTGTCCCCTTGACCCTGACCTTTGTCGCCCTTCGACCCCCGACCTTCGGCACCACCGACGACGACCTTGACCTCAATCTGCGACACCTGACTGCTGCAGCTGCTGTCTAAAGAAACGTTGTGGTGGGGTGGGTGGGAGGGGGAGGGGTGGGAGGTGGTGGGGAGGATGGGGAGGCGGGTGCGGTTGAGCACACCTCCAGCATCTGCCGCAGCGTCTGGTTCTCCGTCTGCAGGCGGGCCACGCGCTCCTGCGTCCGATTGGCCCGCTCGTCGTCCAATCGCACGGCCCGTTGCATCACGCCCGACATCTCCTCCACCTTGTCCAGGAGCTGGCAGACTTCTTCCTGCAAAGTAGAAAAGAAAAAAAAATTCTTCGTTGTTATCTCGTTCTGACCACACACACACACACACACTGTGGGGATACCGGTAGGGATCTTTAGTACAAACAGCTGCCCCACCTTCTGGAAGTTCTGTGCTTCTAACTTCCTCTAATCCGTCACTCTCTTTGACTCTGCCTTTTCCCTTTGCTTACTGTCATCTGTCCCTGTCACAGCTGGTGTTCCATGTCCTGCCTGCAATCGCCTGATGTGTGCTTCTGAGTTTGGTCTCCGAAGCCACACGCGCATCCACCGATGAGGGCACAGCGAGAGTGTCATTCTCGGACCCGAGGGGAAGGCCATGATGATGATGATGATGACTGTCATCGACTATGTTTCTGCCTTATTGGTCCATTCTCCTGAATTCTTTTCTCAAGAAACGCATGCAGAGATTTTCTCAAGCCGAAAGACGGACCTAACTGAGCCTAACTATTTCTTAGTTAGGCGCATTAATGGCAGCATGACGCATCTGCGCTCATAATTGACAGGAAACTGTATGAGCGATCGAAAAAGAAGAAGAAAATCTCATCCTGAGAAATTTATGTTAGGGTCTCACACTGATGTCCTGAGGCCAAGGTCATATTGCATAGCCCAATATATAAATTTAAAAAAAAAAAATGCTATTCTGTTCCTCCCTCAGTCCAGAGACATTAAGTCGCTGGGCTAGTTTCTCACAACAGGCTTGGAAAGTCAAAAATATCAACAACAAAAATTATATTTTGAGTTATGGGTATTTTCGTGCTCTCTAACATCTCATCTTTCATATTTATCAAAGGACAATCTTTAAAATGGTCTCTAAATGGTCTTATAAATGCTTTAAAACGAGTAGGTCAAATGCATTTTCTTCAGCTAGGCTAGACTTTAGACTAGACTGTGTTTTCTCCAAATGGCCGACTCTCGCCCTACTAACTTTAAATGTTCATAACTCTGGAACGGAAAAAGATACAAGAATGGTTGTTGTATCATTAGAAATAGAAGGGTCTGAAATTTCCAAATGCATAATTTTCTCATAATGGTCAGTTTGACACTTAATGTCCCTCTGGGTCACAAATGTCCTATTAAACTGGGCACTGGCAGACTTTGTCCTATTGATTTCTGCAAGAATGGGACATTTTGTCCTATCAATTTTCTTCGTTTCAGGACAGTTTGTCCAGTCACTTTTCCACCCTCACCGGTGCATCGCTGGTCTCGTGGGACCATGCACAAGAAGACAGCACTACACATCGCTGGTCTCGTGGGACCATGCACAAGAAGACAGCACTACACAAAGAGCCACACCCCTGACCTTGGCTTTGTGGTGGTGTTGCCCCTCAGAGGACTCCACCCTGCTGGCCCTGAGCAGGCCGACGGTGTGCTGGCGGTACTTGTGCATGATGAGCTGCAGGGCCGACTGGTGCTCCTCCAGGGCCAGCTGCAGCTCCTGCTTCTCCTGCTGCAGGTCCCTGATCTGCCGGTTCTCCTGGGCCAGGCCCACGGCTAGGGTGGAGCGTGGCCGCTGCCGGGCCATCTCCTTCAGCTCGTGGAGTCCGTCCTGTACTGAAGGGGAGAATGATGAGGATG
>CM065697.1:44485677-44513177 GCA_017654935.2 Phymorhynchus buccinoides
GTCATGTGGTGGTGACCGACTGAGTCGCTCATTGAAAGAGGAGAGAGAGAGACTCAGACACTTTATTTTACAAGGATAAGAATTTATGCTGGGCCTAGTCTTACATTCTGTCCTTGGTTCTGAGCATGCAACACATAACTAATACTATTAATGAACATTGAGACACAGGAATATCGCCAACAGAAACAACAACGATTAGCAGTAATATAGCAACGACATGGTAGGTAGAGCATCAACATCAGCAATAAAAACTAACAGATTAGAAAACTAACCAACCGAATAAACAACAAACAAATAAATCAATGACACACCTCTTCCTCCTACAATTCACTTCTTCTAGCTCCCATTACTAATACTATTACTGTTACTGTTGCTACTGCCATTGCAACAACTACTACAACTATCTACTACTACTACTACCACCACCATCACTACTACTACCACGACACTCCCACTACAGTGCCTACAGTAATATAACAATGACATGGAGAAAGGGAGACTGAAGACAAAGACTTCAATTCACAGAATAATGCTACACCTGATTGGGGGCGTTTAAAAATATTCTGGCAAATTCCTCCAGAGTAAATAAAATGTTTTATTTATAGAGGGTTAAATCTCCTCCGAAATCGGAATGTGTCTGCTGAATGCAGCGAGGACGCCAGTGAAAACTGGAAGATGGACACATGCGTACCCATTGTGGCCTTATGGCCCGGGAACGCAGAAGAACAATAAGAAGAGTGTTAAATGCATTATCAGTCACCTCTGTGAAATACCCAGAAAAAATACTATCAGTTATCTCAGCGACACGCCCAAACTTCCTATAGGTGGAACCTCCCTTATTTATAAGACCTTCAAAAATCATCCATAATGAGGTCTTATAAGGAGGGGTCTTATAAAGGAGGTAATTTTAAATACTTACAAAGAAGGGCAATATCACAGAGAAGTAGATCTTATGTGGGACGGAGTCTTATAATGGGAGGTCTTATAAGGAGGTTCCACTTTATACAAAAGAAACAATAAGGCTGCCCGCACCGTTTGGCATTCCCTGGAGATGTTTGATACTAACATTTAGACATTTGTTTGTTGGTTTACCCTGTCTAAAAGACTCCAGGGATAATCCAAACAGCTAAAGCTGAAGGCTTGAACACTATGGTACAATGCACCAGCTAGGGATGAAGACATTACCGTGTGCGACTGATTTTTGAATTACTCTGCCACTGAGCAGCCACACTCCGTTTTGGAGACTGATGATGTTATGCTTGGGAGCTTGTCATGGCTAAAGGCAATCACCGAATAATTATGCATGCATAACAACATTTTGGATGTAGCCTTGGTGTTCTAGTCTATGTCTATTGGTCTGACACAGCATTAAGCCAAGGCGGATTTAGGCATTTAAACCTGGTGACGGGGCATCTGGTGGTTGCCTCGTGCCTCCATACGGGGAGCTGGACGAACCCACCCCCCATGTCCACCAGTCTCTCCCCGTGGGGATACCGGTGGGTCTTTTGTATAAATAGTTCCTCCGCCTTCTGGAAGTTCGGTGCTTGTAACTTCCTCTAATCTGCCACTCTCTTTGACTTCTGCCTTTTCCCTTTGCTGTTCTATCATCTACTATTCTTTCTGACTTTTGGCCCATTCTCCTGCCTTTAAAAAACACATCTTCCAAATATTTGTTCTCCTTTGAGTTTCTCCGAAATCGAAAATGTGTCGGCTGCACGCAGCAGGGGAAACCAGTGAAAACTGAAAACCGGACACATACATACCTTACCCATTTATGGCCATACGGCCTGGGAACGCATAGGAAGAAGAAGAAACCTGGTGAGTTTACCTTGAGGAACTCCACCTTGTCGTCTGTGGAACACGTGCCGATGACTTCACAGCCTGCATTCTTACACCACTGCACCTGGGGACAGACAGAGACAAAGAGAAAAAGAGAGACCAACTATGACAACTTTATTAAACGATGATTAAGATTTTAGGCAAGGCCTATTCTTCCAATCTGTCCTTGGTTAATTAAGGAAAACAACAAAAACACATAGAAACATGGAAAACAAAAGGAACATGTGCAACGCCCAGCGGCTGCAAAGTCCCCTCGCAGCATCGCCGAGCTACTCGGAAATCGGAATGTGTCGGCTGTACACATACATAAAAACGCATCAAAAAACAGCACGTAACTACATAAAAAAAAGGCATCAAAACAGCACGTAACTGAATAGGTTTTTTATATATAGCCTTAGGGTTCGGACCCGTGATTTGAGCGCGCGCGATCATGCGCACACGAGCGCACAGAACAATTCATGACAACTGTGTTATAGACCATTCATCAAGAAATGTTGTGAAAAAAACTACATTGAAATACATGCAAAACTTCGCGAGATATTAGCGATTATGTTTTTCGGGGTTTGAACCCCGTAACTGGCGTGACCTTGACCTTAATGTAAAACTAAACTAATACATCAGTGGATAGCTTGCATCTTGGCAAACTAGTATACCAAATTTGATGATGATAGACTGAATAGTTTTTTAGAAAAACGGACGAATAGCCGGACGGACGGAGGCACGCCGGACGGATCAGACAAAAACAATAGTTCCCTGAACCTTCGGCTCGGGGACTAAAAACGATTACATACAAGAAATGCAATCAAACACATAAATACATGGGTGCAACTACACAAAATAAAAAAAACCTGAAAGGCCGAGGTCCAGGGGGTAATGTCCCCCTGCAGTATTTCTGTTTTGTTTCCCGCACAGAAGAGGTCGCAAGCCATCTGACTCGATCAGTGAAATTTAGAACCCGCCCTATTCGGCCCTGTCACCTGACTGGGCCCGTCTGAGTCAGACTGATCAAGCAGGATGGTATGCAAAATGAGGTGAAACGTCACGACCTGATCGAGTCACATGAGGCAGTCGCATAGTCTGTCTCCAGCTTAAAACGATACAATGTAATCGTCTAAATACAAAGCAAAAATAAACAAATACAATTAAAAATGACTGTTGTTATATAATAAAATCAACATACATACTAACACAAGTTATCAAACACACTAGCAGAATACACATGGTCAGGACCGGATCGGGGTGGGGGTGGGGGGGTGTTGGGGGGGGGGGGGGGGGGGGGTACTGGTTTCCGGGAAAAAACCCTCTGCCCCAAGCATGTACCTCATACAAGAATGAAAACTAAGAAAATGTCTACATTTGTGCCTTAATAATCACTAAATTGCTAGATTTTCCCTGGACTTCGCCCCCTAGGCCCCCAAAAGGATGTTGCCCCTTAACCTGGAACCTATGCAACTCCCTGGACCCCCCCGCCGGAACACCCCCCCCCCCCCCCCCCTTACGAATCACTTCCGTGGGGATACCGGGGAGTCTTTTGTATAAATAGTTCCCCCACTTTCTGAAAGTTCTGTGCTTGTAACTTCCTCTAATCTGTCACTCTCTTTGACTCTGCCTTTTCCCTTTGCTTACTGTCATCTACCATCTTTCTGCCTTACCGGTCCATCCATTCTCCTGCCTTTTTTCACGAAACACTTTCAAAAAGAGACTTCCTCCAGCCGAAGTCGGACTTGCTGGGCCTAGCTATTTCTTAGTTAGGCTCATAACGGCAGCATGACGCATCTGCACTCATAATTGACAGGAAACTGTCTGAGCGATCAAAGAAGAAGACCCCGGAAACCTATGCAGTTCCCTAGACCCCCGGAAGAACCCCGCAGCCCCCCCCCCCCCCCCCCCCCTTACGAATCACTTGGTCCGGCCCTGCATGATGCTCTCTCTCTCTCTCTGAGCTCTTTGTTTTGCCTCAGGGCTGAGTGTAAAAAAGCAATGTTTGCTTATCTTATAACCCTGAATAAACAAAATTTCGTTCATTCGTTCGTTCTCTCTCACACGCACACATATGTTACTTACTGCAAATTGGCCCGTACCACCAGCGGCAGCTAGAAAAGAAAGCAATCTTAAATAAAGAATCATTCATAATCACATTCATCAGCCCATTAATAAGGCGTTCTTTCCCCGAGGATCTTTCATAAAAATAGTTCCCCACCTTCTGAAAGTTCTGTGCTTGTAGCTTCCTCTAATCTGCCACTCTCTTTGACTCTGCCTTTTCCCCTTAGCTTTTGCTTTTGCTTTCTGTCTCTGTCTGAATCTCTTTCTCTCTGTTTGTCTGTCTGTCCATCCATCCGCCTCTCTCTCACTCTCAGGGCTGAGTGTAAAAAAGCTTTGTAATGCTTATCTCATTACTCTGGGTAAATAAAATTTTGCTTTTCGTTTTGTTTCGGTTTTTTTTTTTATCTCTCTCTCTCTCTCCCTCCCTCACACTCTCCTGTATTGTAAATGCTTGTAAATGAGGTAGAATGGTATTTTTGTTTTTGCAAAATTTGTCTATTATATTTAGTCATGTAATTGGTATGTCGATGACAGTATGATTTTATTTCAAGTTGTAGTATTGTATCCAAACTTGATTGAGAGTGTGAATGTGGTCTATGTTTCTTCTTAGAATTTTTATATTGTAACTATTTTACTCTTGTATAATTGTGTGTGAGTATGTGCGTGCATGTATGTGTGCGTGCGTGTGTGTGCGTGCATGCGTTCATGTGTGTGTGTGCATGTGCATGTATGTGTGTGTGTGTGTGTGTAGGTGTGCGTGTGTGTGTGTGTGTGTGTGTGTGTGTGTGTGTGTGTGTGTGTGTCTGTGTATGTGTGTGTGCGTGTGCGTGTGCGTGTGCGCGCGAGCGAGTGTGTGTATGGGTGAGAGAGAGAGAGAGAGAGAGAGAAGGCTGCGTGCAATCATCGTGTTTATTTTACTTTCTAATGATTCATTATTTTGTTTCCCTTTAATGTTCTTGTTATCAATGTAAAGCGCACTGAGCTCAGGTGAGAAAGAGCGCTATATAAATTCCCATTATTATTATTTGGCTAAATGTCATTAAATCGTCAAACTGTCAAGTGTCTCCCTCTCTCTCTACCAAAACAGAACAGACCACATTATAACACAACATTTACACGATGAAGGCCTGCGCTGTTGAACACCCACAAGCATTCACTGACGCAGACAAAAACTCCATCCTAACGGGCAAACAGACAGACTGAACGCGAAACTAAAAAGAAGACTCACCGGTGATCAGTACTTTGTCCCCGTTCTTGACTTCCGCCACCTATGGGAGAAAACAGAAATACAGTGGAACCTCCCTTATAAGCCCTCCCTTATAAGCCTCCCTCCCATAATTTTTATAAGACCTACTCCCCCGTGGGGATACCGGGGGGGTCTTTTGTATAAATAGTTCCCCCACCTTCTGGAAGTTCTGTGCTTGTAACTTCCTCTAATCTATCACTCCCTTTGACTCTGCCTTTTCCCTTTGCTTGCTGTCATCTACTATCTTTCTGCCTTACCGGTCCATTCTCCTGCCTTTTTTCACGAAACGCTTTCAAAAACATTTCCTCCAGCCGAAGTCGGACTTGCTCAAATGCTGGGCCTAACTATTTCTTAGTTAGGCGCGTAGCGGCAGCATGACGCATCTGCGCTCATTATTGACAGGAAACTGAGCGATCAAAGAAGAAAAAAGAATAAGACCTACTTCTCCAAGACATTGCCCTTCTTTGTAAGTATTAAAATTACTTCCCTAATAAGACCCCTCCCTTATAAGACCTCATTTTGGATGATTTTTGAAGGTCTCATAAGGGAGGTTCCACTGTACCTCATTATTGGATCGCCTTGGTTTAACCCCTTCCCTGCCCAGTCCCCTGTCTACTAGGGGAAGACGGGGTAAAAAGCGCATGGGCGGGTAAGAAGCCCACCCCAATTATCTCATGAAATGAAGCAAATTTCAGTCTCATTTTGCCCATGAGATGAGCGTTAATGTCTAGCATTCGTCTCATGGGCAAATTTGACTGAAATTTTCTTTATTTCATGAGATAATTGGGGTGGGCTTCTTACCCGCCCATGCGCTTTTTACCCCGTCTTCCCCTACGTGGTGCGTGATGTCATTGATGATGTCATACCTTTCGATGCCATAGCCCTGGAATGGTGTTTTTTGGTTTAGACAAGTCAGGAAAGATATATCTCTAGACCATTTTCTCAGATTGAGTCTAACAGGTCTCACTGCATTAAGCCTTTAGGTCATGCCTGGAACTCATTTCAGTGTTGTTTCTCTACAAGTTGGGGCCTTAGTTGGTTCTGTACCACGATTTTCAGAGGATTGTATCTCAGATTACTCTGATGCCTGCAGGACAGACAGATACTTGACCTTGTCCAAGCTGATGGCTGCCGTCAGGCCGCTGAGCATGAAAGGCAGGAATTTGGGATCCACCGCCGGCAGAGGCACCGCTTGCTTGGCTTCCACAATCTACCACATAAATCACAATTATTCAGCTTTTATCATTAATAAAGTGCGATTCAGTGAGGAAAAAGCATGGTATAGACAGATACTCGACTCAACTTTATTTTGTTCTTGTATAAAGAATCCTCTTGTGGGGATACCGGGGGTCTTTTGTATAAATAGTTCCCCTCACCTTCTGGAAGTTCTGTGCTTGTAACTTCCTCTAATCTGTCACACTCTTTGACTCTGCCTTTTTCCCTTTGCTTACTGTCCATCTACTATCTTTTCTGCCTTGCTGGTTGATTCGCCTGCCTTTTTTTAAGAAACACTTTCAAAAAGATTCCCTCCAGCCGAAGTCGGACTTGCTGGGCCTATTTCTTAGTTAGGCGCATAACGGCAGTATGACGCATCTGCGCTCATAATTGATAGGAAACTGTCTGAGCGATCGAAGAAGAAGAAGTCTAAAGAATAATTTTGTTGCTGTCACGTCACAAACATTGTGGTTGTCCCTTGGATGCGAGGATGACATTCTCGCTGTGCCCTCATCGGCGGATGCGCGTGTGGCTTCAGAGACCAAACTCAGAAGCGCACATCAGGCGATTGCAGGCGGGACATGGAACACCGGCTGTGACACTGACAGCGACAGATGCAGCTCTGTGACGCCGCTCTCGTGCTGTTGCCAGGCACTGCCGTTAATCATCCTCGAAACTCTTCACGGCTCTCCTGGTCAGGGCACATCACTGGTTCTGTTGGCTGCAGCAGCTTCGAGCTGACGAGGCTGAACCCTGGCCCACTTGAGGTTGGCCTTGAGATTATTCCTTGAATCTCTTCTTGGGGCGACCCTGCTTGCGGCTGCCTTGTGTCAGCTCAGCGTAGAGAAGCTGACGAGGGATCCTGGACTCCTCCATGCGGATGACGTGGCCAGTTCAATGAAGCTGAGCTTGGACAGTTGGAGGATTTTCTCTTCGATGCTCGTCGTGCTGGCTCTGTCAAGGACCTCTTGGTTGGTAACGCGGTCCTGCCACTGTATTCCGCATGATTGACCGCAGAGAGCGCTGGTGGAATTGCTCAAGCTTCTTGATTTTAGCTGCGGTACAGAGTCCGTGTTTCGCAGCCATAGAGCTGTGATGTGCGAACCACAGCATTGTACACCTTCAGCTTGGTTGAGAGACGAATGTTTTTGTGCTGCAAGACTTTGGTGCGGAGTCTGCCGAGTGCCTGGCTGGCTTTCTGGATTGTGGCTGCAATCTCTTTGCCCAAGGGTGAAAGGGTTAAAGTGTGTTACATTACTCACCTTGTAGTCGGCGAAGGCTCCGTAGCTGAGGTAGACCACGGGTTGTCCCACAGTGAAGCTACCCACACTCTCCCCTATAGCCGCCACCTCCCCTAAACCCTGTATGGACAGCAGGCAAAGAGCAAACATGGTACCTTGCAACACACTTTACCCTATAGCCGTCACCTCCACTAAGCCCTGTATGGAAAAGTAGGAACACACATGGTACCTTGTACCACACATTACCCTATAGCCGCCACCTCCACTAAACTCTGTATGAACAGCAGGCAAAGAGCAAACATGGTACCTTGTACCACACTTTACCCTAATATAGCCGCCACCTCCACTAAACTCTGCATGAACAGCAGGCAAAGATGACACATGGTACCTTGTACCACACTTCCCCTATAGCCACCACCTCCCCTAAACCCTGCATGATAAACCCTCCACACTTTACCCTATAGCCGTCACCTCCACTAAGCCCTGTATGGAAAAGTAGGAACACACATGATACCTTGTACCACACTTTACCCTATAGCTGCCACCTCCACTAAACTCTGTATGAACAGCAGGCAAAGAGCAAACATGGTACCTTGCAACACACTTTACCCTATAGCCGCCACCTCCCTTAAACCCTGTATGAACAGCAGGCAAAGAGCAAACATGGTACCTTGTAACACACTTTACCCTATAGCCGTCACCTCCCCTAAACCCTGCATGAAAAAGTAGGAACACACATGGTACCTTGGTAAGTTATCCGCATTCTCCCATATAATCACAACCTCCCCTAAACGCTGTATGAAAAAGTAGGAACACACATGGTACCTTGGTAAGTTACCCGCACTCTCCCCTACAATCACAACCTCCCCTAAATGCTTTATGAACAGCAGGCAGAGATGACACATGGTGCATTAGTAAGCTTAATACTGCTATCGCTGTTGATTTGAAAGAGAGAGGGGGTGGAGCAGAGAAGGAAACAAAAGTGAAAGATAGAGAGGGAGAGAAAGACAGACAGACACAGAGGGGAGGAAATGGAGAGAGAGAGAGAGAGAGAGAGAGAGAGAGAGAGAGAGAGAGAGAGAGAGAGAGAGAGAGAGAGAGAGAGAGAGAGAGAGAGAGAGAGAGAGAGAGAGAGAGAGAGAGAGAGAGAGAGAGAGAGAGAGAGAGAGAGAGAGAGAGAGAGAGAGAGAGAGAGAGAGAGAGAGAGAGAGAGAGAGAGAGAGAGAGAGAGAGAGAGAGAGAGAGAGAGAGAGACTGACAGACAGACACACACACTTTAGAAAAGACAAAGAGAGACACATTAGATCAAATAAATGAAATGTAACAAAGGTAACGAGATAAGCATAAAATCAATAATGCTTTTGGATTGACAGATCTGAGTGAAGGCTTTGGTCAGACACAGAGACAGTTCTATTTTGGATTTAATTTTTTTTTGGTGTGGGGATGTTTGTGAGGGAGGTGGGGGTGCGCCTTATAATATGATGCAGCTTTTAGTCAATTCTTCTTTTTCGGTGTTCCCAGGCCATAAGGCCATAATGGGTAAGGTACATATGTGTGTCTGTTTTTTTAGTTTTCACTGGTCTCCCCACTGCATACAGCTGACACATTCCAATTTCGGAGGAACTCAAAGCAGAATTATTTGAAAGAAAGGCAGGAGAATGAGCCAATAAGTCCAGAAAATAGATGGTAGTAAGAAAAGGAAAAGGCAGAGTCAAAGGGAGTGACAGATTAGAGGAAGTTACAAGCACAGATCTTCCAGAAGGTGGGGCAACTATTTATACAAAAGACCCCTGGTATCCCCACGGGGAGAGACTCGTGGAGGGGGCGGGGTCATCAAGCAGCCGCATATGGAGACACAAGGCATCCAGTCGGCCACTGCCATGTCTTAGTCAACAGCATACAGTATTACACATCTTGAATGCAAATTGTTATACCGTAAAAACTGGACTATAAGACGCACCTGTATATAAGCCACATCCCTTCAATTGACAAAATATTAGGTATTTATTCACACATAAACCACATCAGTTCATAAGCCGCAGAGAAAATTAAATGTGCACAAATATAGAATTTTTCCTGTCAGAACATGAGAATTTAATGCTCTCAGACACTTTAAATGTGAGATTTGAATCTATTGATAACCAAAACCAGTTTTGAGTCTCAAAGAAGCTCAAAATAGGCTGAAGAATGTGGCCAGAAACAGATTTAATCATACTGATAAATGTATAATGGGGAAACCCCCACACATAAGCCGCATCGGTCTATAAGCTGTATGGGCCAAAGTTGAGGAAAAAAAGTAGCGGCTTATAGTCTGCATTTTACAGTACTATGCATATTTTGAATGCTGAATCGTCTATGAAATTGGCAAACCTCTATGTAGGCCAAATTATACCTCAAAGCCGGCATCGAAAGGCGGTTTGTGTGAAGGATCATAACGACCGGCCGTGAAGTTGACATCAGAGGCATTGATTCCCACATACCTGAATGAATGAATGAATGAATGAATGAATGAATCTTTAATTTAATGTCTTTTCACATGAATAGTGATTTTAAACAACATGCGCAAATGTAAACAATTAAACCAATTTTTTTTTTTTTTTTTTTTAAATGCAAGCTTTAAATTTTTTTCATAAAAATGACAACACACAAAGTAAATGATACTGATGAGAGACTGATACACGATAATGTAATCTTTTTTCTTTCCCCCCCCCCCCCTCTTATACATGTATTGGTTGTCCATTCGATGTGCATGCTTTCGTTGTTGTTGGATTGTGTCTTGTGCAAAACCAAAACGATTTCCTTTGTATTACGATGCATTGGCTGATTAAAGAATCTTGAATCTTGAAAAACATCTACAGTAAGCTTCCAATAGGCGTGGACAGCACTAATTTTGCAATTAAAGCAATGTCAATTTTTGCGTCACTTAAGATATCCTTGGTATTATTATACTTATGAAAAAAGTCCATATTGAACATTCGGTATTTAGAGAGCAACATTGGGCATTCTAATAGTAAATGATGAATTGATAATCTCTGGGTGCAGAGACCAATTAGTTTCTATGTATTTAGTTGTCCATGAATTTAGGCATATACACATGTACATACATATACATACCTGAATCAAGAGATAAACGTGCATTATTTACCTTGAAACATTATTATTGCTAACATTGTAACAAACTGGAATTCTGTTTCTTCCATTACCACACACACACACACACACACACACACACACACACACACATACACACACACACACACGCATGCATGCAAGCATATAAACATTCAAACATGTTCACTTTTGAGCATATGTGCAGACAAGCACAGTAAAAGCATTTGAAATAATAATAATATATTTATATAGCGCTTTACCTCAAATGAGCCCAAAGCGTATTACAATTGAATATTCATCAAGAAGTAGACAAAAAAAAGTGTTTAAGAATGACACAAACCAGCAACGCATATATTACAAAGCATCTCTCTCTCTCTCTCTCTCTCTCTCTCTCACACACACACATTTATTGACACCAACTCATTATTCATCTTTCATTCAGTAAGCCATAGCAACTGAGTTGCACGGACTGACCACATACACCAACACACATACACAAACGTTAGAGGATACACATACAAATACACTCACACACAACGTACGCACGCAGACAGACACACACATACATAGTACCATCGATGACTACCTACCAAGAACCTGAGTCGGAAGCATCCCTCTTTCATAAAAATAGTTCCCCCACCTTCTTGAAGTTCTGTGCTTGTAACTTCCTCTGGTCTGCCACCTTCTTTAACTCTGCTTTTTCCCTTTGCTTTCTATCTTATACTACCTTCCTGACTAGTTATTGGCCCATTCTGCTGCCTTTCTTAAAAAAAAAAGTTCCAAATAACTTTTCTCCTTCGACCAGTTCGAGCTCCTCCGAAATCGGAATGCGTCGGCTGTACGCAGCGGGGAGACCAGTGAAAACTGAAAACCGGACACATATGTACTTACCCATTATGGCCTTAAAGCCGCCTGGGAACGCAGAAGAAAAGAATAAATACAGAAAAAGGGGAACAAAGAAGAAGAAAATAATAAGGTTTTTTTTACTGACTTGTTGCGGATCAGCAGTTCTCCCTCCGCAGGAAGTGGCACCGGGGCCTCAGTCAGCTTGGTGACCTGGGAAAAGTTGGACCCCAGCTGAGTGACCACGATCTTCCGCATCATCTTGGGTAGCTGTCCCGCTGCCATGGTGAACGATCGATCTCGATATATATGCTGTCAGTCTCTTTCCCTGGAACAACGGATAGTATTAATTAATTAACCCTTCTACTTTATAGAAGAGTATGTATGTACTTTTTTATGTTCTTGGTTGTCCGTTATATCCCCCCCCCTCCCCCGAAGACAGTGTGGCTGCCCACGTGGCGGGGTAATCAAAAACGGTCACACACGTAATGTTCTCATCCCTAGCTGATACATTTGTACCATAGTGTTCAAGTGCTTCGGCTGTTGGGATGATCCCTGGAGTCTTTTAACCAGGGTACGTCAACAAACAACATACTCCCCCCCCCCCCATGGGGATACTGGGGGGCTTTTATATAAATAGTCCCCCCACCATCTGGAAACTGTGCTTGTAGCTTCCTCTAATCTGTCCCTTTCTTTGACTCTGCCTTTTCCCTTTGCTTACTGTCATCTACTATCTTTCTGCCTTAGGGTACGTACACATACATGCGGAGATTCCGTGCAGAAACCCGTGCGCAATCCGTAAATAAGTAAAAGAAAGAAGGGAAAAGATTTGCGCACGTGTCCGAATTTCCTCTAATCTGTACATTTGTACCCTTCTTTCTTTTACTTATTTACGGATTGCGCATGGGATTTCTGCATGATGGGTGTACGAGGCCTTACCGGTCCATTCTCCTGCCCTTTTTCAAGAAACACTTTCAAAAAGATTGTCTCCAGCCAAAGTCAGACTTGCTGCATGGGCCTAACTATTTCTGAGTTAGGTGCATAACGGCAGCATGACGCATCTGAGCTTATAATTGACAGGAAAGTGTCTGAGTGATCAAAGAAGAAGTCTGTTTTATCTCAGCTGACAAGAGGAAACTAACTGAATATAACTGTTTTTTCGAGTGCGCATGCATTATTGCTTTAACGGCAGCAACAGTGAGAAAAGATCTATAAAAAAACAAACATGGCAGGATGCTTGGCAGTGAATGTCTTAATTGTATTTGGTGGGAGCGTAGAGCAATGTCTATATTTGCCCATGGTGCTAGAAGAGTTAATGTGCAGAGGCAGATTTGAAGGGGGAGGGGGGGGGGGGGGTGTTAAAGAGGTTCTGTACACCACCAGCACCACCCTCTCCTCTAAAAAAGTACAAAATAGAAAGTAAATCCATGATCACATATGCAACTCCAAGCCAGAGTTTTAGCTTAGTCTATGTACACTCAACTATTTCCGTACGGAAATGTCTAATGTAAGTAAAAGAAAGAAGGAAAAAATAAGCGCCATGCGCTTACGCACGGAAACACGTCCGTATGTTTTCCTTCTTTCTTTTACTTACTTACGGCATTTCTGTACAGAAATATTTCTTCTTATTCGTTCGATTGGGGATGTTTATCCTGCGCACGGAAATGCATCCATATATTTTCTCCTTCTTTCTTTTAGTTACTTATGGCATTTCTATATGGAAATATTTCTTCTTCTTCTTCTGATTGGGGATGTTTATCCTGGCCCACGCCCAAAGTCTTCGTTTAGTGCTATTGGCGCACAGGATGCATGCTATGTGAGTTTGTGTCATCCATACTTAGCTGTGTGTACATAGCCTTATTCTGAAGACTACAGCACCAGAACTACTTATCCCTAAGAGCAACTGCTATGAGGATGTAAAACCTTCTACTAACAACAACAAGCCTTATTCTTCTTCTCCCGTTGAGTATCCACAATTATCAGTTTGATTTTATATTATATGCGGTCGAGGTCCGAAGTCGAGCATCAAAGAGAAACAAAAACCTACTCTATGAAGATGACCCAGCCAGTCAGGTCTTGCTGATCGAGCCCCCTCTCCAAGGAGAGGCCTTCATTGCACATTTCAGTTCAAATTATGGTCAGCTTCTGGGCGATGTGTGCGTCTGCACATGCACGGGTGTGTGTGCAAACCCCCCCAAACCCAACCTAGCTATTGGAACCACCCCCATTTTAACTATCTGACCCGCCCTGATGCGTAAGCTAGCCAGGCTGTCTTTTCTAAAAAATGACTACCAGATCACAAAGGGATAGCTATTCTGGAAGGCTGGGCATAAATTGGATGCCTTGCCTAGGGTACACCCACACTCTCTAGAAACAGCTAGCGTTGGGGATGGTCCCTCCTAGTTTGAGCTAGTCATTTTATATAGTTAATAGTATATATTTATGTAGTGTAATGCTGCCTTTAGAATGAGAGAGAGAGAGAGAGAGAGAGAGAGAGAGAGAGAGAGAGAGAGAGAGAGAGAGAGAGAGAGAGAGAGAGTCCACAATAAACTCTCTGCTTAACCTGTTGTCAACTTTATATCAAGTTATGCTTCATGTTTTGGCCTCAAGCAAAGCGGCAGCATCTCTTGGTGGCTTCTTTTAATTCTGACTTGGTTCATGTCTTCACTCGGCACAACACGCTTCAAAGGGAAATAATCGATTTATCAAGTGAAACTGTGAAGCCAAAGAGTTAACGTTCCTTTCTTTTTCAAGGTCTACAGTCTACTCTATCAAACTGACTCTATGTCCTTGTTTGTCACAGGGGAAGAAAAACAAACTGGCGAAAGAAAACTGCTCGCTTGCCCCTTTCATATTTATTATATCGTATTCCCGGCTCTCTGCTCGTTTATACGTTTGGTTTGGTTCGTTTATATGGTTTGTATGATTCCTCAACTATTGCACCTCTTTTCCACTTATCTAGTCATATTAGTCATAATACTCGGGGTCACAATTTAAAACTAACCAACACTAGACAGTTTCATTCATTCTTTACTAAGAGAATAACTAATTTATGGAACAATTTATCCTTTGATACCGCCAATGCACCTTCCGTAAATGCATTTAAAAATCGTATTGACAAATAATTATCTAAACATACTTTTTCTACCAATTTCAGCATTTTCCGTTTCAGCTGCTACACTCTGGAACTCACTCCCTTTCAACTTTCGTCATGCCAAAGGCTTGGTAACGTTTAAGTCTGCTCTGAAAACCCACTACTTCAAACTGCAGCTGCAGAGTACATCTAAAACTTAGAAAATATTGCCAGCCACTCCATTTGTCCATCTTGTTATGTGTATGTGTGTTATCACGTGTTCCGTGTGTGTGTGTGTGTGTGTGTGTGTGCGTGCGCGTGTCACGGTCACAAGTGTCTGTGTGTGTGCGTGTGTGGACAACAAACAGACATGTGTGCGTGCGCGCGCACGTGTGTGTGTGGTGTATGTGTGCGTGCGCATGTTTGTCACATAGTGCGCGTGTCACGGTCACAAGTGTCTGTGGTGCGTGTGTGGACAACAAACAGACATGTGTGCGTGCGCGCGCACGTGTGTGTGTGGTGTATGTGTGCGTGCGCATGTTTGTCACATGTGTGTGTGTGCCGTGTGTGTGTGTGTGTGTGTGTGTGTGTGTGTGTGTGTGTGTGTGTGTGTGTGTGTGTGTGTGTGTGTGTGTGTGTGTGTGTGTGTGTGTGTGATGCGTTCACTGTAGGCCCCTATATGAGTGTATGTATGCATGGTGTGTGTGTGTGTGTGTGTGTGTGTGTGTGTGTGTGTGTGTGTGTGTGTGTGTGTGTGTGTGTGATGCGTTCATGTAGGCCCCTATATGAGTGTATGTATGCATGGTGTGTGTGTGTGTGTGTGTGTGTGTGTGTGTGTGTGTGTGTGTGTGTGTGTGTGTGTGTGTGTGTGTGATGCGTTCATGTAGGCCCCTATATGAGTGTATGTATGCATGGTGTGTGTGTGGTGTGTTTGTGTGTGTGTGTGTGTGTGTGTGTGTGTGTGTGTGTGTGTGTGTGTGTGTGTGTGTGTGTGTGTGTGTGTGTGATGCGTTCATGTAGGCCCCCGGCTATATGAGTGTATGTATGCATGGTGTGTGTGTGTGTGTGTGTGTGTGTGTGTGTGTGTGTGTGTGCGTGCGCTCGCGTGTGCGCGCGCGCGCGTGTGTGCCGTGTGTGTGCTGGCTGTGTGTGTGTCTATCAGGTGTGTATGCTGTTGTTCATGAATATATACGGTGTGTGTGTGTGTACGTGCGCGTGCGTGCGTACATGTGTGTGTGTGTGTGTGTGTGTGTGTGTGTGTGTGTGTGTGTGTGTGTGTGTGTGTGTGTTGACAGCTTTGGTTATTCAAATTAAACTTACCTAGCTTCACTTACTTTGCGTTTGCTTACACTTGCCTAGTGGTCAACGTCTTCGGTTGTAGGCTAGATATACTTAATACATATACATATTAATCAAGTCGACTGTGGCTGGTCAAAGGTGAATTTTAGTATATCTTTGGCTCAGTATCTAGCACACTGAAAAGTGTCTGGCGAATGCGTACTCTGATGTCAGAACACCTTGGCTATGCGTCTTTTTTGAGTGGATTTCCGCACATCCGGCCACGCAAGTGGGCCAAGCAAACAATGCAATAAGCACTCGGGCATAGTTGAAAAACACTATAGCCTATAGTCTTGTAGCAAGCTTTTTAGTATATCGATGCCTAGTAGTAGTAGTAGTAGTAGTAGTAGTAGTAGTAGTAGTAGTAGTAGTAGTAGTAGTAGTAGTAGTAGTAGTAGTAGTGGTAGTAGATAGACAAAATAAGCAGTTAAGCTTCTTTTCCCTCCCATATAGTCCCATTGTATATATGTTGTATATATAGAATATTGACCCGCGTAGAATGTATACATCCTATGATGAGATTGTAGAATGCATATGTCGCAATAGAAATGGGAATCCAGTAGGAATCGGAATCCTACTAGTTTGTACGGCCAGTCGAAAATGGAATCCAGTACAAATTTGAATCAACATATGTTTCAGTTGTAAGAGAAGAAAGACAAAACGAGGGTCGAGTTGATAGTTTAAGAGCAGTAATCATTGAATTCTAATCCCATTGACTGCAGCACTAGAAAATACAACCTAATCCCTTGGGCTGCAGCAATAGAAAAGACAATGCAACCTAGTCCCATGCACTTCCCTCAGGTTGTCTTTTCTAGTGCTGCAGCCAAAGGGATTAGGTTGTCTTTTCTAGTGATGCAGCCAAAGGGATTAGGTTGTCTTTTCTGGTGCTGCAGCCAAAGGGATTAGGTTGCACTGTCTTTTCTAGTGCTACAGCCAAAGGAATTAGGTTGTCTATTCTAGTGCTGCAACCAAAGGGATTAGGTTGCACTGTCTTTTCTAGTGCTGCAGCCAAAGGGATTAGGTTGTCTTTTCTAGTGCTGCAGCCAAAGGGATTAGGTTGTCTTTTCTAGTGCTGCAGCCAAAGGGATTAAGTTGTCTTTTCTAGTGATGCAGCCAGAGGGATTAGGTTGTCTTTTCTAGTGCTGCAGCCAAAGGGACTAGGTTGCACTGTCTTTTCTAGTGCTGCAGCCAAAGGGATTAGGTTGTCTATTCTAGTGCTGCAGCCAAAGGGATTAGGTTGTACTGTATTTTCTAGTGCTGCAACCAAAGGGATTAGGTTGTCTTTTCTAGTGCTGCAGCCAAAGGGATTAGGTTGCACTGTCTTTTCTAGTGCTGCAGCCAAAGGGATTAGATTGTCTATTCTAGTGCTGCAGCGAAAGGGACTAGGTTGCACTGTCTTTTCTAGTGCAACCTAATCCCTTTGGCTGCAGTACTAGAAAAGACAGTGCAAACTAATCCCTTTGGCTGCAGCACTAGAATAGACAACCTAATCCCTTTGGCTGCAGCCTATAAAAGACAGTGCAACCTAGTTCTTTAGGCTGCAGCACTAGAAAAGACTGTGTAACCTAATCCCTTTGGCTGCAGTACTAGAAAAGACAGTGCAACCTTGTCCCTTGCACTGTCTTTTCTAGTGCTGAAGCCAAAGGGATTAGGTTGTCTTTCCTAGTGCTGCAGCCCAAGGGATTAGGTTGTATTTTTAGTGCTGCAGCCCAAGGGATTAGGTTGTATTTTCTAGTGCTGCAGTCAAAGGGATTATAATCCAATTATTACTGCTCTTAATCTATCAACTCCACCCTCGTTTTGTCTTTCTTCTCTTACAACTGAAACAATATGTTGATTCCAATTTGTACTGGATTCCATTTTCTACTGGCTGTCAGTACAAATCGGAATTCCGATTTGTACTAGTAGAAATCAGAATTCCAATTTCTACTAGAAAAAGTCCAGTAGAAATTAGAATTCCGATTTCTCCACTGAGATTCCATTTTCTACTGTGACATTATACATTCTACGACTGGTTCATAGAATTTATATGTCACGGGAAATTTTGGAATCCTGGAAAATTTGAATTGTCCCGAGTTTGGGAAAATTCGGAATTTTCCCGGGAAAATTTGGAATTCTGATTTTTTCCAGATTGGTCTCGGTAAAATTCAGAATTCTGTTTTTTCCCGAAATTGTAGAATGTGTACATTCAATGGACAAACTTATGGAATGTTGATGGGAACCTGAGATGTGTCATAGAATGTTGACTGTTGTGCCTACCTTTACTGGTGTCGAGAACCACTCAGGAACAAGGCGCTCATACTGCTGAAAATGCACGAAGCGAGTCAGCAACAATGGTATCTTGCCTCTCTTTTAATGTAGGTGTCTTCACATTAGAGATAGTTTCTTCTTATGGCTTCAGCCATCATTTTCATGGCCTGGTTATGTGTGTGTGCCTGTGCGTGCGTGTATGCTATGTGTGCGTGCGCGTATGTGTGCATATGCTTGCGGGTGTGTGTGCGCACGTGTGCGGTACCCGTATGTGTGTATGTATTTGTGTGTGTGTGTGCCACGTGCGTGCCGCGTGCGTGCCGCAGGACGTGTGGGTGCACGTGGGTGCGCGTTGGTCAGTGCGCGTGTGCGTGTACTACGTGGGGGGGTGCATAATTATGCATGTGACGTGTGTGCTGTGTGTGTGCGTGCGTGCGTGTGCGTGTGTGGGTGGGTGCGTGTGTGTAGATGCGTGTATGGGTGCGTGTGTGTAGTGGATGTACGTGTGCGTGTGCTACAGGCTTGCGGGTGTGTGTGCGCATGTGTGTGCCCGTATCCTTTATATTCCTCGTACAAACGCTAAGACATATGGTGAACGTTCATTTTCTTTCAGCGCCCCTTCTGTCTGGAACACCCTACCATATGAACTTCGTTCTGCTAAATCTTTCCAGTCTTTCAAAACCGCTCTTAAAACTCACCTCTTCCGGCAATACATCTGATTTCTTCCTTGTCCTGTTTCCTGCCTTAAAATGATGTCCCCCACATTGTGGGTGGGTGGGTGTGCGCGCGTATGTGGGTGTGGGCGTGTGCGTGTGCGTGCGTGCGTGTTGTGGCTGTGTGCATGTTTGTGATAGTTGATATTGTAGTAGCTTATTTATGATTTATGTATTTATTTAAACAATTGTGAAGCGCCGTGAGCTCAAGAGAGAAAGGGCGCTCTATAAATGTTATTTATTATTATTATTATTATTATTATTATTATTATTATTATTATTATTATTATTATGTGTTTGTGTGCGTGGATGGGTGTGTGTATTCGTGTACGTTGGTGTGGGTGTGCGTGGGTGTTTGCATGTGCATGTGCATGTGTAGGCCTGTGTGTGGTGGGGGTGCGTGCGTGCGTGTGTGTGTGTGTGTGTGTGTGGGGGGGGGGGGGGGGGGTGCGTGTACGTGCAGGGCCGGATATAAGGGGGGTTTCCTGGTTTCTGGAAACTACATTCCCTTCCGCTTTCCCCCCGTAAGCTTATCGCTTTTTTTCTCCATACACACTCCCTAAGCTTGCCTCTCGAAATTTAAAAAAACCCAATTTCAATCTCCACCGTCTCCTTCTTCTCAATAACTTTAGTATACAGGGCTCTTGAAGTAACTGTGGATTCGGGTGCTAAAGAAAGAAAAAAGAACAAAACCAAGCAAACGGAAACACCTTGCCTCTGCCTCTGAATCATTGAACTATGAACGTCGAGTCCTTCGGATGGGAACTTAAAGCAAGTCTGACCCGCGCGGCGGTTTACGCACATAAAAAATCCAACAACACCATATCAGTTAAACGTCAATAAGAGCAGTGAGAAATCCCGCTGCCTGGTATAAACCAATTTTGATAGCCAGGTTTCCTAAGGGTCATAACCCCCGCTCCTCCTCTCCGTACCCCCTACCCCCTACTGCTCTGCCGGCGATTGTGAAATAAAAACAATCGGTCTTTCTTGGCGGAAGTTTGAAATTTGTCCGGCCTTCTCCCCTCCCCCCCCCCCCTTTTTGTGTGTGTGATTGATTTCTTTAAAAACCAACCACAACTGGGCTAACTACAATTAAAAACCAATACTATTTTATTGTTATTTTGATGTATTTTATCTTATTTTTCACCGTGGAAGACAATTTTGGACGTGCCGGTTTGTACAATGGACACTAAAGAAACTTATGACCATATAATCATTATGACTTATTTGAGGCTTCAGAAGTAGGCCTATGTTAGGCCTATTTTCTCTCCCGCAAACATTTAACCTCAATACCCCCCCCCCCCCCCCCCCCCCCCCCCCCCCCCCCCCCCCCCCCCTTCCAAAAAAACCAACAACAACCAAAAAACCACGCAAAACATTTTATTATTTTTCAGAGAGAAAGTCTATTTTCCCCGACTTCTTATTATCCATACATCAAGTCTTTTCTTTTAGTTAGTTCTCAATGCACCTCGTGTGTGTGTGTGACACAGCATTATTCAATTAGGTCGTGGTTGATAACACGTTAGGTGCAAATCGGGTACGTGTGTACCTATGGCAAGTCATCTGTTTGCTTTGTTGTACAGTACGTGTCAAAGTGAATGAGTCGTGTATAACTATATGCAGACGCGCGCGCGCGCACGTGTGTGTGTGTGTGTGTGTGTGTGTGTGTGTGTGTGTGTGTGTGTGTGTGTGTGTGTGTGTGTGTGTGTGTGTGTGTGTGCATGTGCGCGCGCGCGCGCGTGTTTGTGAAATAGGCCCAAATATCATTGTGACTTGGCTTAAAGACTCCAGTGACCACCATCCCTGAAGCCAAAGCAATTGAACACTATGGTACAAATGCACTTAGCTAGGGATGAGCACATTACGTGTGTCACGTGACCGTTTTTGATTACCCCGCCACGTGAGCAGCCACACTTTGGACTGATGATGTTATGCTAGGAGCTTGCCATGGCTAAAGACAATCCCCGCGTGACTATGCAGAATATAATACGTCTACATGTAACTACATTTTGATGTAGCCTTGGTGTTCTAGCTTACGTCAACTGGTCTGACACAACCTTATGCTAAGGCGGGACCCTAATAATTATAATGTTAGATTAAAACTTAAGAACTCACCTTCCTTTGTTTTTAAACACCCCAGTTAAACACTTTTTTGCTATGTTCAGGGGCGGACCAAATGATTCGTAAGGGGTGGGGGTGGGGGTGGGGGTTCCACGGAGAGTCCAGTGAGCAGCATAGGTCCTGGGTTAAGGTGTAGTGGCCCTGCGGGGGCTCAGGGGGCTTCAAAAGTGCAATATAGTGTTTATAAAAGAAAAAAATGAGCTATTTTTTTACTTTATAGGCCGGGTTCACATTAGACGCGTAGGCCTAAGTTCCGTACGGAAAACCCTAAACATTTATGGATTGCGTACGGGTTTCCACTCACACGGAATAGCCGCTTATGCGTGTACACGGCCTTACCCTTGTAGAAGGTACGTGCTTGGGGCAAAGGGAGGGGGGGGGGGGGGGAGGGGGGTGTCCAGAAACCCTGGAACCCCCCTCAGATCCGCCCCTGATGTTCACACATTTTAGCACCCCACCCCACCCCTCTCTCTATGACAGACTTCATGTCGCGGGCTCACATGTGTACGCGTCAGGTTTTGTTGCGACATCACGCATTGTATGTTATTATCACCCGCGGAGTTTACGAAGCGAAGGTGATATTGTTTTTGTTGTGTGTGTGTGTGTGTGTGTGTGTGTGTGTGTGTGTGTGTGTGTGTGTGTGTGTGTGTGTGTGTGTGTGTGTGTGTGTGTGTGTGTGTGTGTGTGTGTGTGTGTGTGTGTGTGTGTGTGTGTGTGTGTGTGTGTGTGTGTGTGTGTGTGTGTGTGTGTGTGTGTGTGTGTGTGTGTGTGTGTGTGTGTGTGTGTGTGTGTGTGTGTGTGTGTGTGTGTGTGTGTGTGTGTGTGTGTGTGTGTGTGTGTGTGTGTGTGTGTGTGTGTGTGTGTGTGTGTGTGTGTGTGTGTGTGTGTGTGTGTGTGTGTGTGTGTGTGTGTGTGTGTGTGTGTGTGTGTGTGTGTGTGTGTGTGTGTGTGTGTGTGTGTGTGTGTGTGTTGTGTGTGTGTGTGTGTGTGTGTGTGTGTGTGTGTGTGTGTGTGTGTGTGTGTGTGTGTGTGTGTGTGTGTGTGTGTGTGTGTGTGTGTGTGTGTGTGTGTGTGTGTGTGTGTGTGTGTGTGTGTGTGTGTGTGTGTGTGTGTGTGTGTGTGTGTGTGTGTGTGTGTGTGTGTGTGTGTGTGTGTGTGTGTGTGTGTGATGCGTTCACTGTAGGCCCCTATATGAGTGTATGTATGCATGGTGTGTGTGTGTGTGTGTGTGTGTGTGTGTGTGTGTGTGTGTGTGTGTGTGTGTGTGTGTGATGCGTTCATGTAGGCCCCTATATGAGTGTATGTATGCATGGTGTGTGTGTGTGTGTGTGTGTGTGTGTGTGTGTGTGTGTGTGTGTGTGTGTGTGTGTGTGTGTGTGTGATGCGTTCATGTAGGCCCCTATATGAGTGTATGTATGCATGGTGTGTGTGTGTTTGTGTGTGTGTGTGTGTGTGTGTGTGTGTGTGTGTGTGTGTGTGTGTGTGTGATGCGTTCATGTAGGCCCCCGGCTATATGAGTGTATGTATGCATGGGGTGTGTGTGTGTGTGTGTGTGTGTGTGTGTGTGTGCGTGCGCTCGCGTGTGCGCGCGCGCGCGTGTGTGCCGTGTGTGTGCTGGCTGTGTGTGTGTCTATCAGGTGTGTATGCTGTTGTTCATGAATATATACGGTGTGTGTGTGTGTACGTGCGCGTGCGTGCGTACATGTGTGTGTGTGTGTGTGTGTGTGTGTGTGTGTGTGTGTGTGTGTGTGTGTGTGTGTGTTGACAGCTTTGGTTATTCAAATTAAACTTACCTAGCTTCACTTACTTTGCGTTTGCTTACACTTGCCTAGTGGTCAACGTCTTCGGTTGTAGGCTAGATATACTTAATACATATACATATTAATCAAGTCGACTGTGGCTGGTCAAAGGTGAATTTTAGTATATCTTTGGCTCAGTATCTAGCACACTGAAAAGTGTCTGGCGAATGCGTACTCTGATGTCAGAACACCTTGGCTATGCGTCTTTTTTGAGTGGATTTCCGCACATCCGGCCACGCAAGTGGGCCAAGCAAACAATGCAATAAGCACTCGGGCATAGTTGAAAAACACTATAGCCTATAGTCTTGTAGCAAGCTTTTTAGTATATCGATGCCTAGTAGTAGTAGTAGTAGTAGTAGTAGTAGTAGTAGTAGTAGTAGTAGTAGTAGTAGTAGTAGTAGTAGTAGTGGTAGTAGATAGACAAAATAAGCAGTTAAGCTTCTTTTCCCTCCCATATAGTCCCATTGTATATATGTTGTATATATAGAATATTGACCCGCGTAGAATGTATACATCCTATGATGAGATTGTAGAATGCATATGTCGCAATAGAAATGGGAATCCAGTAGGAATCGGAATCCTACTAGTTTGTACGGCCAGTCGAAAATGGAATCCAGTACAAATTTGAATCAACATATGTTTCAGTTGTAAGAGAAGAAAGACAAAACGAGGGTGGAGTTGATAGTTTAAGAGCAGTAATCATTGAATTCTAATCCCTTTGACTGCAGCACTAGAAAATACAACCTAATCCCTTGGGCTGCAGCAATAGAAAAGACAATGCAACCTAGTCCCATGCACTTCCCTCAGGTTGTCTTTTCTAGTGCTGCAGCCAAAGGGATTAGGTTGTCTTTTCTAGTGATGCAGCCAAAGGGATTAGGTTGTCTTTTCTGGTGCTGCAGCCAAAGGGATTAGGTTGCACTGTCTTTTCTAGTGCTACAGCCAAAGGGATTAGGTTGTCTTTTCTAGTGCTGCAGCCAAAGGGATTAGGTTGCACTGTCTTTTCTAGTGCTGCAGCCAAAGGGATTAGGTTGTCTTTTCTAGTGCTGCAGCCAAAGGGATTAGGTTGTCTTTTCTAGTGCTGCAGCCAAAGGGATTAAGTTGTTGTCTTTTCTAGTGCTGCAGCCAAAGGGATTAGGTTGTCTTTTCTAGTGCTGCAGCCAAAGGGACTAGGTTGCACACTGTCTTTTCTAGTGCTGCAGCCAAAGGGATTAGGTTGTCTATTCTAGTGCTGCAGCCAAAGGGATTAGGTTGCACTGTCTTTTCTAGTGCTGCAGCCAAAGGGATTAGGTTGTCTTTTCTAGTGCTGCAGCCAAAGGGATTAGGTTGCACTGTCTTTTCTAGTGCTGCAGCCAAAGGGATTAGATTGTCTATTCTAGTGCTGCAGCCAAAGGGACTAGGTTGCACTGTCTTTTCTAGTGCAACCTAATCCCTTTGGCTGCAGTACTAGAAAAGACAGTGCAAACTAATCCCTTTGGCTGCAGCACTAGAATAGACAACCTAATCCCTTTGGCTGCAGCACTATAAAAGACAGTGCAACCTAGTTCTTTAGGCTGCAGCACTAGAAAAGACTGTGTAACCTAATCCCTTTGGCTGCAGTACTAGAAAAGACAGTGCAACCTTGTCCCTTGCACTGTCTTTTCTAGTGCTGAAGCCAAAGGGATTAGGTTGTCTTTTCTAGTGCTGCAGCCAAAGGGATTAGGTTGTCTTTTTTAGTGCTGCAGCCCAAGGGATTAGGTTGTATTTTCTAGTGCTGCAGTCAAAGGGATTATAATCCAATTATTACTGCTCTTAATCTATCAACTCCACCCTCGTTTTGTCTTTCTTCTCTTACAACTGAAACAATATGTTGATTCCAATTTGTACTGGATTCCATTTTCTACTGGCTGTCAGTACAAATCGGAATTCCGATTTGTACTAGTAGAAATCAGAATTCCAATTTCTACTAGAAAAAGTCCAGTAGAAATTAGAATTCCGATTTCTCCACTGAGATTCCATTTTCTACTGTGACATTATACATTCTACGACTGGTTCATAGAATTTATATGTCACGGGAAATTTTGGAATCCTGGAAAATTTGAATTGTCCCGAGTTTGGGAAAATTCGGAATTTTCCCGGGAAAATTTGGAATTCTGATTTTTTACAGATTGGTCTCGGTAAAATTCAGAATTCTGTTTTTTCCCGAAATTGTAGAATGTGTACATTCAATGGACAAACTTATGGAATGTTGATGGGAACCTGAGATGTGTCATAGAATGTTGACTGTTGTGCCTACCTTTACTGGTGTCGAGAACCACTCAGGAACAAGGCGCTCATACTGCTGAAAATGCACGAAGCGAGTCAGCAACAATGGTATCTTGCCTCTCTTTTAATGTAGGTGTCTTCACATTAGAGATAGTTTCTTCTTATGGCTTCAGCCATCATTTTCATGGCCTGGTTATGTGTGTGTGCCTGTGCGTGCGTGTATGCTATGTGTGCGTGCGCGTATGTGTGCATATGCTTGCGGGTGTGTGTGCGCACGTGTGCGGTACCCGTATGTGTGTATGTATTTGTGTGTGTGTGTGCCACGTGCGTGCCGCGTGCGTGCCGCAGGACGTGTGGGTGCACGTGGGTGCGCGTTGGTCAGTGCGCGTGTGCGTGTACTACGTGGGGGGGTGCATAATTATGCATGTGACGTGTGTGCTGTGTGTGTGCGTGCGTGCGTGTGCGTGTGTGGGTGGGTGCGTGTGTGTAGATGCGTGTATGGGTGCGTGTGTGTAGTGGATGTACGTGTGCGTGTGCTACAGGCTTGCGGGTGTGTGTGCGCATGTGTGTGCCCGTATCCTTTATATTCCTCGTACAAACGCTAAGACATATGGTGAACGTTCCCTTTCTTTCAGCGCCCCTTCTGTCTGGAACACCCTACCATATGAACTTCGTTCTGCTAAATCTGTTCAGTCTTTCAAAACCGCTCTTAAAACTCACCTCTTCCGGCAATACATCTGATTTCTTCCTTGTCCTGTTTCCTGCCTTAAAATGATGTCCCCCACATTGTGGGTGGGTGGGTGTGCGCGCGTATGTGGGTGTGGGCGTGTGCGTGTGCGTGCGTGCGTGTTGTGGCTGTGTGCATGTTTGTGATAGTTGATATTGTAGTAGCTTATTTATGATTTATGTATTTATTTAAACAATTGTGAAGCGCCGTGAGCTCAAGAGAGAAAGGGCGCTCTATAAATGTTATTTATTATTATTATTATTATTATTATTATTATTATTATTATTATTATTATTATGTGTTTGTGTGCGTGGATGGGTGTGTGTATTCGTGTACGTTGGTGTGGGTGTGCGTGGGTGTTTGCATGTGCATGTGCATGTGTAGGCCTGTGTGTGGTGGGGGTGCGTGCGTGCGTGTGTGTGTGTGTGTGTGTGTGTGGGGGGGGGGGGGGGGGTGCGTGTACGTGCAGGGCCGGATATAAGGGGGGTTTCCTGGTTTCTGGAAACTACATTCCCTTCCGCTTTCCCCCCGTAAGCTTATCGCTTTTTTTCTCCATACACACTCCCTAAGCTTGCCTCTCGAAATTTAAAAAAACCCAATTTCAATCTCCACCGTCTCCTTCTTCTCAATAACTTTAGTATACAGGGCTCTTGAAGTAACTGTGGATTCGGGTGCTAAAGAAAGAAAAAAGAACAAAACCAAGCAAACGGAAACACCTTGCCTCTGCCTCTGAATCATTGAACTATGAACGTCGAGTCCTTCGGATGGGAACTTAAAGCAAGTCTGACCCGCGCGGCGGTTTACGCACATAAAAAATCCAACAACACCATATCAGTTAAACGTCAATAAGAGCAGTGAGAAATCCCGCTGCCTGGTATAAACCAATTTTGATAGCCAGGTTTCCTAAGGGTCATAACCCCCGCTCCTCCTCTCCGTACCCCCTACCCCCTACTGCTCTGCCGGCGATTGTGAAATAAAAACAATCGGTCTTTCTTGGCGGAAGTTTGAAATTTGTCCGGCCTTCTCCCCTCCCCCCCCCCCCTTTTTGTGTGTGTGATTGATTTCTTTAAAAACCAACCACAACTGGGCTAACTACAATTAAAAACCAATACTATTTTATTGTTATTTTGATGTATTTTATCTTATTTTTCACCGTGGAAGACAATTTTGGACGTGCCGGTTTGTACAATGGACACTAAAGAAACTTATGACCATATAATCATTATGACTTATTTGAGGCTTCAGAAGTAGGCCTATGTTAGGCCTATTTTCTCTCCCGCAAACATTTAACCTCAATACCCCCCCCCCCCCCCCCCCCCTTCCAAAAAAACCAACAACAACCAAAAAACCACGCAAAACATTTTATTATTTTTCAGAGAGAAAGTCTATTTTCCCCGACTTCTTATTATCCATACATCAAGTCTTTTCTTTTAGTTAGTTCTCAATGCACCTCGTGTGTGTGTGTGACACAGCATTATTCAATTAGGTCGTGGTTGATAACACGTTAGGTGCAAATCGGGTACGTGTGTACCTATGGCAAGTCATCTGTTTGCTTTGTTGTACAGTACGTGTCAAAGTGAATGAGTCGTGTATAACTATATGCAGACGCGCGCGCACGTGTGTGTGTGTGTGTGTGTGTGTGTGTGTGTGTGTGTGTGTGTGTGTGTGTGTGTGTGTGTGTGTGTGTGTGTGTGTGTGCA
>CM065697.1:44518177-44531038 GCA_017654935.2 Phymorhynchus buccinoides
TCCTGTTGCTTTGCTCTGTCATCCAGACTTGCAGAATGAAGATTAAAATGGTGTTATCTGAGACATTTGTAGATACAAAGATGGTGGGAAACAATACTGGAGGCAGTGCAACACCAGTAAAGTCCCGATTTTCTTGACTTGGTAATCCAGACTTGCAGATTCAAGAAGTTTCTATTCAATCATACGGTCACACTGCAACAATTAGCTGCTGTCCAATTTCTTGTTACATGAAATTTTTTGTTTCAAAGTTTTTCTCAGCAAATATTAATATGTATTTTAAATTGTTGCAAGATTGATAGATTGTTGTTTAATTAAATACTTGAATTGGGACGCATTTTCCACGTTCTTGGTGGGGTTTAAAAAATTTTTTAAAGTCATAAAGAATTCATTTTTAGAGATAAACACATTCTGTAAACTGAAAATGTTTTTGCTTGGTTTTTTTAACAGACCCTGAATTCAAGGTTTTTTGGGGGTTTTTTTATTGAACATTTTTTTTTCCATTTTACAAATTTCATGATAAAGACAAAGACACACACACATACCTACACACACACAGTGACATAATGATAATAGTTATACGAAAAATTATGACTATAGTGGAAATTCCATCTCTATCATAACTGTCACCAATATAATTGATAACACAAACCATAAATGATTAAATCAGGGGTGAGTACAGGGGGTAAAAGTATAAGTGGGCAAAGGTATGTGTATAGAGTTATAAATCATCAAAATTTCAAAGTTTAGGCTCCCCCCAAGAAGAGCAGAAAGTATGATTGAAACCTACAAGTACATGCACGAACTCTACAATGTTGAGAAAAACCTATTTGTGTTTGCAACAAATGATAGTACCAGAGGCCATAGATATAAAGTGAATAAAGCTAGATGCAACACAACGGTTCGCCAGCACTTTTTTTTAATCAGTTGAGCGCTGGAACAGTCTGCCTGCAGACATTGCTGAAGCTCTGAGTGTGAATGCCTTCAAAAACAGATTAGACAGGTTGATAGTAGAGTATGTGTATAGTGTAGAAGAGCCTCCCACCAGAATCTGATCAAAAGATCAGTAGCATAGAAAAGTTTTTAGTGTAGTACAGGTCAAAAGACCTGTTAAGTTTTAAAAAGTGATTCAATGTGATAGAGACAGAGGATCGACACAGATCGGCAAAGGCGGAACCGCCTAATCTGGAGCCGAAATACTATACTATACTATACTATACACAGTGACACCCCCCTCCCCTGCACCCCCCCCCCCCACACACACACAATCAGTACCACATACACTCATGAATACTACATTATCTTCTAAGCTAGATCCCTCCCTCCCAAACCCTATCCTTAGGTGGGGTACATCTATAGGGTTACTCAGCTGAAAAAGAAAAAAAAAGTCAACTAGTACTAGCAGTAGAATATTATTATTAATGATTATGCATTTACACTGACAAAACATTAGGTGCCGGCCACAACCTATTGAGAGAAAAGAAGAAAAAAGAAGTCCCATAAAACATAATAACGAGCAGCATCTTATTTAACATCAAATCATCATTACACATAAAAAGGATTATACAAATATTAAAATAAATCATGTCAGCTTTGCAAAAGCAGGGCAAACAAAATGGTGAATTTATGAAATTACTTCAAGATATGGAAACCAATTTTCTTCAAACTGTCTTGCAGTATAATTTAGAATAGATGAGTATTTTTCTATATTTTAAAATGGCAACAAAAGCCTGCAGGTTAGGGTGAACATCTTGCAGTTTGCATTTATAATATAAAATTTAGCTAACAGAAATATGAGGTCTATAACTTTGTCTGTCTTTGTATTTTGTTTGACACCAAATAAAATCAACTCCTTGCTTATTTCCATGTTGTGGTAGTGTAAGCATTTATCTTTTAACATATTTTTTTGTTTAAGCTGAAAATGTTTGTTCTGTAAGCTAAAAATGCTTTTAGAAAGCCTACAACAATTTTCCCCCCAAATTTTTTTTTGGTGTGTGTGTGTATGGGAGGGGGGGGAGGATAACAAAATTTAAGTTTATTTCGTGTTATTCGTCATTTTTGTTTTCAGACCTTTCTCATAATAGTTGTCAATATGGACTCAACTTTGTTCCAAAATGGACAGGTTATTGTTTCATAAGATAATTCAATATGGCATTGGGACGCGTTTTCTGTTTTTCAACGTTTTTAGTGCATTTTTCTAGATTTAAAAAAAATTCGTAAAAAATAAGTTTTTAGAGATAAACAAATTCTGTAAACAAAAAAGGTTTTTAGAAACCATACAGCATACTTTCCAAGCTAAAACAGAAGGAATTTTTTATATTATAATAATTGCTGAAAGTTGCTACTAAAGAGTGAAAGAGAAGATCAGATCAGATTATCAACATCTCTTCAACTCTTCTTCTTCAACTTCAAGACTTCGACTTCTTCTTTGACTTCTTCTTCTTCTTCTTCTTCTTCTTGACTTCTTCTTTTTCTTCTCTTTGGGGCCCACGGTCACTAAATGATCATTATCAATGGCACCCTTAGTAAGTTAGTTCTTCTTCTTCTTTCTCTGGACAACCGCCATCATCTTTTTGATGGTTCTGTCATGGAAGCAACTCTTTGATGGATCAGTATGAGTTCCACGATCATTCTGGCATTTTCAGGGGGGAAAAGACTGATAAAATTAAAAGAGGGGGGAGGGGGGGGGGGGGCGGCTGGGCAGTTTCCATTTGACATCACATCACATCACATCACATCACATCACATCACATCACATCACATCACATCACATCACATCACATCACATCACATCACATCACATCACATCACATCACATCACATCACATCACATCACATCACATCACATCACATCACATCACATCACATCACATCACATCACATCACATCACATCACATCACATCACATCACATCACATCACATCACATCACATCAGGCTATATAGGCAATGTAGACATTTTACAAGGCTTAGACTCAAAACTGCCTCTGCCCATCATTTTAACTGTCTGTTTGTCTCGTTATATCTCTCTCTCTCTCGCGCGTTGCCCCCCTGAATCCGCCAACGGCGCCAAAGATATTCTAAAAGGGTAAGATGGATTACTTAAAAGGTCGGCGAACTGGGCTGATAGAGTTATCGTTAGTGCGGACGTGTACACTATTCACAGTGGAGGCTATCCAAAAACTCGGACTGGAACTTGAACGGAGAATTCAGCTGGCCTATCGATGTGTAAAATGTGTCACATTTCAAAGGGACATAACCAGTGTTTCTGTCCTCACTACTCATATAGGGAAAAGAGACCGGATGTTTATCTTCCCCTGTACAGTCTTTGACGGCGCTCTGCCCCTGTACCCCTTCCTTTCAGTTTTTATTTTATTTTGGGGAGTTGCACCCATGTATAGCCGACGTGTATTCTGAATCCAGGGCTCCCAGGGACCCCCATTTGGGGGTCTATGAAGTACTAGAATTCTAAAGGACCCTCTAAAAGAATGTGCAGGGGGTCCCAGAGATGCACTAGAAAAATTCTTTTTGGCATTCACAATCGTGACAATGCCACTGGGACCCTCTATCCCTCCTCTAGGACCCTCTGTGCCATAAGTGAAGGAGTCCCTGGGACCCCTTGTTTTGCGGGACGATTGGGAGCCCTGGAATCATCAGTCATTTTTCAGGTGGGGCTTTTTCCTTTCCAGATCATAACTTTCTCTATTCCCTGGAGAAGTGCGGCAGTGCAGTAGCATGGCCCTGACGGTGGACAAGCTGCTAGGGGACGCAAGGCTGCTGGCCTCACGCCTCAAGGACCAGGACACCACCACAGACACCATCATCTCCAGGTCACAGATCCTGCACAAACGCATCGAAGCCATGAAACATGTGAGCTGATGACTAAAAAAAACGTGGTTGGGTATACGATAAAGAATATTACTTAAATTTAAATTAGAAATATTGACGGTTTTAAGTGGGCGTTCGGGTGTTTTCATTGTATAAAAAAAAAAGAATGGGGTAAAAAAAATCTAGATTAAAAAAAATAGTGTGTATGTGTGTGTGTGTGTTTGTGTTTCGACTTTCGTACATATTAGTTCCCCACCTTGTACAAATTTATAGTTCCCCCACCTTCTGGAAGTTCTGTGCTTGTTGTAACTTCTTCTAATCTATCACTCTCTTTGACTCTGCCTTTTCCCTTTGCCTACTGGAAAAGGTGTAGAGTGGCACAGTGGTAACGCGTTCGCCTCATGTCAAGTAAACCCGAGTTCGAACCTGGGTACAGGGGATTTTTCCTCTCACTTTTTTTTTTTTTTGCACTAGGCCTTACGGTCTGAACGTTGAGTTTTTCGGATGAGACGATAAACCGAGGTCCCGTGTGCCCATGCACTTAGCATACGTTAAACCCAGTGGCAACGAAAAAGTTGTCATTTGGTTAAAATTTACCACCACCCCATCCCCCCTTTCCTTCCTCATCAGTCACACAAAAATCGCATGCAAAAATTAAACAAACAAAAAATTGGGTGGCGCACCTCTGGCTGCGACACGCTCTCCAGGTGGGAGCTACCCGAATTTCACAGAGACGCCTCTGTGACTAGTATAAGGTACCTAATACCTAATAAATACTGTCATCTACTATCTTTCTGCCTTACTGGTCCATTCTCCTGCCTTTGTTCTAGAAATTATTACAAAGATTTTCTCCAGCCAAAAGACGAATATGCCAGGCATAACTATTTCTTAGGCGCATATTGGCAGCATGACGTATCTGTGCTCATATGACACGAAACTGTCTGAGTGTTTGATGAAGAAGAAGACGACGATTGATATTATAGAAAGCGTTTTCATTGAGTCTTGTCTTCGGAAATGGAAATTTATGTGTGCGTGTCACGCGTCTACCCTTGTGTGTCGTGTGCGTTTGTGTGTGTGCGTGTTTGCTAGTGTATGCATGTGCATACAGTTGGTATTTGGTACTTTATAATCACAGAGGCGTCTGTGAAATTCGGGTTGCTCCCACCTGGATAGTGCGTCGCAGCCAGAGGTGCGCCACCCATTTTTTTTGTGTGTGTGACCAAATGACAACTTTTTTTTTCGTTGCCCCTCTGGGTTTAATGTGTGCTAAGTGCATGGGCACACAAGACCTCGGTTTATTGTCTCACACCCGAAAGACTCCACATTCAGACCATAAGGCCTAGTGCAGAGTGAGAGGAAAAATCCCCTGTACCCAGGTTCGAACTCGTGTTTATTGACACGATGCGATCGCGTTACCTCTGTGCCACTTTGCATGTCTGTATGTATGCACTATAGTGCTTGCTTGTGTATGAATGAATGTTTGTTTTCATGTATATGAATGAAAGTGTGCATGCACATGTGTAGACACATTTGAGTTTATGCACATATATATAGTAAAATAAAACTTTTGGCGTCCACTTTAGTCTTAGGAATACATGACAAATGGTAAATCTCTGCATCATATTCTAAATTACGTCAGCAATCTTTACGTATATATATTTATACCTGTATTACTTGATTCAGCTGTCCTGCACGCTCACCATCTGATGGTGATCGCCGGTCTATTAGATTAATTTTTTTAACTATATATATTATATATATAATATATAGTTAAGAAATAAATCCTATAGACCAACGATCACCATCAGATGGTGAGCTGTGCAGGACAGATGAATCAAATAATACAGAAAAAGATAACAGCCGCACAAGCCAAACTTCCCACTCCACACAACTCTGTAAGACTAAAAAGTTGTTGCATTTGAAATTCCGAATTGATGAAACTTCTGCATCTAATGTATGAATTTGTGAACTTCAGAAACAAGTTAACGTTATGAAATATTCTCGTGTTCCAGAACAAAAAAAAAAGAAAAAAAAAAAAAAAGTGCTAATTTACTTTTTCTCCTTATGGGGGAGGGACAGTGCCCTATATGCAAAGACAGCTGTTTCGACCTAAGAGAAGGTCTCATCAGTTTTCATGATCGGCCTGCAATTTGACTGTCCAGTGGATGCCAACCTGAGCAAAAAAGACATTCTACAAGAGAATGGTGTCTTCTCTTTGCACCAAATCGAAAATCCACAATAAAAGCAAACCAGCACAAAGTTAAACCAGAAATAGTAAAAATCTTATGTAAAATGAACAAAATAATAATGTTCTGAAATTTTAATTTAAAAAAACCTAATAGACCTGACTAAAGAGGGCAAACTACTGAGGTGATATCCAAATTAAGGATCACCATTATTATCATGGTCATCATCATCATCACCATCATGATCATTATCACCATCATCACCATCATCATCATTACATCATCATCATCATCATATTCATCATCATCATCATCAACATCATCATGGTCATCATCATCATACATGATCATCATCATCATCACACCATCATCATCATGATCACCATCATCGTCATCATGATCCTCCTCCTCATGACGCCCATCACCTTCACCACCATCATCACCATCATGATCATCCTCATCCTCATCATTACTCCCCTTCAGTACCAGGACGACTTCCACGAGCTGAAGGAGATGGCCCGGCAGCGGCCACGCTCCACCCTAGCCGTGGGCCTGGCCCAGGAGAACCGGCAGATCAGGGACCTGCAGCAGGAGAAGCAGGAGCTGCAGCTGGCCCTGGAGGAGCACCAGTCGGCCCTGCAGCTCATCATGCACAAGTACCGCCAGCACACCGTCGGCCTGCTCAGGGCCAGCAGGGTGGAGTCCTCTGAGGGGCAACACCACCACAAAGCCAAGGTCAGGGGTGTGGCTCTTTGTGTAGTGCTGTCTTCTTGTGCATGGTCCCACGAGACCAGCGATGTGTAGTGCTGTCTTCTTGTGCATGGTCCCACGAGACCAGCGATGCACCGAGGGTGGAAAAGTGACGGGACAAACTGTCCTGAAACAAGAAAAATGATAGGACAAAATGTCCCATTCTTGCAGAAATCAATAGGACAAAGTCTGCCAGTGCCCAGTTTAATAGGACATTTGTGACCCAGAGGGACATTAAGTGTCAAACTGACCATTATGAGAAAATTATGCATTTGGAAATTTCAGACCCTTCTATTTCTAATGATACAACAACCATTCTTGTATCAATTTTTTTCCGTTCCAGAGTTATGAACATTAAAAAGTTAGTAGGGCGAGAGTCGGCCATTTGGAGAAAACACAGTCTAGTCTAAAGTCTAGCCTAGCTGAAGAAAATGTGTTTGAATCTACTCGTTTTAAAGCATTTATAAGACCATAAAGAGACCATTTTAAAGATTGTCCTTGATAAATATGAAAGATGGGTTGTTCAAGAGCACGAAAATACCCATAACTCAAAATATAATTTTTGTTGTTGATATTTTTGACTTTCCAAGCCTGTTGTGAGAAACTAGCCCAGCGACTTAATGTCTCTGGACTGAGGGAGGAACAGAATAGCATTTTTTTTTTTTAAATTTATATATTGGGCTATGCAATATGACCTTGGCCTCAGGACATCAGTGTGAGACCCTAACATAAATTTCTCAGGATGAGATTTTCTTCTTCTTTTTCGATCGCTCATACAGTTTCCTATCATAAGAGCGCAGATGCGTCATGCTGCCATTGTGCGCCACAAACTAAGAAATAGTTAGGCCTCAGTTAGGTCCGTCTTTCGCTTGAGAAAATCTCTGCATGCATTTCTTGCGTTTTCTTGAGAAAAAGAATTCAGGAGAATGGACCAATAAGGCAGAAACATAGTCGATGACAGTCATCATCATCATCATCATGGCCGTCCCTCGGGTCCGAGGATGACATGACACTCTCGCTGTGCCCTCATCGGTGGATGCGCGTGTGGCTTCGGAGACCAAACTCAGAAGCACACATCAGGCGATTGCAGGCAGGACATGGAACACCAGCTGTGACAGGGACAGATGACAGTAAGCAAAGGGAAAAGGCAGAGTCAAAGAGAGTGACGGATTTAGAGGAAGTTAGAAAGCACAGAACTTCCAGAAGGTGGGGCAGCTGTTTGTACTAAAGATCCCTACCGGTATCCCCACAGTGTGTGTGTGTGTGGTCGTGTCAGAACGCCCCAGATAACAACGAAGAATTTTTTTTTCTTTTCTACTTTGCAGGAAGAAGTCTGCCAGCTCCTGGACAAGGTGGAGGAGATGTCGGGCGTGATGCAACGGGCCGTGCGATTGGACGACGAGCGGGCCAATCGGACGCAGGAGCGCGTGGCCCGCCTGCAGACGGAGAACCAGACGCTGCGGCAGATGCTGGAGGTGTGACTCAACCGCCCGCCTCCCCATCCTCCCCACCACCTCCACCCCCTCCCCCTCCCACCCACCCCACCACAACGTTTCTTTAGACAGCAGCGCTGCAGCAGTCAGGTGTCGCAGATTGAGGTCAAGGTCGTCGTCGGTGGTGCCGAAGAGTCGGGGGTCGAAGGGCGACAAAGGTCAGGGTCAAGGGGACAGAGAGGAGGAGGATGATGAGGGTTGTGGTGGTGAGTGGAGGGGGGATGGGGGTGGGGTGGTGAGTGAGAGTCTGAAGCGTGTGATCCACGTTTGTGAGAAACTGTTGTGTAGTGTGTGCAGTGTGTGGTGCTGGTGTGCGCGTGTGTTAGTAGTTTGAGTGTGTGTGTGCGTGCACGCGCATGTGTGCGTGTGTACGAAGCGTTTTTTTGGAGGGTGCATGCATACATACATGTGTGTGTTTCTTATGAATTAAAAAAAAAAGAAGCTATTGACTGACTTGGTGAGCTTTCCGATGACTTCGAGCTTATCTTCATGCGTTCTATGTCATTTTGTTATTTATTATTTTGTAAGGATAGAAGTACTTTGCTGGTCGAAGAAAGGCTTAGTGTGCTTTCCATGCTCGGGGCGTCAAATTGTGTGTGTGTGTGTGTGTGTGAGTAGATTCACTATGTGGATAACTTCGAGTTGATCTTGATGCTTTCACATGTGATTTTTTCCCCCCTCTATTTTTAATAAATTAATAGGAGTAGCTTGTAGTTGTAGCAAGGGCCTTGTGTGTTTCTTGAGAGAATTTGTTTGTGAGTGTGTGTGTGTATGTGTGTGCGTGCGTGTGTGTTTGTGTGTGTGTGTGCTTGTGTTTTTGTCGTTTGTTGTGTGTGTGTGTTCGTGTGTGTGTGTGTTTCTCATAAGGGTAAAGGGGTAAGCGTGTAGCCAACAAGGTTTGCTATTAAATGAGTCGATTTTGAAGCGTTTTCATGTCATATTTTTTGTTCCCCTATGTAAGAATAGAACTTTGCAGATTCTTGAGAATTTTTGGTGAGTGTGCATGTGCGCATGTGCATGTGCATCCAAAGGGGTACCTCTGTGTGCACAAACAAACAAACAAAATGTGCTCCACTTCCAGTCTCCATGGCTTAAAACTACTGGATTGACTGTAATGAAGTTTTCAGCAGCATGTGTACTAATCGTCCAACAGACAATGCGTGATTATCTCAATTCATTGACCACTTCATTATGTTGTTGTTGTTTGCTGGCTTACCATGGCTAAAAGACTCCAGGGATCATCACAGGGTTGCATCAACTACGGATGAGAACATTGCGTGTATGACCCATTTTTGATTATCCCTGCCACATGTGGCAGCCACACTCCGTCTTTGGGGGACGCATCATTATTAAACAGTTTATGGGCCAAAATCTTTTCTCTCTGATACAGTGGAACCTCGGTGTGCCAACGTCCGAACTGACTGGTCAAAACTGTCCGTAACTGCCAGTCATTACAGTATTATAGGTCATCGTAGTAGGGACCGTTTTAACTACAGTGGAACCTCCCTTAAATAGACCTCCCCGTTATAAGACTCCCTCCCACATAAGATCTACTTCTCTGCGATCTTGCCCTTCTTTGTAAGTATTAAAAAAATTACCTCCCTTATAAGACCCCATTTGTGATTGGTTTTGAAGGTCTTATAAGCCCAAGAGGTTCCGTTAGACCTGCATATGCTGGTTTTTACCGATATTTTTTAAATCTAGTACCGATAAGAAATTAATGTCAACGGTATCGCGTACCGGTACCTGAGACCTTCTTTCGAGCTGGTAAGGAAAGACTCTGCGTCACACACCTACGTCAGGCAGATGCGCGATAAAAGTTTTGCGTCATGCTTACGTAAATAGCAAGGTTGTGTTCCCGCTTGTGGGTTTCCCGCTCTCTGCTCTCTGGTTTCTTATCTGTATAGATTGTGTAGCTCTCCCCTCTGACGTCTTTCTGTCGTTCTGTTTGTCTGATGATGACGACAACATCACAGAAGTGACGTAACTTGGTCTTAAAAGGTAACATGCAATGACGCATTACGATCGCTTAGATCTATGTACAGATATTTTTTGCTCTGCGAAGTTTGATTGCACCGGCTGTTTGATGGCCAGTACCTGAATTTTTTCCTGTTGCCGGTACTGTCCACCGCAACTTTTGGTAGGCTAGCGGAACCTCTGCTCATAAGGGAGGTTCAACTGTAGTAAACAAGTAGAGAAGTACAAATAGTTCGCCTGGCACTTCGGGGGAAGTTCTGTGCTTGTAACTTCCTCTACTCTGCCTCTCTCTTTGACTCTGCCTTTTTTCCTTTGCTTTCTGTCATCTGCGATCTTTCGGACTTTACTTGTCCATTCTCCTGCCCTTTTTCAAAAAAATATTCCAAATAATTTTTCTTCTTTGAGCTTCTCCGAAATTGGAATGTTTCTGCTGTGCGCAGCGGGGAGACCAGCTGATTTGGGTTTTTTTGTGGAGAGTCTGATCTTAGGAATGTTTACAATGGTCACACTATATGATGGGTACATTTTTTTATCTTTATTTATGTGCTTGTTTGTTTGTTTAAAACCCTAAGCTATATTTTGAATGTTTTAATGTATGCAATGGGGAAAAAAAAGGATTTATAAATTTGTTTGTGAACAGTTAGTTTGTATTTTTTAAAACTAATTTTTGTTTTGAGAGTTTGAGAAGAGGATTTATGCTACTATACAGAATTAAAAACAACAACAAAAAAACCTCAACAACTTTGAAGCAGGCAGAAGGTTTTATTTGTCCAGTATGTGTTCAATTTGGAAGGTGAAAAATGAAAGAATTTTGCTATTACTGTATCATGTGTTGGTGTTTTAAGTACATTCGTATTCATGAGAAAACGATTCACACGTTTACCTAACATTACCCCTTGCCAGAACTCAGGATGAAGGACCTGAACATGCATGCAAACATAGTTATTATTACGGCACTTCCATTGCTATGTACTCTAGCACACTCCACACACACACTCACACACACAAATGCACACACTCAACTCAAACACACACACAACACACACAACACTCACAATGCACACACACACACACACACCATATGCACACATGCGCACGACACACACACACCACACACACACACACACACAAACACACACGACATGCACACTCACACTCAAGTACACATACAGACTTGCACACCACACGCACCAACACACCCCCACACAACCCAAACACACACACACACACACACTTCACGTACACACACATACACACTTGCACACACACACACACCCCCCCACCACCAACCACAACAACACACACAACACAGACACATACACTGACACTGACCCTGACTGACTGACTGAACTGACTGACTGACTGACTGACTGACTGACTGACTGACTGACTGACTGACTGACTGTTGTGTAATCTGTGACACTGCATGGGAAAAACAGACATAGTGGAATTTTAGCATAAATTGAGATTTTTTAAAAAATTTTTTTTTTTTTTTTTTTTTTGTTTTTTGTTTTTCATGGTGACAGCAAAAAGATTCATCGTTAATAATACACAGAAAATCGGATTTGAGTTATCTTGTCTAGTTTTTATTTTTATAATTATTTGAAGTTTTGGCATTCGAGACAGATCATTTGCAGAAATCGGACATAGAAAACAGGAATGCTGCCTCTT
The DNA here is from genome assembly GCA_017654935.2 of Phymorhynchus buccinoides. NCBI lineage: Eukaryota > Metazoa > Mollusca > Gastropoda > Neogastropoda > Raphitomidae > Phymorhynchus > Phymorhynchus buccinoides. The sequence goes on from CM065697.1 coordinate 44,530,079, forward strand.
TTCTTTCTATCGACTCTGATTATAATAACAAGGGCATCGCCGAGCGGTAGATATGTCCTTTGCCGGTTACGCCCTGTACATGCCCCGTCCTGTACCTCCCTTCCCCCTCACATCTTGAGGTCCCCGTCCTCCTTGTGACCTTTGGGTGATTCACCTACACCATACACCCCACAAAATTTGGTGTGATTTTATACAGTATTTCACGAGATATAGAAGGAGGAAGAAAAACGGAAACATTTCTGCCGATCGGCGACATTGTATTTCCGATGGATAATTTATGTACGACTGAGTTATGCTCTTAGTGTCACAACCTGACACACAATTGGAAGGGATTTTGTCTTCTAGGTCACGAGATACAGCTTGAAGAAGAAATATATGGCCTCAAGAAGGAAATTTCGGTTTTCACGGTCAAACTACAAGGTCAAAGTCAGCATGGCAAAAAAGAAAGATAATTTATGCTCGGATGTTTTCTACTCTAGGGTATGCAATACCACACACAATCTGAAGCGCTTCTGTCAAGTACAAATGTGGAAAATATGGCTTAAAACCTAATTTGTAGACCCCTATCACTTTTCAAGGCTTACGGATCGCCCGGACCGTGACCTTGACCTTGATCGGTATGCCACCATCAGAACGGGCATAAGCCAATGTAACTCGTCATGCCAAATTTGAAGACTCTAAAGACCAAGGGTCCGCTAAAAATCCAAGGAGCAACTATCCAAGGAGCAAATGCTTCGGGAAGAATTACACCTAGGAGCAATTGTCAAGGGGCGATTGTTTGGGAGCAAATGTCGAGGAGCAACTGTCGGTACCCCGATGGGATAACCCCCGTCTCAGTCTCTTTGCCCTCGCTGTTCGGGGGGGGGCGGAGGACGCCTACTTCATCTGAAGCGCCAGGCTATTGTGTGTGGTTTTAATGTCTGTGTGTTCGCATTTGTTCGGATTTGGCTTCGCTCGGAT
>CM065697.1:44531538-44534038 GCA_017654935.2 Phymorhynchus buccinoides
AACTGGCCACACAACTGGCCACACAACTGGCCACACACAACTGGCCACACACAACTGGCCACACAACTGGCCACACAACTGGCCACACACAACTGGCCACACACAACTGGCCACACACAACTGGCCACACAACTGGCCACACAACTGGCCACACAAAACTGGCCACACACAACTGGCCACACACAACTGGCCACACAACTGGCCACACAACTGGCCACACAAATGGCCACACAAGCGAAGGTAACACTTCAGTGGATTCCTGCCCACTGTGGAGTCTATGGAAACGAGATGGCTGACAGACTTGCAAGGGAGGGTGGACAGCAATACCAGGAAGACAGGCAGGTCTCTCACAGTGAGGAGAAGACCATCATCAAGGCCCTGTATCATAAGAAGTGGCAGCAGCAACACCCAAACTTCTGCACGGATGACAGCTACTACAGTCTGGGCAGAGCTGACCAGGTCATCCTGTTCAGACTCCGTACAGGACGCAACAGAATGCATGCCCACATGTATCAGAAAATGAAAGTTGGCCAGACGGACAGATGTCCATGTGGCACTGCCCCTATGACCAGCGAACACCTCCTCCAAGACTGCCCGGACCACGCCGCACTCAGGCAAGCCACGTGGCCAAACTCCACATCGCTGAGGCAGAAGCTGCATGGGGACCTCGGGGACCTCTGCAGGACGGCAGCATTCGTCAGGGCAACTGGTGTGGCCATTTAGCGTTCGACAAGAAGAAGAAGAGTGGACATCATCCCTACTTCACACTACACGTGTCTCTCCACCTCTGGCGATGTCCTTAAAGGGACCACCCTGACGGATGAGTTTTTTTGCGAGAAACACGTCGAGGTGATGGAAATGATGTTTTACGTCCTCTCGGTCATAGACACATATGGGACATAGCTATTTTATACAGTTTAGCAAAAGGAGTTTTGCTCACAACAAAGGACATAGCTCAAATTTTACTGCACTACAAAGATGAAAAAGCTTCAACCACTCTTGAGTGGCATCCACCCACCCCGTCCAAAATGGCTTCTCTCTTTGGCAACTCCGCCAAGGAGGAATCGGTGAGTGTTACGATCAAAATGAGTGTTACGATCCTTGAAAATGCTGTCTATCTGGTGATCTCGACGTGTTTCTTGCAAAAACACCTCATCCGTCAGGGTGTCCCTTTATCGACCACAAAGACCAGGGACGGTATTCATGTCAAGATAGCATGAGACTTAGCATGATGCTAACTTAGAAGCTCTTCCAAAAGTCCTATTAAATCCTATAGGACATTGGAAGAGCTTCTAAGTTAGCATCATGCTAAGTCTCATGCTATCTCGACATGAATACCGTCCCTGGCCCCTTCTCTCCTCCATCTTTCTCTGGTCTCCTTCCTCTTAGGAACTGTGTCACGATCATGCCTGTTCATTTTTGGTGGTGGTTTGCTGTTTGGGACAGATTCGCCTCTAAATACATTCAGAGGCGTCTTGTGACATGCAGGAAGAACAGAAGATTCATCATTAAATACTGAGAAGTCAGGGATGTTTTTCTAATATTTATTATTTTTGTTGTTGTTGTTTACACGGATGGTTGTTTGTATCGTCCGCCATTTTGAAAAATACGAAACTAAGTGACATGACTTTGCGTCTCGATTTCTCGGCCAAAAAAAAGTAGATTTTACACCCTCCGGCTCTATTTCTTGGTTCTTTCCGTGTAGATTGAGCACTTAAATATCAATGTCTTTAATAATAGTTGACTTGTTTATTACATGAAAGATTCACGGTAGGTACTTATGTCTCATGACAGAGGGACACAGTCATGGCCGAATTATCTAGTTGAACTAGTTAGTTAGTTTAGCCGTGCACCCTCTCCGGGGTATAGGCCGTCAACGGGAGACCTCCACATCCCCCTGTCCTGTGCCTTTGCCTTTGCCTCTACCTGCTTCCAGGTATTCTTCTTCTTCTTCTTCTTCTTCTGCGTTCCCAGGCCATATCGCCATAACGTGTAAGGTAGGGTAAGACGGGGTAAAAAGCCCATGGGCGGGTAAGAAGCCCATGCCAATTATCTCATGAAATTAAGCAAATTTTAGTCCAATTTTGCCCATGAGATGAGCGTTAATGTTTAGCATTCGTCTCATGGGCAAATTTGACTGACATTTTCTTTGTTTCATGAGATAATTGGCATGGGCTTCTTACCCGCCCATGGGCTTTTTACCCCGTCTTTCCCTACGTATGTATCCGGTTTTCAGTTTTTCAATGGTCTCCCCGCTGCGATTTCGGAGGAGCTAAATGGAGTCAAATTATCAGCGCATCTGCGCTCATAATTGACAGGAAACTGTTTGAGCGATCGAAGAAGAAGAAGAAGAAGAAGAAGAAGAAGAAGAAGAAGAAGAAGAAGAAGAAGAACAACAACAACAACAACAACAACAACAACAACAACAACAACAACAACAACAAAGAAGAAGAAGAAGAAGAAGAACAAGAAGAAGAACAAGAAGAACAAGAAGAAGAAG
>CM065697.1:44539038-44563066 GCA_017654935.2 Phymorhynchus buccinoides
TTAGACTTGTATTGCTTTGTCTTCTACTCAGGAAAACGTCACGTAAAAAGGTTTGCTTTGTTCTTATACAAAGCCTTTAAGCTTCGTTCTACATTGTGTTCTTGATTGTAATTTTCTTTATTTTGGATATATCATATGTCATTTGTTTATTGTGATTTACCCCCTTCATAAGGGGCCTTGGCCTTTCATGAATAAATCTTCCGAATCTCTCTCTCATAATTAATATTCCTGAACCTCGAACCATATCCGATTCTACCCCCCCCCCCCCCCTCTATTTCCGTTTGTGTGTTCGTCTGTCTGTATCTGCTCGGATGCTGTCTCTGTCTCTAGTCTTTGCACACACACACACACACACACTCTCTCTCTCTCTCTCTCTCTCTCTCTCTCTCTCTCTCTCTCTCTCTCTCTCTCTCTCTCTCTGTGTCTCTCTCCCTCAGTCTCTCTGGTTCGCTTACTTCGTCTGTCCGACGTCCGCTTTGCACCTGTCTGATTTGCTTCTCTCTCTCCCTACCTCTACCATCCCCTCCGTCTCCCACACTCCCTCTCTGTGCGCATGATACCCACCCTCTCTGACTCATTCTTTTTTTTTACTCTCTCTCTCTCTCTCTCTCTCTCTCTCTCTCTCTCTCTCTCTCTCTCTCTCTCTCTCTCTCTCTCTCTCTCTCTCTCTCTCTCTCGTTGCAAGGGAGGAGGATGAGGAGGGGCAGAAAGTGATGGGTCAGGAGGGAGGGGGAGGGGGTGGGGCATCATTATAATTCATTACGAACTGACATCAGGGGTTGAGGGGATTGTTTTAGCGATGTTACTAGTCTCCCCTGACAAGGTCTCCGAGGTCACGTGACACGAACACTGTCTTCCCACACCCATTGCAAAGCGAGTAGACCTATGTGTGTGTGTGTGTGTGGGGGGGGGGGGGGCGGGAGGGGTGTGTGTGTGTGTGTGTGTGTGTGTGGGGGGGGGGGGGTCAACTGGCTTGATCTGTCCGGCAAACGTTTGACCTTTTTGTCTTTCTTTGCAGCCTTCACATCCCCACTGTCTGACTTCTTTTTCAGCGCCTTTCTTCCTCTTCATTACACTGAACCACCACCACCACTGTTTACAAACTTCTAATAATTATCCAGCCAGACAGAGTCTGCGATGGGTAATGTTTTTGCTATGTCAGTTTGTATATTTGTGTGTCTGTGGTGTATGGATTTTCACCCCCCCAAAACCTACTGGACAGATTTTAATCAAATTTGGTGGAAGGGTAGGCAAGAGAAAAAGGACGCTTCCTTTCACTAATCATGACCTTGCTGGTCGTTAGTTATTTTGGGGGGAATTTGTTTTGTTCCATTCACAAATCATTCAAATGTTGTCAGCAATCAAAGGTAAGTAACTACTATAACATATACTCCTCACAAAAAGTCAAGCAACAAAACTTCTCACTGCAAATCCACTTTAATCATAAATCGTAGGTATTTTTTTACTGTTGCGATTTCATCTTCAACATTTCATTAAGTGAAGCTGAGTAAATCACATAACAGATTCATCTCAATCTCAGGATACTGAGCAACAAAAGAAATGGGTGCCAAAAACAGGGGTGAAATAAAGCCAACTGCCAATTTTAAATTCAAAGATAACAGTGCGCAAACAGTTCATAGCGTCATGACTAGCGAGTGTGACCTCCGTGGGCATGAATACAGGCCTGGAAGCGGCGTGGCATTGAGGCAATGAGTCCATCCAGCTGAATCTGTGGGATGGCTCCTCATTCCCTAACCAGGTCTGCTTCCAAGGCATCCAGTGTCTGGGGACGGGCGGGCATGCCGTAATCAGCTCACCTAAGCATGTCCCATGCCTTGTTCAATCGGGTTGAGGTCAGGGAACTGGGGTGGCCAGTCAAGATGGGCGATGCTGTGGGTGTTCAACTCGTTGTTGATGACACGAGGCCTGTGACATGGCGCGTTGTCGTCCACACAAACAAAGCTAGCACCATGCTATTTCATCAGGGTGGTCACTTGAGGTCTGATGATGTCATTCAAGTAGTGTGTAACGTTCACAGTGCCCCTCCGGATGACCCCTACATGGGTACGTCCTCCAGTCCAAATGCCACCTAGACCATCAGATTGCCACCTCCATAACGGGCATGCTCAGCAACAGCGAAGGCCAAACATCTCCCCCCAAGCCGAACGCATCGTTTCACATTAAAAGCTAGCCCGTGCATTTTCAAAGGCTGACAAACACCAATTTGATTTTGTTGCTTGACTTTTTGTGAGGAGTATATATTATGTATTGGGCAGACGCCAAAACAAGAGTACTGTCCCTTTAACAAGTATGCTAATTTCAATATAAACCTATCATGGGTGGTTGCAGCATGTTAAACGTTTGCACTGCGACAATGCTTCTTGTTATAATAGACTTATTAGTTTTTATATTTTAACGGCTTCTAATTGTAACATCTTAGATTATTACTTTAGTAACTAACTTTAAAGGCGCTCTCCCTGTTCTGTTGAAAGTGTAGCCAGACACACATTTCACATAGCCAAGTTAGGCGAATAAAGCTGCGAAAGGTAGGAGAAAAATGCCGTCTGAAATGGACGTACCATCAACGGCATGATACTACTGAAAGGCCTAATAATATTCAACGCTCAACTCATTAAAAAAAAATCCCTCTAGTTGTTAGAAAATTAAACAATTTTCAAATGTTGATCGATTCAAACAGAAACTTGGCCGCCATTTTATTTAGCGATCATAGCTAGGGGAAGACGGGGTAAGAAGCCCATGGGCGGGTAAGAAGCCCATACCAATTATCTCATGAAATGAAGCAAATTTCAGTCACATTTTGCCCATGACTGAGACGAGTGTTAATGTTTAGCATTCGTCTCATGGGCAAATTTGACTGACATTTGCTTTATTTCATGAGATCATTGGTATGGGCTTCTTACCCACCCATGGGCTTTTTACCCCGTCTTCACCTACTCTCAAAAAAAAAGAGAAAAAATAACTCTCAGTCGTTTAGTTTGTTTCATAAAGGTTATTTTAAAAGAGTTCTGAACCTTAGTTGATACCACGTACCTCATACCACATTCACATTTTCTTCTTCTTTTTTTTCCCTACTATTATTTACACCTATTGGTCACCATGTCTGAGTTTGTGTCCTAATTGTTTCTTGTCTTGTTTCATATGTCAATATTTGTTAATGGAGATAAGTTAATTAGCGGATTAAAAAAAGGATTCATATGTGAAATTCCAGCAACTGTGTTGTGCATGCATATGTGTGTGTGTGTATGGTGGTGTATCTGTGCATGATGGTATAATGTGCCTGTCTATATGGTGATGAGTACTGTTAAAAAAAAAGTGTTTTTGTTGTTGTTTTTTTTTGTTTGGAGCCTATGTAATACTATGTTGATGTGTACTGTTATGGTGTCTTTGGGGCTATTGTTTGTAATGTTTGATGCCGCAGGTGTGAATAGTACGTGTATTCATTTTCTTGTGCCCCCAGGTTTTTTAAAAATAAAGTTGATTTTGATTTGATTTGATTTGTCAGTGAGGCCGCTATGCGTAGCGATCGTGTCAAAGTCGGATCGTAGTGACTGGAACCGTACGCAGTGTGGCTAGTCCTTTTAGACCTTCCGTACTGCCAGCTGACCCAAAGTCCTTTCTACCGAGAGAGTGGCCATGTCGCCTTGTCAGTCCAGTCTTCTCCACTGTATAGTTTTGGTGTTTGGTATATTCTAGTCACAGAGACTTATCTCTGTGAAATTCGGGCTGCTCTCACCCGGAGAGCGCTTCGCCGCAAGTGCAGCGCTTACCCAATTAATTTTTTTTTTTTTTGGGGGGGGGCACAGGGTGAGGAGGGGGTGTGGTGGAGAAAAGGTGGCAGTGCTCAGGGGCGGATCACATTATCTCTAAGGGGTGGGTGGGTTCCAAAGTCGACGGCGCGAAGCGCCTACTATGCTAGGGGGTTCCGGGGGTACCCCACCTGTGTGAAGGAGTTAGTGGTGACATTTGAGTGGTAAATTTTGAGCTCACACGGCACCAGATTGCACCATTCGAGTTCTTTAGGGGGAAATATTTAGTAGTACTCTGGAATTTTACGTCCTCTCGACCTGGGAAGGCACATATGGGACATTTGTTAGTTGTAAATAAACAAAAGACAATACATGAACGTAAGAGGACGTATACAAAGACAAGGACAAAACATAGAAATATGTGGGGGAGGGATTCTAAAAGCGCAAGTTTTAATGTATTATGAGGAATAACCTGTTAAAAATTATAAAATTAGTTGATAAAAACTTTAGATGTTTGTTAAATAACTATAAATGTATAAGATATTGTTTTAAAATTCGTTTGTTATCTGGCCCGAGTACAACCCTCCCTGTTGTATTAAAATTTCAAGGCTACAATGTTAAAAATTTGATCTTTATATTTATTAGTAAAAACCAAATGAGGCCTTATTTATTTTTAAAAGATATGTATTTACAGATATTTTCTTTATATTTACATCTATTTATAAGTTTATATATTTACAAGAGTAAAAATTTGTACATAGAAATCTTTTTTTTAAACGCCAGGGGAGAAAACTCCCATCCTGGCTATCACTTTGTGAAGTGGGGGCAAAGTTTAAGAAATATATAAAGGGAGATTATATTTTAAATTCTTAGATGGGATCATTAGATAGGGAGAGGGGAGGGAAAGAAGGGATCCCGGAGGGCCTCAACACACCGAGTTGGGGCGGGCCGGCCGAGGGAGGTATACGCGAGCCATCCTCGCGTCAACAACCCACGACGGGCCCGCCCCATCAAGGGGGAGGTCATCTCACGGGTCTTGGGGTAGGGGTAGGGGAAGGGACAAAAACCCGGGGGTCCTCAACCATCGAGGGGAGCCACCCGCGCCGCCGGAGGGTACGCGAGACATCCTCGCGTCAACTACCGACGACGGGCACACCTCCCCGAGAGGGGGACCACCACTCGGGTGTATTTATTTTAAAAGATCCCAACTAAGTTAACTATGTACAACACAGACACATGTTTTATATTTTTATTTTTCCGCTAATAGGGCACCATGTTCTACTATTTGAGTATTTTATCTATTGTTAAAATGAATATTAAAATGGGTTTAGTGAATAACCCTTAGTTTATGATGGGGGAAGACAACTTATGTTAATAGGTAAAATAGTAATTAAAATAATATTAAGATTTGGATATTATAATTTAAAAGTTTAAAATAGTGTAGCTGTGCCGGAGGACCCCGTGCTTGCAGGCCCGTGCAAAACCAGCTGTATTATTTAATTAAAAGTTAAGGCAGGTGTAAGGGCATTCACTGCCGAAAAGAAGGGGAGGCCTCGTGAACGGGATCCTCAATCAGCCGCTATGAAATGATAAGATGTTTATTTGTTAAAAAGGTTAACGTTATTTATATCAATGGGCCAATGGCCTGTTCAAGAAATAACGATCAATAGGTTAAGAGTTACTAGTAAAATTGTTTTATAGTTCTTTATATGAGGGTATATTAGGGTACGCGACGGAGGTCCCTGACCGACCGGAACTATAGGGTGTAAATATAGATATTTGCTCATGTAAAAATAAGATTATTTATAATTTAGATACTGAATAACGGTGGCGACCACGCTAGATGTAAGTGAATGTTGTAATTGTTCATGTGTTCCCGTAGGGGGGTGGCCACAAAATCCCCCCCGCCTACGTTGACATGATATGGATATCTAATAATTTAAATATATTTAATATAATCAGGTGGTATTTTGGCATGGGAGCCCGAGCAATTATCGTTTACAATATATACGTTAGATAAATAATAACTTGGATAATAATAGTGATGTTGATGGAGGGGGAGGTTAAGGATTCTTTCATGGAAGGGGCGCGGGGAGGGAGGGAGAGGGACCCCTCCTCCCCGCCTCACCCAGAGGAAAGGCGCCGCTTATGTGATCCTTGTGCGGGGGGGTCACAACGCGAAGCGTGACGGCTACCATAGAACTCTCTGAGGGGCGACCCGGGCGCCCACGGACTGGGGGGGAGGGAGAATAAAAAGGGGTGGACCCAAAAGGGTCACTACAGCCCAACGGCGCATGTAACGTTAAGATGGGATGGGGGGGAAGGGAAAGGGGAATGTGAGTGGGCGCCAGGCCTGCCACCCGAGGAGACTCCACCCCCACCATTTAGGGGAAATATTTACCTGGATCACACAGGCAAATATTCCCCCCCCCCCCCCCAAAGAACTCAAATGGTGCAATCTGGTGCCGTCTGAGCTCAAAATTTACCACTAAATCATTAAAACAATTATCAAGAATTCCCCTCCCCCTCGGGGTTTTTTTCTCCGTTTTTGGCCAGAAGGGGGGGGGGGGGGGGGGGTCGGGACACCCAGAACCCCAACCCACCCCACCCCCACCCCGATCCGCCCCTGGTGCTGCATCAAGTGATGAGACAGAGAGGGGAGAGAGAGAGGGGGGTGGGGGGTGGGGGAGCTCGAATGAAGATGTGTGGGTAGGCAAAAGAAAAAAGAAGGGGACGAAGGACTTTAATGAAAATCCGTTTAATGTCCTCTGATCTTGAACAGGCACACCCCCAGAAACAATGGGCAACTTAGGACGATAATTTGACCGCCAGGGGGGCAGTCAAACCGGTAGGGGCTTAGCGCGTGATATTCTTAGTTGGGCGTAGAGAGAGAGAGAGAGAGAGGGATGGTGCTCATCTCCCTCTCTCTCTCTCTCTCTCTCTCTCTCTCTCTCTCTCTCTCTCTCTCTCTCTCTCTCTCTCTCTCTCTCTTTCTCTCTCTCTCACTACGCCCAACTAAGAATATCACACGCTAAGCCCCTACCGGTTTGACTGCCCCCTGGCGGTCAAATTATCGTCCTAAGTTGGCCACCACAAACAAATCCTCTGTCAGCGATTTTTTACCCTCTGAAATTTGCTAATCTTATCTTAATGCCTCTTATATTAGAACAACTGTGTGTGTCTGTCTGTCTGTCTGTTCGCCCGATAACTCACGAATCAGTGCACATAATCGCTTCAAATACTGTGTGGTTATGTATCATGGGGCAGGGAGGGTCCCGTGGAAAAATCATAACCGTGCTGGCCTTGACCTTGGAGGTTGACCTTGAAAACCGACATTTTCTTCTTTGTGCTATATATTTCGTGTGTGAGCTGTATATCTCATGAGGCAGTTGACAGAATCGCTTCAAATTTTGTGTGGTGGTGTGTCATGGTGCATCAACGTTATTCGGTTTCTTAATTTTGAGCATCCAATAAAATAAAATAAAAACCTCCCCCAAGGAAGACTCAAAGGTAGACTCACCAGGAACACTCAAAGGTAGACTCACCAATGGAAGGGAAGCAACTATACACGTCTAATCTGTGCTTTACTCCATAGTTGCTTCCCCTGAATTGAGAGAGAGAGAGAGAGAGAGGGAGAGAGAGGGGAGAGAGAGAGAGAGAGAGAGAGGAGAGAGGGAGAGAGAGAGAGAGAGAGGGGAGAGAGAGAGAGGGAGAGAGAGAGAGAGAGAGAGAGAGATAGAGAGAGATAGAGGGAGAGAGAGGGAGAGAGAGAGAGAGGGGGGGAGAGAGAGAGAGAGAGAGAGAGAGAGAGAGAGACAGTGAGGTGATTGTGTGTGTGTGTGTGCATGCCAGTCAGTGGTGTCCAACTATGACTGCTAGACAGCAGAGGAGGTGACTGCTATTTCAGAGGGCTGGGCTGGAATTTGTTTGAAGTGGTGATGAGTGTGTGTGCCAGTCAGTTGTGTCTGTTATGACTTCCACATAGCAAAAAAGGCGACGGTTATTAAAATATCTGATAATAATGCTGGGAGATAAATAACACACGCACATGCATGCACATGTATGCATGTACACACACTCAAACACACAACAGCTATTCTGGGGTTGGGGGCTGGTTTGGAATCTCTTTGCCTCGAGCCGAGCGGTGTTTCAAAACCAACAGGCCATTGTTTCTATAGTCCCTGTTTCTCCATCAGCATGATCCAATGAAAGTACCAGGGGGCATTTTTAACATCTGGTGCAAACCTCCACCAGGGAAGAACTGCCGCGAAGCGTAGTGAGCGGAACGTAGCTGCTAGTCATGTGATAATTATGATGCCTGCACGACCCATCCGACATACCCACTCTCTCCACGCAGAACATAGCCTACCAACATTTTGATGTAGCCTTGGTGTTCTAGCCTATGTCAATTGGTCTGACACAGCCTTATGCCAAGGCGGGCTAATATTGACCACAGACGTTTCACATAAAGACTAATATTACACGAACGCACGAACGCACGCACGCACGCACGCGCGCACAACACACACACACACACACACACACACACACACACACACACACACACAGAAGCGCACTAATGGTCAACCTATGGCGATATTTCTCACGCCAGAGGGCAGTCAATGCACTAGGGGCTTATCACGCGATTTTCTTACTTGGGCGTAGTGAGAGAGAGAGTGATGGTAGGACCACTCACTGTCTCTCTCTCTTTCTTTATCCCCAACTAATAATATAGAGAGGATTAGCCCCACACGAGCGTCATGCCCTCTGGCGTGAGAAAAATCGCACTAAGTCTCTCATTGCAGTGCACTGCTATTCTTAACCCTTTCGCCGCCAGCCATGTAGTGACATAAAAGGCATCAAATCACTACCTGTTATCCCAAGACCCTATTTTCTTAATTTTGGGAGGTAAGGATAGGCCTAATGTTATACATGTCACAGAGGAATTCACACTATTGTAGCTATTTTATTTTCTCTACCCAGTTAAGTTTAATAGTATTGTGTGTGTGCATAGCGGAAGCATGACGCATCTGCGCTCATATCAGTGACGGGAAACTGAGTGAGCGATCAACGAAGAAGGGAAAGAAAGAAGTAGGGGAAGACGGAGTAAAAAGCGCATGGGCGGGTAAGAAGCCCACCCCCAATTATCTCATGAAATAAAGAAAATTTCAGTCAAATTTGCCCATGAGACGAATGCTAGACATTAACGCTCGTCTGATGGGCAAATGAGACTGAAAATTTGCTTCATTTCATGAGATAATTGGGGTGGGCTTCTTACCCGCCCATGCGCTTTTTACCCCGTCTTCCCCTAAAGAAATCTGCTGTCCAGCACGCCTCCCTCTTGTCTTGTTACCCCCTGTGTCTGTCTCTCTCTCAAAAGAGACAAATGTCAATGTGTGTCTTCATCACATATCCCTGTCTCTCTTCTCTCTGTCTGTCTGTCTGTCTCCTGGGGGGGGGGGGGGGGGGGACTCCCGGTTGGCCCTTTCCCACTTGGCCCTTTGTGTTAATGCAAGCACACACAAAATGGGAGTGCCATGTCGCCCTTTCATTTCTTTTGCAAAGACCGACTCTCTTTCTTTCTCCTCCCTTCTCTTTCTCTCTCCTCCCCTCTCTTTCTCTCTCCTCCCCTCTCTTTCTCTCTCTCCTCCCCTCTCTTTCTCTCTCCTCCCCTCTCTCTTTCTCTCTCCTCTCCTCTCTTTCTCTCTCCTCCCCTCTCTTTTCTCTCTCCTCCCCTCTCTTTCTCTCTCTCTCCCCTCTCTTTCTCTCTCCTCTCCTCTCTCTTTCTTTCTCCTCACCCTCTCTTTCTTTCTCCTCCCTTCTCTTTCTCTCTCCTCCCCTCTCTTTCTCTCTCCTCCCCTCTCTTTCTCTCTCCTCCCCTCTCTTTCTCTCTCCTCCCCTCTCTTTCTCTCTCTCTCTCCTCTCTTTCTCTCTCCTCCCCTCTCTTTCTCTCTCCTCCCCTCTCTTTCTCTCTCCTCCCCTCTCTTTCTCTCTCTTCCCCTCTCTTTCTCTCTCCTCCCCTCTCTTTCTCTCTCCTCCCCTCTCTTTCTCTCTCTCCTCTCCTCTCTCTTCTCTCTCTCCCCTCTCTTTTCTCTCTCCTCCCCTCTCTTTCTCTCTCTTCCCCTCTCTTTCTCTCTCCTCCCCTCTCTTTCTCTCTCCTCCCCTCTCTTTCTCTCTCTCTCCCCTCTCTTTTTCTCTCTCCTCCCCTCTCTTTCTCTCTCCTCCCCTCTCTTTCTCTCTCCTCTCTCTCTTTCTCTCTCCTCCCCTCTCTTTCTCTCTCATCTCCTCTCTTTCTCTCTCCTCCCCTCTCTTTCTCTCTCCTCTCCTCTCTCTCTCTCTCTCTCTCTCTTTCTCTCTCCTCCCCTCTCTTTCTCTCTCCTCCCCTCTCTTTCTCTCTCATCTCCTCTATTTCTCTCTCCTCCCCTCTCTTTCTCTCTCCTCCCCTCTCTTTCTCTCTCATCTCCTCTCTTTCTCTCTCCTCCCCTCTCTTTCTCTCTCCTCCCCTCTCTTTCTCTCTCCTCCCCTCTCTTTCTCTCTCCTCTCCTCTCTTTCTCTCTCCTCCCCTCTCTTTCTCCTCTCTCCCCTCTCTTCTCTCTCCTCCCCTCTCTTTCTCTCTCCTCCCCTCTCTTTCTCTCTCCTCTCCTCTCTTTCTCTCTCTCCCCTCTCTTTCTCTCTCCTCTCCCTCTTTCTCTCTCTCTCTCCTCTCTCTCTCTTTCTCTCTCCTCCCTCTCTTTTCTCTCTCCTCCCCTCTTTCTTTCTCCCCTCTCTTTCTCTCCCTCTCTCTTTCTCTCTCCTCTCCTCTCTTTCGCTCTCCTCCCCTCTCTTTCTTTCTGTCTCTCGGGCCCCTGTCTCCTCTCTCTCCTTGTGCCTGTCTCTCTCTGATTTTGTTATGTTGCACGTGTGTGTGTTTTATCACGCTCGCTCCTCAAAAAAGGACTAACGCACATACACACACACACACACACCAACACACACAGAGAGACATACATACTTGCAGATACACATAGTATGGCGCGCCGAATGACCAAAACTCTATCTAGCAGTTCGACAGAGTTTAAAAACCCTATCGAACTGTTAGATACAGTTTCTAAACTATAGCTAGCATTTAGATAGAGTTTCAAAACTCTGTCGAGCAGCTAGATAGAGTTTCTCGTCGTAAAACTCTATCGAACGCGCCATTTTGATACTTTTTTTAAACGAAGCATTTCATTGGTAGATAGGACTAGTATCTTTGACTGTGACCTACACCTAGCCTAATAGGTGGCATTCTACGAACTCGTTTAGCGGCTTCAATTACAGATGAAACGCCGGGAAGATTCGCTCGTTGAAATCGTTCAGCTGCCATGTTTGTTTGACTACATGTAGGGGCCTAGGCCTATCGTCTTATTCAAATTCACGGGTCACTGCCCTGCCAAGGCCACAAACTTGTCGCTGAAGCCATGTACCAATCAGAAATCGCGATAGAAAAACTCTATCTCGATAGGGTTATTTTGTGGAAACCCTATCTAGCTGTTCGACAGAGTTTTAAAACTCTATAGAACAGCTAGATAGGGTTTTCAAACTCTATCGAACTGATAGATACAGTTACGAAACTCTATCGAACAGCTAGATAGAGTTTTGCATCTTTGGCGCGCCATAACATAGGGCTTATCATGCTTCTGCCGACCCCCTCCAAAACACCCATCAAGGACAAGAGATTATGAGCTTAAGTGAGAAAAGAGCCAGAATGGTCAGCTCATTGACCGTGAGCCCTCAAGAGAAGAAGAAGAAGAACAAGGGCTACGCCTGACTAGACGTTTAAACCAGAAAGAGAGAGAGAAATGGAACTCCTGAAAGAGCGATATGGCACCCCTCGCCAATGGGAGCTGACGTGAGGAGGCACGCGGCATAGATCAAAGAAAGGGCGAGATGGGAAAGAGCCAATCGGGACCTAGCCTTCTCCTGCTGGGACCCTAGTAGTCATCCGTCATGAAGGCGTGGCAGGACTGTAAATATTAATGTAGGCCCTAGGCCTGCATGTCAGTAGACAACACACACACACACGCGAATAAAATAGAATAATGTAGAACAAACATAAGGACCCATGTTAACCCTTTCACCGCCAAAGTCGCATTTTAGCACCACAGTGATGTAACACCTATGTCACTGAAAGGCATCGAATTGTGGTCTGCAATTATCCAAAGACCCTATTGTCTTAGTTTTGGGAGGGAGTAAGGGATAGACCTTATTTTATATAGGCTATGTCACAGAAGAATCCCCAATACTGCAGGTGGATTTTGTTCTCTACCCAGGTAAATTTAATGTTAATAATTGGCTGAAATATGTCTGGCGGTGAAAGGGTTAAAATGGGCGGCGCGGCCCTTTATCTATGGCATGGTGGGTTTTTTCTTCTTCCTAATTGGGGATGTTTATCCTGCCCCACGCCCAAAGTCTTCGCTTAGACTGCAATTGGCGCACAGGTAAGGATGCGTGCTTTGTGAGTTCGTGTTATCCATTCCACCGGCACAACATGGCGTACTCCTACCGATCAGTGGAATGGGCTTTAACGTGTGCGCAAGATCTTTGTGCATGCGTTCGCACACGGGATCTCGGTTTTAAGTCTCATCCGAAGGACTTTTCCCCCAACTGACGTCAGGTACCCGTTTACATCTGGGTGGAGTGAGGAAAATAGGAGTAAAGTGTCTTTCCCAAGGACACACCACTGCGACCCGAGCTGGATTCGAACCCGCACACTCGCAAACCTGACGGATTACGAGTCAGCGACTCAACCAACTGAGCCACAGCGGATAGTTACTAAGATTATATTCAGCATACACCCAGGTTTGGTACTGGGGGTGGGGATTTAAAAAAAAAAAGGTTAACATTTTAGGGGTTCAGAAGTTGATGTTTATGACCAAGGACTAAAAAAACCGGTCATGTTGAATTTCTCTACAAATGAATATATACCCCCCCCCCCCCCCCCCCTTGGGGATATTTCGTACAAATAGTTCCCCCACCTTCTGGGAGTTCTGTGCTTGTAACTTCCTCTAATCTGCCACTCTCTTTGACTCAGCCTTTTCCCTTTGCTTTCTATCATCTACTATCTTTCTGACTTATTGGCCCCATTCTCCTGCCTTTTTTTCTAAAAAACATCTTCCAAATAATTTTTCTATTTTGAGCTCCTCCGAACTCGGAATGCGTCGGCTGTACGCAGCGGGGAGAAAAGTGAAAACTCAAAACCGGACACATACGTACCTTACCCATTATGGCCATATGGCCTGGGAATGCAGAAGAAGAAAAAAGAAGAAGAAGAAGATCCTACTCATTTCCAGGAACACCAGACAGAAAAGTGGATTCCTGGGACATGGTGCCATTTTAAACTGTTTCCAGGGACAAATATCCTTGGGAATACATTTGTCTAGTGCTAGAAGGGTTAATTAACCCCCCTCTGACATTTGCTTTTCTACATTCACTTTTATCTGAATTCAGAGAATTCTCTGAAAATTACTCAAGCCAATGAGGATCAGTGTGTTCTGGGGAGCTGTCGGTGGACGGTCTTGGTGGCGCCCTCGGAGGACATCACTCACGCTGGCTCCGTGACTAAGAAAATAGTGTCGTCAGTAGGGGGCTTAGTAGGTGGTGTCCTGAACAGGCTCCGCTGAACTCCACCGAAGTGACTCAGCAGCAGTGCAGTGTCTCCTCGGTTGGTTGCCTCCTGACGGCCTAACATAGATTCGCTCCCTTTGAACTGCTGGTCTCGGATTCTGCGACCTGAACAAGCCGGGGTGTGGCTGCGAATTGGGATTCGCGATGAGCGGCGAGGGAGCAACGCCACTGTAAAGCAGTGATGGGACAGCAAAATTATTAATTGTTTTTCTTTCTCATGCCAGATACCGCACACAGAAACACACCCACACCCACACACCCACACACACAAAGCCTATAGATTGTTCTGCACTTTATTTGCACAGGAGTGTGTGTAGATACATTAAAAAAAATAAAAAGATATCCAGTGAAGTCATCCAATATCATAACAAATATAACACGATGACGATGAAAATGATAATGACACCATGCAGACAGACGGACTTTCACACCACATCTCTCTCCATTTTGTTGTTGTTGTTCATATCATGCAAACACAACAGTGCTTTCCTCCCCCCCCCCCCCCCCCAACTTTCCACATAGGGGAAGACGGGGTAAAAAGCGCATGGGCGGGTAAGAAGCCCACCCCAATTATCTCATGAAATAAACAAAATTTCAGTCAAATTTGCCCATGAGACGAATGCTAGACATTAACGCTCGTCTCATGGGCAAAATGAGACTGAAATTTGCTTCATTTCATGAGATAATTGGGGTGGGCTTCTTACCCGCCCATGCGCTTTTTACCCCGTCTTCCCCTACCCATGTAGGATGAAACACGTACATCTACTGTTCAAGAAAAGTTAAAGGCAATTTTCTTTGGCAAAACTGCAGATCCACACCCCCTCCTTCATTTCTCGGTTCCTTCCGGGTTCTTTTTTCCAGTCTTGCTTTTCTTACTGCAGATTGAGCGCTTCAACATCTATCGTTTTCTATATTTAACGTTCATTTTCCTTCATTGACACAATTAACTCATTCAAGTCGTTTTGGCCATATATGTCCGGAATTAATATATAGGTGTCAATTTGATGCATTTGCACAAGGGAAGTAAATCTGTGTACACACTATACCTTGGTCATTTCTAAATTCGCTTCGCTCTCTTAGACCACAATTTTGCTTGACTTTGCTTTTGTAGTGGTTTGTTGTGGGGAAACCAATCGGTGTAGAGAGTTTTTGTATATAAAGTCTATATATAACAAAAAGTCTGATCTACCACTTCCCTATGTCTAAACCTGAAGTAAAAACCTGTAATCTTCTTTCATTTCTCCTTTTGCTTATGTATGTTTTGTTTGTGTGCATGGCTGGAGTGATTGGTGAGTTTTTTTTAAAATAATTCAAAATCGTTGCGATGCGAATGAGTTAAAAACATGCATCCAATAATAGTAGAAGATAAAGGCAGGACGGAGAGAACGCACTGAACCAAGACTGCGACAACGATCCGCGACAGTTCCGTGCATTGCGCTACACTAGTGGAGTGTGAAAGGGGGGGTATGTGTGTGAGACGTAAATGTAGTTATCGTGATTTCGTTTCGGGTTGTTCCTTATGATAAGTGCGTTTTTTGGTGTGTGGTGTGGGGGGGGTTTCTTTCTCTTTTTTTCTTTCTCTCAGATTTTTAACTCTATGTGAAGCGCTTAGAGCCCCGTAAGGAGAATAAGCGCTATATAAATTGTCATTATTATTATTATTATATCAAATAATGGCCTTTATTATTATTGCAAATAATGATTCAGCAAAGATTATTAGCTCCAAATCATATAGTAATAAGCCAACTGTCCGTGTGTGTGTGTGTGTGTCTGAAACACGAAACGGGCCTTACAACTCCGCCGTTTTTTGACCGAATCGCTTCAAATTTGCTGTGAGCCCTAACGGGCCGATGGCAACGGCAACCGAGGCGGCCGTGTCATTTGCGCGGTTCCGCAAATGCGCGAAACGCGCATCCGCCGGCCTCTCGGCGCCCGTATCTCCGGTGTTTCTGGACCGATTGCCTTCGAATTTGGCAGGAAGATCACCGGGGACGGTGACTATCCGTGTACCAGCCCGGAAGCGAATCGGTTCAGAAACGCGCGCTATGCGACTCCGCCGTTTCTTAACCGAATCGCTTCAAATTTGCTGTACTCAGTGTTACCAGTACATGGCGTTACCGTTACTAGGCGTTACCCTTACTAGGCGTTACTGGGACCCGGCGTTGCGCTAGTGTTGATAAAACACAGCTTAACATTTGCTAAGAACAGCAAGTCTGACAATGCGGGGAGAGCGGAGAAATCGAACGGGGTGTGTGTTGATCTACACCTTCACCTTTTCTTTTCTAGTCAATTAACATAACGGTCTTCAACTTTCTTAACAATAATGAAGACGAAAAAACAAACAACCAACAACAAAACAAAGCTGTACTGACAAGGTACTTTATCGTATGAATAAGTAAGTACAGCATAGACTATAACTGTACACTACAATAAGATTATTATCATCACTATTATAATAAATATCATACAAAACATGACAAACAGCGCAATTAAAAATCAGTGGACAACACTACTAAGAAACACCAGGGTGGGTCGGGAAAACAGCGTCAGCAGAATGGTTGACTTATGGGCGATTATTTGCCCGCCAGGGGGCATCACGCTCGTGTGGGACTTATCACACTATATTCTTAGTAGGGCGTAGTGAGAGAGAGAGAGAGAGAGAGAGAGAGAGAGAGAGAGAGAGAGAGAGAGAGAGAGAGAGAGAGAGAGAGAGAGAGAGAGAGAGAGGTTGGGACTCCTCCCTATCTCTCTCTCTCTCTTTATCTCCAACTAAGAATATAGAGAGGATTAGCCCCACTCGAGCGTTATGCCACCTGGTGGGGAAAAGATCCCGCTAAGTCGCTCATTGGATCTAGAGAGAAGAAGAACAGACTACACACGGGAATTATGTCGATAAAAAGGTACGTTATTTTTACAAATTTGAATAATCATAGTTATGTGTGGCGGCTACCACGCCACACAGTCTACACATCTGGACAAAGCACATATATAGAGGGAAGGGGGAAGAAAAAGTGGGATGGGGGTGGGGGGGGGGCCTTTGGTGGGGAGTAGAGAGACAACAAAAAAAGAGCAATGAAGAACGAGCATTCAGCATGCAATTCCATCAAAATGAAATACCGTATTTGACGGACTATAAGATACTTTTTTCCCCCCTAGACTAATCCGTTTAACGTCCTCCGGTCTGGAACAGACACATATGGGACATCAGTAGATATAAAGATGGTGGGAACGATCCTGGAGGCAATGCCCGGAGGCAGTACAACACCAGGAAAGTCCCGATTTTTTAACAATACAGATGTATGCATCTAATACGCTTGTAAGTAAATCCTAGACTGAGACCCCTGCGCCTTGTAATGTGACTGATAATATGGTACGAAACTATAAAAACTAAATCTGAATTTTGTGTAAAATTTGAAGGGTGCGCCTTAATAACCAGGTGCGCCTTGTAGTCAGTAAAAATACGGTAGTTGTTTTAAGACCCCTTGACTGCCACATATAACGTATTGACTTGATGACATCACCGATGACGTCACCAGATCAAGAGGAATAACTCTGATCTGCTTGGCTTTTGTTCTAAACACAGTCAAGAGTTATAATCCCAGACAATTTTGCCAGATTGGCTCGATCAGTTCTTTTCATGTCATGCTTTGTACAATGATTTTTTTTTTTCTTTAATTTTCTCTGGCAGTCAAGCCTCAAGGTGTTAAAATCTCCTGTTTTGGGGGTACATGTATTTACTGGCAACATGTTCAGTCTTTCTTATAATTTGGACCATTTTTATCTAGTTCTTGGTTGCCACCTTAACTCATTCAAGTCGTTCCCGCCATGTATGTCCGGAATTAATAGATAGCTGTCAATTTGGCGCATTTGCTTCAAGGGAAGTAAACCTGTTTGCACACCATACCTTGGTCACTTCTAAACTCGCTTCGCTCCCTTAGACCACAATTTTACCTCTGACTTTGCTTTTGTAGTGGTTTGTTGTGGGGTCGGGGAAACCAATTGGTGTGGAGATTTTTTCTATATAAAGTCTAAAGTCTATATAATATTATAAAAAAAAGTCTGATCTACCACTTCCATATGTCTAAACCTGAAGTAAAAACCCGTAATCTTCTTTCATTTCTCGTTTTGTTTACGCATGTTTTATTCGTGTGTATGGCTGGAGTGATTTGTGAGGCTTTTTTTAATAATTCAAAATCGTTGCGATGCGAATGAGCTAACACTTTTAGCACCACCCCTCTCACAGCTCCGTGTGTCGTCGTCAGCACACCATAGCCTGTGTAGATAGATACACAGGCTCTGAGCACACTGCAGAGAAGGCAGGAAAATCCCCACAGGACACCCAAATTAGGCCCCTTTTCAATAAACTCTTCCCCCCCGTGGGGATACCGGGGGGTGTCTTTTGTATAAATAGTTCTCCCACCTTCTGTGCTTGTAACTTCCTCTAATCTGTCACTCTCTTTGACTCTGCCTTTTCCCTTTGCTCACTGTCATCTACTATCTTTCTGCCTTACCGGTCCCATTCTCCTGCCTTTTTTTTTAATTTTACGAAACACTTTCAAAAAGATTCCCTCCAGCCGAAGTCGGACTTGCCGGGCCTAACTATTTCATTAGTTAGGCGCATAACGGCAGCATGATGCATCTGCGCTCATAATTGACAGGAAACTTGTCTGAGCGATCGAAGAAGAAGAAACTCTCTTTTTAAAGAATGTGGTGATCGCAGTGATTTTATTTTTGCGTAAGGGTGCAGATATAAAATTCGAAAATCATATCGTTATTTTGCGTTTAACCGGGCATAGTGATAGAGGAAAAGCAATTTTCTCTGAAAATGGGTTCCAGGAGATGTCTCTTGGAATAATCAAGGGATTAAAAGCCCTTTATGATGATCAGGAGGCCATTGCTCTTGAAGATGAATATGTAAAACTGTTCAAACTTGGGGAAAAAGCATCTCCTTAAGCTTAAACGCCTTCTGACATTTCTTCTTCTTCTTCATCGTTCGCTCAGACAGGAACCCCAGTGGCACGGACGAAGGCTGCCGTCCGCCGAAGATCCTCCAAAGAGCCGAAGATCTTTTCCCGAACCGGTGTGTCCGACGGCCAAGTTTCGTCTCGCAGGTTCTGGAATGTTCGACAATCCTGAAGGATATGACCAACAGTCATGTCAGCGGCACCGCAGGGGCACACAGGGGAGTCTCCAATGTGGAACTTTGTATACATGTGATGCCTGAGTCTGGAGTGTCCAGTCCTCAGTCTTGTCAAGATTACTTGGTCTTGTCTGGAGAGGTGGTTGGTAGGCATCCCTGGCGCAGTGGTTTGGATGTCTTCTGAGATTTGATTTTCTGCATTCACTTTTCTCTGAATTCAGAGAATTCTCTGAAAATGACCATGCCTGTTAGTTAACTGAATGAGTCGAAAACAGCCACATCGCTGTCGGTCACAGAAATTCTGTGCCGGTTCGTTCCTTACATTTCCTCGTTCCGAGTCTAGGGCCAGTTGCCTTTGTGCACAATTTAACCAACAAAATTCACTGTTACTGACTTGGTTAATACGTCAGACGACGTCGGAGGGGGCAATTTAACACCGTTGGTTTAGAATTCTACCAAAAACTTTAGCAGAACCGTCGCGAGTAAGATCGCGACCCGTTCTCAGGGAAGTTTTGCCCGTCGCCATCATTCTCGTGAGGGGTAGGCAGACCTGTTTACCATCAAATAATATTCACTGAAAATGAGTAGTAAGCAAGAATTAAAGAGCATTATTTTCAGTTTTGAATAGTAGAGGTCCAAATTGAGTAGAATACTACTCGAAAAGAGGAAACAGGTCTGGGTAGGCAACGGTCAACTGTACTATCGGGACGTGTTGCAAAATAGTTCAGCTACCGTATTTTACGGACAAGGCGCACACCCCAAATTTTACACAAAATTCAGATTTTGTTATTATAGTTTCTTACTGTATTATCAGTCACATTATAAGGCGCAGGGGTCTCAGTCTAGGAAAAAAATATCGCCTGATAGTCCGTAAAATACGGTAAGAAGTAGTACTGTAGTAGTAAGTAGTGGTAAACATCATAATGCTCAGTTCGATGGAGGGCAAAGCTCCAGTAGGTCCAGAGGGTTGGATGGAGGAGAGAAGCAGCAGCAGTAGACACCAATCGAAATAAAATCCTTTAAAAAAAAAATCAACAACAGCAACAGCTAACACTTGTGTAGCAGGGCTCCCAGGGACCCCCATTTGGGGGTCTATGAAATATTAAAATTCTAAAGGACCCTCTAAAAAAAAATGTGTAGGGGGTCCCAGGGATGCACCTATAAAAATGGGTAAAACAACAAACCACGGTCTTTGCATTCCCAGTTATGACCTATCAAGGTACTTTCAGCATCCTTTGTTTTCACTAGTTGGCCTAATTCAGTGAACCAATGTTCCCTATTTTGTCAGTCTCTTCTCTCTCCATGACTGTCATATATCCCTATATCCCTCCTCTAGGACCCTCTATCCCTCCTCTAGGACCCTTTATCCCTCCTCTAGGGCCCTCTATCCCTCCTCTATGACCCTTTATCCCTCCTCTAGGACCCTCTATCCCTCCTCTAGGACCCTCTATTATCCATCCTCTAGGGCCCTCTATCCATCCTCTAGGACCCTCTATTATCCATCCTCTAGGACCCTCTATCCATCCTCTAGGACCCTCTATTATCCCTCCTCTAGGGCCCTCTATCCATCCTCTAGGACCCTCTATTATCCATCCTCTAGGGCCCTCTATCCATCCTCTAGGACCCTCTATTATCCCTCCTCTAGGGCCCTCTATTATCCCTCCTCTAGGGCCCTCTATTATCCATCCTCTAGGACCCTCTATTATCCATCCTCTAGGACCCTCTATTATCCATCCTCTAGGACCCTCTATTATCCATCCTCTAGGACCCTCTATCCATCCTCTAGGACCCTCTATTATCCCTCCTCTAGGACCCTCTATTATCCCTCCTCTAGGACCCTCTATCCATCCTCTAGGACCCTCTATTATCCATCCTCTAGGGCCCTCTATCCATCCTCTAGGACCCTCTATTATCCATCCTCCTCTAGGACCCTCTATTATCCATCCTCTAGGACCCTCTATTATCCATCCTCTAGGGCCCTCTATTATCCCTCCTCTAGGACCCTCTATCCATCCTCTAGGACCCTCTATTATCCATCCTCTAGGACCCTCTATTATCCATCCTCTAGGGCCCTCTATTATCCATCCTCTAGGACCCTCTATTATCCATCCTCTAGGACCCTCTATTATCCATCCTCTAGGACCCTCTATCCATCCTCTAGGGCCCTCTATTATCCCTCCTCTAGGACCCTCTATTATCCATCCTCTAGGGCCCTCTATTATCCCTCCTCTAGGACCCTCTATTATCCATCCTCTAGGGCCCTCTATTATCCATCCTCTAGGACCCTCTATTATCCATCCTCTAGGGCCCTCTATTATCCATCCTCTAGGACCCTCTATTATCCATCCTCTAGGACCCTCTATTATCCCTCCTCTAGGGCCCTCTATTATCCCTCCTCTAGGGCCCTCTATCCATCCTCTAGGACCCTCTATTATCCATCCTCTAGGACCCTCTATTATCCATCCTCTAGGGCCCTCTATCCATCCTCTAGGACCCTCTATTATCCATCCTCTAGGGCCCTCTATTATCCATCCTCTAGGACCCTCTATTATCCATCCTCTAGGGCCCTCTATCCATCCTCTAGGACCCTCTATTATCCCTCCTCTAGGACCCTCTATTATCCATCCTCTAGGGCCCTCTATCCCTCCTCTAGGACCCTCTATCCATCCTCTAGGACCCTCTATTATCCCTCCTCTAGGGCCCTCTATTATCCATCCTCTAGGACCCTCTATTATCCCTCCTCTAGGGCCCTCTATCCCTCCTCTAGGGCCCTCTATTATCCCTCCTCTAGGGCCCTCTATCCCTCCTCTAGGACCCTCTATTATCCCTCCTCTAGGGCCCTCTATCCCTCCTCTAGGACCCTCTATTATCCCTCCTCTAGGGCCCTCTATCCATCCTCTAGGACCCTCTATTATCCATCCTCTAGGGCCCTCTATCCATCCTCTAGGACCCTCTATTATCCCTCCTCTAGGGCCCTCTATCCCTCCTCTATGGCCCTCTATCCCTCCTCTAGGACCCTCTATTATCCATCCTCTAGGGCCCTCTATCCCTCCTCTAGGGCCCTCTATCCCTCCTCTAGGACCCTCTATTATCCCTCCTCTAGGGCCCTCTATCCATCCTCTAGTACCCTCTATCCCTCCTCTAGGACCCTCTATAGGTGAAGGCAACAACCCAACAATTAGTAATTTTCTCTTTAAAGCCTTTGTACATTCTATATACTCGAATTCCAACAAATATCAACTAAGACAGACACATTCAAGAACAGCTTTTCCCCCCAAGACCATTCCTGTATGGAACTCTCTCCCAGCCGCAGCAGCTGAGGCTCCCTCCTTGGTATCATTCAAGAGGGAGCTCAACAACAGGTCATTCTAAAAATCTAGATAAGAGTTAGGGGGCCATAGATCAAAGTAGTGGTAAATGAAGGGCAGGAGCTGTGCCGGTCGGGGCTTGCCCCCGGGGGACCGCTACGGTAGCCGGATTGGTCTTGCCAGGATACTGTGAAATAGAGGTCTACGGCCCATAAACACACACACGCACAAACACACACACACCATCTAAGGTAGGACATGTATTTATTTTGTCGAAAAATTAAAAAAAAAAATTATATACTATAATAGCTATATACGCATTGCGCAACCTCCAAGTCACTGAGAGTCTGATGACGAAGAATACTTAGAAGATTGAAATACAAAGTAAAAAATTTGGGTTAATTTTACATGTATCTCAAACTGGTCGCCACCCCTGAATCCCATTTCTCTCAGAGAATGCTTGCATGATACGTTTGTATTAGTACAGATGAACCAACTTGTGTGGCAACAATATGCAAAAATAAAATGGCAACGTTAATGTGTATTATTAATAAAAGCCCTATACAGACGTCATTTTCATGTCGATAAATTTGTTGCTAAAATCTTCCGGCCCTCCTCAAGAGGTCATACTTCTGGGAGATAAAAAACCAAAAAAGTGATAAAAAACATACTGTGCCAAAATGGACATGCAGAAAGGAACAAGTTCTCAACCAAACCACTGGTTGATCAGATGCAGTGTAATGTTTCACATTTTCGACGGTGTCGTTCCGCTAGTAATAAATATTGCCATGCGTTTGCACGTTTCTAAGTCTAACAAAAAACGCGGTACGACAAATATATGTAAAACAATAGGCAATATGTAAATTCTTTTCTCAGCAAGATTATAATATATATATACAGGGTTCATAGCCAAACAGCATCCAAATTTTCACAAACTTTTCACAAACTTTCAAAGCCCAACTTTAGGGTTTTCCCAAATCGAAGGTTTTTCGGAAAGCGGCACAATATGCTGAGCGCTTGTTGGTTGCATCATTTTCGCAGCCATACTTTATATGCAGAATTTTCGAGCCATAGCTCACTGAAGGACACATTTGCCCGGCAATTGTGCGCTACGCGTAAAGATCGGATGTCTTTAAAGGGAAGCAACTCGCGTCAATTCCGGTAAAAAAAATCAAAAGTAAGTCCGCACCGATCGTATGCATAAAAATATTCATTTTATTTCATAATTATAATTTTTTTCTTGGCACGATGATTCAAAATTATGGTCCTGGGCAATTTGGGGGGCAGATTGATGAAGATTTGACAGTCGCTCAAAATTCAAAAACTTTCAAAGATACTACTCTTGGTTTTTCATTTTTCACGAACTTTCATGGGCCTTGAAAATGAAGTGATTTTCCCCCAAACCTTCCCAACAACTGTGAACCCTGTATATAACAATGCAAGCAATGAGTCGGTTACATGCATCCACATACTGTAACATTACATTCTCAACCACCTCCACAAAGAAAGAAAGAAAACACTCTCCAAAGACTAACACTGATCAGCTTCTGAGAAACTGTTGTAGTTCTAGCAGACCTGTTGCAAAATAAAACTACACAAGTCTCGAGTAGTCTGGATAACTGAAATGAGTAGTTTTGGTTCTCAAAATGTGTAGTTTTATTCATTAAACCATCAAACAATGTTCACTGAAAATGAGTAATTAGAGTATTATTTTCAATTTTGAAGAGTAGTAGAGGTCCAAATTGAGTAGAATACTATGTACCAGAAAAGAGTAAGGTAAACAGGTCTGTTCTAGATTCATCCTAATCTACAGTGGAGAGAGAGAGAGAGAGAGAGAGAGAGCGAGAGAGAGAGAGAGAGAGAGGGATTGGAGGGAGAGAGAGAGAGAGATAGGGAGAGGAGAGAGAGAGAGATTGAGAGAACACTGGAGCACCCTGAAAACTTTGTTTAACAAGGATTAGGGATTTTAGGCGAAGCCTATTCTTTTCCAAATTGTCATTGGGTTAAAGGAAAGAAAATTAAAAAGACAGAGAGACAGAGACAGACACAAAGAGAGAGAGGGGAGAAGAGAGAAGAGGAGGAAGAAGAGAGAGAGAGAGAGAGAGAAGAGAGAGAGAGGGGGGAGAGAGGTGAGGGTGTGGGAAAACTGAGGGTTAAGTTGGGGGGGG
>CM065697.1:44563566-44571066 GCA_017654935.2 Phymorhynchus buccinoides
TAGCATGTGCTAGCTTGTGTTGTGTGGACGACAACGCGCCATGTCACAGGGCTCATGTTATCAGCAACGAGTTGAACACCCACAACATCGCCTATCTTGACTGGCCACCCCAGTTCCCTGACCCCAAACCGATTGAACAAAGCATGGGACATGCTTAGGTGAGCTGATTACAGCATACCCGCCCGTCCCCAGACACTGGATGCCTTGGAAGCAGACCTGGTTAGGGAATGAGGAGCCATCCCACAGATCCATCTGGACGGACTCATTGCCTCACTGCCACGTCACTTCCAAGCCTGTATTCATGTCCACGGAGGTCACACTCGCTATTAATGGCGTTATGAACAGTGGTTACTGTTTGCGCACTGCTATCTTTGAAATTGAATTTGGCAGTTGGCTTTATTTCACCCCTGGTTTTGGCACCCATTTCTTTTGTTGCTCAGTATCCTGAGATTGATATGAATCTGTTATGTGATTTACTCAGTTTCACTTAATGGAATGTTGAAGATGAAATCGCAACAGTAAACAATCACCTACGATTTATGATTAAAGTGGATTTGCAGTGAGAAGTTTTTGTTGCTTGACTTTTTGTGAGGAGTATATGTTATAGTAGTTACTTACCTTTGATTGCTGACAACATTTGAATGATTTGTGAATGGAACAAAACAAATTCCCCCCAAAATAACTAACGACCAGCAAGGTCATGATTAGTGAAAGGAAGCGTCCTTTTTCTCTTGCCTACCCTTCCACCAAATTTGATTAAAATCTGTCCAGTAGGTTTTGGGGGGGTGAAAATCCATACACCACAGACACACAAATATACAAACTGACATAGCAAAAACATTACCCATCGCAGACTCTGTCTGGCTGGATAATTATTAGAAGTTTGTAAACAGTGGTGGTGGTGGTTCAGTGTAATGAAGAGGAAGAAAGGCGCTGAAAAAGAAGTCAGACAGTGGGGATGTGAAGGCTGCAAAGAAAGACAAAAAGGTCAAACGTTTTGCCGACAGATCAATGCCAGTTGAACCCCCCCCCCCCACACACACACACTACACACACACCCCCCTCCCGCACCCCCCCCCCTCCTCCACACACACACACACACACATAGGTCTACTCCGCTTTGCAATGGGTGTGGGAAGACAGTGTTCGTATGTCACGTGACCTCCGGAGACCTTGTCAGGGGAGACTAGTAACATCGCTAAAACAATCCCCCTCAACCCCTGATGTCAGTTCGTAATGAATTATAATGATGCCCCACCCCCTCCCCCTCCCTCCCTGCCGCCATCACTTTCTGGCCCCTCCTATCCTCAATCCCTTGGCAGACGAGAGAGAGGAGAGAGAGAGAGAGAGAGAGAGGAGAGAGAGAGAGAGAGGAGAGAGAGAGAGAAGAGGGAGAGAGAGAGAGAGAGAGAGTAAAAAAAGAATGATCATCAGAGAGGGTGGGTATCATGCGCACAGAGAGGGAGTGTGGGAGACGGAGGGGATGGTAGAGGTTGGAGAGAGAGAAGCAAATCAGAACAGTTGCAAAGCGATGGACGTCGGACAGACGCAGAGAAGTAAGGGAGAACCAGAGAAGGAGGAGAGACACAGAGAGAGCGAGATAGAGACACAGAGAAGAGAGAGAGAGAGAGAGAAGAGAGAGAGAGAGAGTGTGAGAGAGAGAGAGAGAGTGTGAGAGAGTGTGTGTGGGTGTGTGTGTGTGCAAAGACTAGAGCAACAGAGACAGCATCCGAGCAGATACCGACAGACTACCCACAAACTGAATAGAGGGGGGGGGGGGGGGGTGGGGGGGGTAGAATCGGAATATGGTTCGAGGTTCAGGAATATTAATTATGAGAGAGAGATTCGGAAGATTTATTCATGAAAGGCCAAGGCCCCTTATGAAGGGGGTAATACACAATCAACAAATGACATATGATATATCCAAAATAAAGAAAATTACAATCAAGAACAGAATGTAGAACGAACCTTGAAGGCTTTGTATAAGAACAAAGCAAACCTTTTTACGTGACGTTTTCCTGAGTAGAAGACAAAGCAATACAAGTCTAAACACAGATGGGTGGTTGTAACGTTTAGAAGCAATACATTCCTGTCTCAGATCACTTAAGGCAGTACACTGAAGAACAAAATGAACTTCACTTTCAGAAGTTTTCTTGCATAATGGACAAATGAGTTCAATCTCAGAATGTTGCCTGTAACGAATATGATGAACCCGAAATATCTGGAAACACCAATCTAAATCTGGAAACAATTAAACTTCAAATGCAATGCCATTTTCATAGACAAATAAGTCAGAATACAATGTGAAAATTAAGCTGTCTATTTAATCAAAATCTGTTACTATCACTTCCATTCTGCCATCTAAAGTCCACACGAGTCTGAAACGAACAGTTTCATAAAAGTTGGTACATCTTCTACACCTGGATTTAAACCACAGAACAAAACCTAGAACCTAATTCATATAGTTGCTCTGTAATTTTGTACCCAATTTGCACAACATATTATAACGCTTCTTTCTTTATGGAGTCTGTCGTTACTCATACTTACCAGGAGCGAGAGGGAGAGAGAGAGGAGAGAGAGAGATGAGAGAGAGAGAGAGGAGAGAGAGAGAGAGAGAGAGAGAGAGAGATAGAGAGAGAGAGAGAGAGAAGAGAGAGAGAGACGAGAGAGAGGAAGAGAGAGAGACAGAGAGAAGAGGGGCGAGAGAGAGAGAGAGAGAGAGAGAGAGAGAGAGAGAGAGAGTTATTAATTTTATTTATAGAGGGTAATATAGTAAACAATAACATGCTTTTTTTTACATCCATCCCTCTGAATATTGACTTGAATGAATTTAAATGAATTTTATTACAAGGGTAATAGAAATAGCAATAACATGCTGGAGAGGAGAAGAGAGAGAGAGAGAGAGAGAGAGAGAGCGAAGACGAGAGAGAGAGAGAGAGAGAGAGGGGAGAGAGAGGAGGGAGGGATAGAGAGAGAGAGAGAGAGAGAGAGAGAGAGAGAGAGATAGGAGAGAGAGGAGAGAGAGAGAGAGAGAGTACCAGTGGTGTGTTTGTTTGTCTCACTGACGTATTCCCTGATCCCTAAAAATAGATGGATGGATTACCGTTCGTGGGTGGCTGTGGTTCTTGACTTCCTTATAAGCCTACGCAAACTGCGGCAAAGCATGACATGCACATGTCGAGCCGTTGTTCCACCCCTCTATTGTTATCGCTTGCCTTGTTTCTCAATTCTTTGCTTTCTGTCTTTGTCCTTTGCTGATCTACGATCGCAAAGGAACATGTTTGCGTTCGTGCATGGTTTTTTTCTGTTTTCTTTTCCCCTGTCTGTCCCAAGGATATTCTCCCGAAAAAAACGCTTGAACCGAATCGATTTCAAAAACTTTTGTTGTGGTGGTGTGTCACCATGAGAGGAAGGCATCCGCGCACATATTAATCGCCGTCCGTGACCTTAGACCTTTGGCGTATGACCTTTGTTGTTCATTTGTCTGTCTGTCTTTATGTCTGTTTTCTCGGTTCATACAAACAGGGGGGGGGGACACCGAACGGACCGACCGAGAGGAAAACCAAACAAGACTGGAAGTCAAAAGAGGATTGTGGGGGAGGGGGACAAGCATGGGAATTGCGTCTCCACTACTTAAATCAAGCTAACTTAAGCTCGCTTTTTTCTCACCGCCCAGCTCTGGGCTCGTATTCTAAACTCAAAATGGGGCTATTTTTTTAAACCTAGATTTTTTGGTTTATTCTTCCTGTTCGTTCCCCAGGCCAAAATTATTGGGCCAATAATGGGTTAAGGTAACGTATGTCGGTCCGGTTTCCAGTTTTCACTGGTCTCCCCGCTGACCCGCGGGATTTTTTGTTTGTGGTTTTTACAGGTTGGGACACATTCTGATTTCGTGAGGATGCTCAAAGGAGAAAACATTATTTGGAAGATAGATTCCTGTTTTTTGGAAAAAAAAAAAGGCAGGAGAATGGGGGCTCATTAAAAATTAAGAAACGATAGTAGATGATAGAAAGCAAAAGGGGTGAAAAAAAAAGTCAGAGTCAAAGAGTGGGCAGATTAAAAAGGAATGTTGCACAATGCACCAGAAACTTCCCAGAAGGTGTGGGGTAAAAAGCTAGTTATACGAAAAGAACCCCCCCGGTATCCTCACGGGAGAGAGACTCGTGGAGGGGCGGGGGTCGTCCAGCTCCCCGGTATGGAGGCACGAGGCATCCACCCACTGCCCCTGGTCCTAAACCTAGTGATATCCTTTGTTGGAGAGAGAGGGGGGCGGTGAAAAAAGCGAGCTAAGTCGACCATTCTTAAGGATGCCTCCCTAGGTCACGATTCAAAATATCCTCCTACCAAGGGGAACGAAGCTCCGAAGCGATTCCTTGTTAGCTGCCCAAAAACACTGGCCGGTCGAACGGCTCTCAGTGTCTCACTTACACCCCCCACCTATTGGAGCCCGTAGGCATGGACTTCATGTGATGACGTTCCAATTACCAAAAATTATTATTAAAAAAATTAGCTAGTTGGCGCACAGCCATCGTTCCCAGAGAAAACAAAAAAAGATGCGCGAGTGCTGTGTGTGATGTGCCGTGTGGTTGTGCGTGTGCGTGTGGCGTGGTTGCGTTTGCGTTGCCGTGTGTTGTGTGTGTGGTGTGTGTGTTGGTGGCGTGCGTGCGTGTTTTTGCGTGTGCGCGTGTGTGTGGTGCCTGTGTGTGTGCGTGTGTGTGTTGTGTGTGTGTGTGTGTGGCGTGTGTTTGTGAGCGTGTGTGTGTGTTCGGAGTGCGTGCGCGTGCGTGTGTGTGTTGTGTGTGTGGTTGTGTGTGTGTTGTGTGGTTTTTGTGCACCAACACACACACCACACACCCACACACGGCACGCAACGCACGCACACGCACACGCACACAAACGCGCGCACACGCACACGCACACACGCAAGCACACGCACACGCACACGCACCACACACACCACACCAACACACACAAACACACCACACACACACACGCGCTGATTGCACGTTTAAGGGCAAGTCACAACGTCAGCTGGAAATCGTACGGGGGGACATGACCCACGATTGCGATTCACGATCACGCCATTCGATCTCGAAGCGCGACGCGGGATCACATTTTTTTGTTCTTGAGAGACCACGTGATCGAAGTCGTTATCGTAACAGTCGTACGATTTTAGTGGGGGGGAACGTGTGGCTGGCCCTTAAAGGGGACCCACCACCGTCCGCGTGTCAAAATCACGTTTTCGGGCGTGTTTTCCCCCTTATTAGCCAGCCGGCTTAAAGAAATCCCCAATCTTAAGGAAAAAAAACTCCCTTCCCAGCATAAGAGGGAATTATGTGACCACCCACAGGTGACGTGGGGGGGTCTTTGAGGAGTGCAGCTCGCTTCAAAGATGTCAGCAAGGGCTTCCAGGTGACTTGTTGTTACGCTTATGGAATGACCCAGCACACCGTACCACAGGAGAAAAAAAAACCAAGAAGGGCTGAATGAGGGGGGGAAAATGAAGAACTCGGAGGAGAAAAGATTCCCTAGGTACTGCTGACAACGACAGTAAACAAGAGGACAGTAGGCCCGGCATTAATCTCTCTCTCTCTCTCTCTCTCTCTCTCTTCTCATCTCTCTCTCTCTCATCTCTCTCTCAATCTCCTCTTATCTCTCTCTCTCCTCTCTCTTCCACCAAAATAGGTTTAGTTTACGGCGAGCTAGGGGACGGGACACCCTTTATATATCAATTGGTCTTTTGTAAAAAAAAAATTCTGTCAGATTTTTGGCTTCTTTCGCATTATTAAAATGCCTTATCAAAAAAACGCCCTGCCCTTCAACAGCGTATAAAAATGTTGCTTTATTTGCATGAACAAAAAAAATCTTGGTTAAATCTTGGGCGTCCTCAGTGTTTTCTCCCCTGTTTTTATATAAAAAACTACGGATTTGATCAAGGTGGTGGCTTCTAAAATCAGGGTGTTGGTCGTGTGATGAAAGATATTTTCCTTTTGCCGTGCTCACCCTTTAAAGAAAGACAGACTTCCGTCTTATCCTACACAGCAGAACTGGGTCAAAAGGAAACTTTCAACGAAAATGTATACTTGACCGAATTTACTTTTTATTCAACAAAAAATTTAAAACAACTTTGTTTTCCTTGTCTCCTTATTTGTGCGAATTAAAACACATAAAAAAGCAAGAAACTTTTTGATACGTTTGAAAAAAGACTTGGTGTTTCCCCCTTAAAAACACATAGATTTCGTTATTCCAATTATAACACAGATTACTCTTGCCCCTTTTGTAAGAGAAGAATCAGAAACAGAGGTGCATTTTATCACACTTAAGTGTCCTAAAATATGCTGATATTCGAGAAAGATACATTCCAAGAAAATTATTTTAATCGTCCGTCTAGTTTCCAGCTTTTCTATTCTTCTTGCCTCAACTCATAGGCCTACAATAATGCGCCTCTCTTTCTACACTTATGTGTGTGAAGCTTTTGAACTCCGTAATTCATTATGAAGGCATTTCATGTTTTGTCATGTGTCATCGAATATTGCGTATTGAAAACTGTGCTTTCTTTAGTATAACAAGTCAGCCTAAAACTTATTGTGCGATATTTACTATAAGGCGTGTATTTTGTTTCATTGTGGTCTTTATTAGCGCTGTATCTGTTCCGTGGCTATAGAATTAATGAGTTTATTTGATTTCTATTTTAACAATGTATGCCTCCTTGTTAGGCTATATTGTAATTCTTTCTATGTTATTATTTTCATTAATTAATGTTGTGTGGATGTATGTTCCTTTTTATGTACTCATTCTCTTGAAATGGGCCTAAGGCCTAATCAGTAAATCATTCAGACTCAGGACTTCAGGGGGGGGGGGACTCAGGGGACTCAGGGACTCTCTCTCTCTCTCTCCTTTCTGTAATTCTCTCTCTCTCTCTCTCTCCCTCTCTCTCTCCTCTAGCCTCCATCTCTCTCTCTCATCTCTCTCGGGGGGAGGAATAGCCTTTTCTCACTACCCTGGAAATAAAAAAATAACCATTACGTTTCGTTTCGTTCTCTCTCACACATTCTCTCTCTTTCTCTTCTCTTCTCATTCTCTCTCTCTCTCCCTCTCTCTCTCTCTCCTCTCTCTAGTCTCCATTGTTTTTCTGCCCCACCCACTATGGCATCTAAGTTCATTAAGTGACAAAGTGTTGGGTGTCACAAGGGGGGCGTAGTCCTGGTTAACATACAATGGTGGAGAGACACACACAAAAAAGATCAAAAAACACCAAAAAAAAAAAAAACAAAAAGGGCCAAAATCAACAACATAACACATCTGCTTACCAGGGGGTCCTCGTTTAAGGTCAAACTTGGACACGAATTAAAAAACAAAAATTTGTATTTTACGTCCTCCTCGAACCTTAAAAAAGCAAAAAACAAAAAAAACTTGGACACAAAGGAGAAACCATACTACCAAAAAAAAAAATCGAGAGAACGAACAAAATCAAAAAATTTAAGGACTAGTGTTTCTTTG
>CM065697.1:44578566-44648566 GCA_017654935.2 Phymorhynchus buccinoides
CTTGGTAAGTATGAGTAACGACAGACTCCCTAAAGAAAGAAGCGTATAATATGTTGTGCAAATTGGGTAACAAAATTACAGAGCAAATTATATGAATTAGGTCTAGGTTTTGTGTGGTTAAATCAGGGTGTAGAAGATGTACCAACTTTTATGAAACTTGTTCGTTTCAGACTCGTGGACTTTAGATGGCAAGAATGGAAGTGATAGTAACAGATTTGATTTAAATAGACAGCTTAATTTTTCACATTGTATTCTGACTTATTTGTCTATGAAAATGGATATGCATTTGAAGTTTATTGTTTCCAGATTTAGATTTGGTGTTTCAGATATTTCGGTTCATCATCTTCGTTACAGGCAACATTCTGATATTGCATCTCATTTGTCCGCTATGCAAGAAAACTTCTGAAAGTGAAGTTCATGTTGTTTTTCAGTGTACTGCCTTAAGTGATCTGAGACAGGAATGTATTGCTTCTAAATATTATAACCACCCATCTGTGTTTAGACTTGTATTGCTTTGTCTTCTACTCAGGAAAACGTCACGTAAAAAGGTTTGCTTTGTTCTTATACAACGCCTTTGAGCTTCGTTCTACATTGTGTTCTTGATTGTAATTTTCTTTATTTTGGATATATCATATGTCATTTGTTTATTGTGATTTACCCCCTTCATAAGGGGCCTTGGCCTTTCATGAATAAATCTTCCGAATCTCTCTCTCATAATTAATATTCCTGAACCTCGAACCATATCCGATTCTACCCCCCCCCCCCCCCCCCCCCCCCCCCCCTCTATTTCCGTTTGTGTGTTCGTCTGTCTGTATCTGCTCGGATGCTGTCTCTGTCTCTAGTCTTTGCACACACACACACACACACACACACTCTCTCACACTCACACACACACTCTCTCTCTCTCTCTCTCTCTCTCTCTCTCTCTCTCTCTCTCTCTCTCTCTCTCTCTCTGTGTCTCTCTCCCTCAGTCTCTCTCTGGTTCGCTTGCTTCGTCTGTCCGACGTCCGCTTTGCACCTGTCTGATTTGCTTCTCTCTCTCCCTACCTCTACCATCCCCTCCGTCTCCCACACTCCCTCTCTGTGCGCATGATACCCACCCTCTCTGACTCATATTCTTTTTTTTACTCTCTCTCTCTCTCTCTCTCTCTCTCTCTCTCTCTCTCTCTCTCTCTCTCTCTCTCTCTCTCTCTCTCTCTCTCTCTCTCTCTCTCTCTCTCTCTCTCTCGTTGCAAGGGAGGATGATGAGGAGGGGCAGAAAGTGATGGGTCAGGAGGGAGGGGGAGGGGGTGGGGCATCATTATAATTCATTACGAACTGACATCAGGGGTTGAGGGGATTGTTTTAGCGATGTTACTAGTCTCCCCTGACAAGGTCTCCGAGGTCACGTGACACGAACACTGTCTTCCCACACCCATTGCAAAGCGAGTAGACCTATATGTGTGTGTGTGTGTGTGGGGGGGGGGGGGCGGGAGGGGTGTGTGTGTGTGT
Organism: Phymorhynchus buccinoides; assembly: GCA_017654935.2. NCBI lineage: Eukaryota > Metazoa > Mollusca > Gastropoda > Neogastropoda > Raphitomidae > Phymorhynchus > Phymorhynchus buccinoides. Next base: position 44,580,058 of record CM065697.1, read on the forward strand.
GTGTGTGTGTGGGGGGGGGGGGGTCAACTGGCTTGATCTGTCCGGCAAACGTTTGACCTTTTTGTCTTTCTTTGCAGCCTTCACATCCCCACTGTCTGACTTCTTTTTCAGCGCCTTTCTTCCTCTTCATTACACTGAACCACCACCACCACTGTTTACAAACTTCTAATAATTATCCAGCCAGACAGAGTCTGCGATGGGTAATGTTTTTGCTATGTCAGTTTGTATATTTGTGTGTCTGTGGTGTATGGATTTTCACCCCCCCAAAACCTACTGGACAGATTTTAATCAAATTTGGTGGAATGGTAGGCAAGAGAAAAAGGACGCTTCCTTTCACTAATCATGACCTTGCTGGTCGTTAGTTATTTTGGGGGGAATTTGTTTTGTTCAATTCACAAATCATTCAAATGTTGTCAGCAATCAAAGGTAAGTAACTACTATAACATATACTCCTCACAAAAAGTCAAGCAACAAAACTTCTCACTGCAAATCCACTTTAATCATAAATCGTAGGTATTTTTTTACTGTTGCGATTTCATCTTCCACATTTCATTAAGTGAAGCTGAGTAAATCACATAACAGATTCATCTCAATCTCAGGATACTGAGCAACAAAAGAAATGGGTGCCAAAAACAGGGGTGAAATAAAGCCAACTGCCAATTTTAAATTCAAAGATAACAGTGCGCAAACAGTTCATAGCGTCATGACTAGCGAGTGTGACCTCCGTGGGCATGAATACAGGCTTGGAAGCGGCGTGGCATTGAGGCAATGAGTCCATCCAGCTGGATATGTGGGATGGCTCCTCATTCCCTAACCAGGTCTGCTTCCAAGGCATCCAGTGTCTGGGGACGGGCAGGCATGCCGTAATCAGCTCACCTAAGCATGTCCCATGCCTTGTTCAATCGGGTTGAGGTCAGGGAACTGGGGTGGCCAGTCAAGATGGGCGATGCTGTGGGTGTTCAACTCGTTGTTGATGACACGAGGCCTGTGACATGGCGCGTTGTCGTCCACAAAAAAAAACAAAGCTAGCACCATGCTATTTCATCAGGGTGGTCACTTGAGGTCTGATGATGTCATTCAAGTAGTGTGTAACGTTCACAGTGCCCCTCCGGATGACCCCTACATGGGTACGTCCTCCAGTCCAAATGCCACCTAGACCATCAGATTGCCACCTCCATAACGGGCATGCTCAGCAACAGCGAAGGCCAAACATCTCCCCCCAAGCCGAACGCATCGTTTCACATTAAAAGCTAGCCCGTGCATTTTCAAAGGCTGACAAACACCAATTTGATTTTGTTGCTTGACTTTTTGTGAGGAGTATATATTATGTATTGGGCAGACGCCAAAACAAGAGTACTGTCCCTTAACAAGTATGCTAATTTCAATATAAACCTATCATGGGTGGTTGCAGCATGTTAAACGTTTGCACTGCGACAATGCTTCTTGTTATAATAGACTTATTAGTTTTTATATTTTAACGGCTTCTAATTGTAACATCTTAGATTATTACTTTAGTAACTAACTTTAAAGGCGCTCTCCCTGTTCTGTTGAAAGTGTAGCCAGACACACATTTCACATAGCCAAGTTAGGCGAATAAAGCTGCGAAAGGTAGGAGAAAAATGCCGTCTGAAATGGACGTACCATCAACGGCATGATACTACTGAAAGGCCTAATAATATTCAACGCTCAACTCATTAAAAACAAATCCCTCTAGTTGTTAGAAAATTAAACAATTTTCAAATGTTGATCGATTCAAACAGAAACTTGGCCGCCATTTTATTTAGCGATCATAGCTAGGGGAAGACGGGGTAAGAAGCCCATGGGCGGGTAAGAAGCCCATACCAATTATCTCATGAAATGAAGCAAATTTCAGTCACATTTTGCCCATGACTGAGACGAGTGTTAATGTTTAGCATTCGTCTCATGGGCAAATTTGACTGACATTTGCTTTATTTCATGAGATAATTGGTATGGGCTTCTTACCCACCCATGGGCTTTTTACCCCGTCTTCACCTACTCTCAAAAAAAAAGAGAAAAAATAACTCTCAGTCGTTTAGTTTGTTTCATAAAGGTTATTTTAAAAGAGTTCTGAACCTTAGTTGATACCACGTACCTCATACCACATTCACATTTTCTTCTTCTTTTTTTTCCCTACTATTATTTACACCTATTGGTCACCATGTCTGAGTTTATGTCCTAATTGTTTCTTGTCTTGTTTCATATGTCAATATTTGTTAATGGAGATAAGTTAATTAGCGGTTTAAAAAAAAGGATTCATATGTAAAATTCCAGCAACTGTGTTGTGCATGCATATGTGTGTGTGTGTATGGTGGTGTATCTGTGCATGATGGTATAATGTGCCTGTCTATATGGTGATGAGTACTGTTAAAAAAAAAGTGTTTTTGTTGTTGTTTTTTTTTGTTTGGAGCCTATGTAATACTATGTTGATGTGTACTGTTATGGTGTCTTTGGGGCTATTGTTTGTAATGTTTGATGCCGCAGGTGTGAATGGTACGTGTATTCATTTTCTTGTGCCCCCAGGTTTTTTAAAAATAAAGTTGATTTTGATTTGATTTGATTTGTCAGTGAGGCCGCTATGCGTAGCGATCGTGTCAAAGTCGGATCGTAGTGACTGGAACCGTACGCAGTGTGGCTAGTCCTTTTAGACCTTCCGTACTGCCAGCTGACCCAAAGTCCTTTCTACCGAGAGAGTGGCCATGTCGCCTTGTCAGTCCAGTCTTCTCCACTGTATAGTTTTGGTGTTTGGTATATTCTAGTCACAGAGACTTATCTCTGTGAAATTCGGGCTGCTCTCACCCGGAGAGCGCTTCGCCGCAAGTGCAGCGCTTACCCAATTAATTTTTTTTTTTTTTTGGGGGGGGGCACAGGGTGAGGAGGGGGTGTGGTGGAGAAAAGGTGGCAGTGCTCAGGGGCGGATCACATTATCTCTAAGGGGTGGGTGGGTTCCAAAGTCGACGGCGCGAAGCGCCTACTATGCTAGGGGGTTCCGGGGGTACCCCACCTGTGTGAAGGAGTTAGTGGTGACATTTGAGTGGTAAATTTTGAGCTCACACGGCACCAGATTGCACCATTCGAGTTCTTTAGGGGGAAATATTTAGTAGTACTCTGGAATTTTACGTCCTCTCGACCTGGGAAGGCACATTTGGGACATTTGTTAGTTGTAAAATAAACAAAAGACAATACATGAACGTAAGAGGACGTATACAGAGACAAGGACAAAACATAGAAATATGTGGGGGAGGGATTCTAAAAGCGCAAGTTTTAATGTATTATGAGGAATAACCTGTTAAAAATTATAAAATTAGTTGATAAAAACTTTAGATGTTTGTTAAATAACTATAAATGTATAAGATATTGTTTTAAAATTCGTTTGTTATCTGGCCCGAGTACAACCCTCCCTGTTGTATTAAAATTTCAAGGCTACAATGTTAAAAATTTGATCTTTATATTTATTAGTAAAAACCAAATGAGTCCTTATTTATTTTTAAAAGATATGTATTTACAGATATTTTCTTTATATTTACATCTATTTATAAGTTTATATATTTACAAGAGTAAAAATTTGTACATAGAAATCTTTTTGTTAAAACGCCAGGGGAGAAAACTCCCATCCTGGCTATCACTTTGTGAAGTGGGGGCAAAGTTTAAGAAATATATAAAGGGAGATTATATTTTAAATTCTTAGATGGGATCATTAGATAGGGAGAGGGGAGGGAAAGAAGGGATCCCGGAGGGCCTCAACACACCGAGTTGGGGCGGGCCGGCCGAGGGAGGTATACGCGAGCCATCCTCGCGTCAACAACCCACGACGGGCCCGCCCCATCAAGGGGGAGGTCATCTCACGGGTCTTGGGGTAGGGGTAGGGGAAGGGACAAAAACCCGGGGGTCCTCAACCATCGAGGGGAGCCACCCCCGCCGCCGGAGGGTACGCGAGACATCCTCGCGTCAACTACCGACGACGGGCACACCTCCCCGAGAGGGGGACCACCACTCGGGTGTATTTATTTTAAAAGATCCCAACTAAGTTAACTATGTACAACACAGACACATGTTTTATATTTTTATTTTTCCGCTAATAGGGCACCATGTTCTACTATTTGAGTATTTTATCTATTGTTAAAATGAATATTAAAATGGGTTTAGTGAATAACCCTTAGTTTATGATGGGGGAAGACAACTTATGTTAATAGGTAAAATAGTAATTAAAATAATATTAAGATTTGGATATTATAATTTAAAAGTTTAAAATAGTGTAGCTGTGCCGGAGGACCCCGTGCTTGCAGGCCCGTGCAAAACCAGCTGTATTATTTAATTAAAAGTTAAGGCAGGTGTAAGGGCATTCACTGCCGAAAAGAAGGGGAGGCCTCGTGAACGGGATCCTCAATCAGCCGCTATGAAATGATAAGATGTTTATTTGTTAAAAAGGTTAACGTTATTTATATCAATGGGCCAATGGCCTGTTCAAGAAATAACGATCAATAGGTTAAGAGTTACTAGTAAAATTGTTTTATAGTTCTTTATATGAGGGTATATTAGGGTACGCGACGGAGGTCCCTGACCGACCGGAACTATAGGGTGTAAATATAGATATTTGCTCATGTAAAAATAAGATTATTTATAATTTAGATACTGAATAACGGTGGCGACCACGCTAGATGTAAGTGAATGTTGTAATTGTTCATGTGTTCCCGTAGGGGGGTGGCCACAAAATCCCCCCCGCCTACGTTGACATGATATGGATATCTAATAATTTAAATATATTTAATATAATCAGGTGGTATTTTGGCATGGGAGCCCGAGCAATTATCGTTTACAATATATACGTTAGATAAATAATAACTTGGATAATAATAGTGATGTTGATGGAGGGGGAGGTTAAGGATTCTTTCATGGAAGGGGCGCGGGGAGGGAGGGAGAGGGACCCCTCCTCCCCGCCTCACCCAGAGGAAAGGCGCCGCTTATGTGATCCTTGTGCGGGGGGGTCACAACGTAAAACGTGACGGCTACCATAGAACTCCCGGGGTGGCGACCCGGGCGCCCACGGACTGGGGGGGAGGGAGAATAAAAAAGGTGGACCCAAAAGGGTCACTACAGCCCAACGGCGCATGTAACGTTAAGATGGGATGGGGGGGAAGGGAAAGGGGAATGTGAGTGGGCGCCAGGCCTGCCACCCGAGGAGACTCCACCCCCACCATTTAGGGGAAATATTTACCTGGATCACACAGGCAAATATTCCCCCCCCCCCCCCCCCAAAGAACTCAAATGGTGCAATCTGGTGCCGTCTGAGCTCAAAATTTACCACTAAATCATTAAAACAATTATCAAGAATTCCCCTCCCCCTCGGGGTTTTTTTCTCCGTTTTTGGCCAGAAGGGGGGGGGGGGGGGGGGGTCGGGACACCCAGGAACCCCAACCCACCCCACCCCACCCCGATCCGCCCCTGGTGCTGCATCAAGTGAGAGACAGAGAGGGAGAGAGAGAGGGGGGTGGGGGGTGGGGGAGCTCGAATGAAGATGTGTGGGTAGGCAAAAGAAAAAAGAAGGGGACGAAGGACTTGAATGAAAATCCGTTTAATGTCCTCTGATCTTGAACAGGCACACCCCCAGAAACAATGGGCAACTTAGGACGATAATTTGACCGCCAGGGGGCAGTCAAACCGGTCGGGGCTTAGCGCGTGATATTCTTAGTTGGGCGTAGAGAGAGAGAGAGAGAGAGGGAGGTGCTCATCTCCCTCTCTCTCTCTCTCTCTCTCTCTCTCTCTCTCTCTCTCTCTCTCTCTCTCTCTCTCTCTCTCTCTCTCTTTCTCTCTCTCTCTCTACGCCCAACTAAGAATATCACACGCTAAGCCCCTACCGGTTTGACTGCCCCCTGGCGGTCAAATTATCGTCCTAAGTTGGCCACCACAAACAAATCCTCTGTCAGCGATTTTTTACCCTCTGAAATTTGCTAATCTTATCTTAATGCCTCTTATATTAGAACAACTGTGTGTGTCTGTCTGTCTGTCTGTTCGCCCGATAACTCACGAATCAGTGCACATAATCGCTTCAAATACTGTGTGGTTATGTATCATGGGGCAGGGAGGGTCCCGTGGAAAAATCATAACTGTGCTGGCCTTGACCTTGGAGGTTGACCTTGAAAACCGACATTTTCTTCTTTGTGCTATATATTTCGTGTGTGAGCTGTATATCTCATGAGGCAGTTGACAGAATCGCTTCAAATTTTGTGTGGTGGTGTGTCATGGTGCATCAACGTTATTCGGTTTCTTAATTTTGAGCATCCAATAAAATAAAATAAAAACCTCCCCCAAGGAAGACTCAAAGGTAGACTCACCAGGAACACTCAAAGGTAGACTCACCAATGGAAGGGAAGCAACTATACACGTCTAATCTGTGCTTTACTCCATAGTTGCTTCCCCTGAATTGAGAGAGAGAGAGAGAGAGAGAGAGAGAGGGAGAGAGAGAGAGAGAGAGAGAGAGAGAGGGAGAGAGAGAGAGGAGAGAGAGAGAGAGAGAGAGAGGGAGAGAGAGAGAGAGAGAGAGAGAGAGAGAGAGAGAGAGAGAGAGAGAGAGAGAGAGAGAGAGAGAGAGAGGAGAGAGAGAGAGAGAGAGAGAGAGAGAGAGAGAGAGAGAGAGAGAGAGAGAGAGAGACAGTGAGGTGATGGTGTGATGTGTGTGCATGCCAGTCAGTGGTGTCCAACTATGACTGCTAGACAGCAGAGGAGGTGACTGCTATTTCAGAGGGCTGGGCTGGAATTTGTTTGAAGTGGTGATGAGTGTGTGTGCCAGTCAGTTGTGTCTGTTATGACTTCCACATAGCAAAAAAGGCGACGGTTATTAAAATATCTGATAATAATGCTGGGAGATAAATAACACACGCACATGCATGCACATGTATGCATGTACACACACTCAAACACACAACAGCTATTCTGGGGTTGGGGGCTGGTTTGGAATCTCTTTGCCTCGAGCCGAGCGGTGTTTCAAAACCAACAGGCCATTGTTTCTATAGTCCCTGTTTCTCCATCAGCATGATCCAATGAAAGTACGGGGGGGGGGGGGGGGGGGGGGGGGGCATGTTTAACATCTGGTGCAAACCTCCACCAGGGAAGAACTGCCGCGAAGCGTAGTGAGCGGAACGTAGCTGCTAGTCATGTGATAATTATGATGCCTGCACGACCCATCCGACATACCCACTCTCTCCACGCAGAACATACCAACATTTTGATGTAGCCTTGGTGTTCTAGCTTATGTCAATTGGTCTAACACTGCCTTATGCCAAGGCGGGCTAATATTGACCACAGACGTTTCACATAAAGACTAATATTACACGAACGCACGAACGCACGCACGCACGCACGCGCGCACAACACACACACACACACACACACACACACACACACACACACACACACACACACACACACACACACACACACAGAAGCGCACTAATGGTCAACCTATGGCGATATTTCTCACGCCAGAGGGCAGTCAATGCACTAGGGGCTTATCACGCGATTTTCTTACTTGGGCGTAGTGAGAGAGAGAGTGATGGTAGGACCACTCACTGTCTCTCTCTCTTTCTTTATCCCCAACTAATAATATAGAGAGGATTAGCCCCACACGAGCGTCATGCCCTCTGGCGTGAGAAAAATCGCACTAAGTCTCTCATTGCAGTGCACTGCTATTCTTAACCCTTTCGCCGCCAGCCATGTAGTGACATAAAAGGCATCAAATCACTACCTGTTATCCCAAGACCCTATTTTCTTAATTTTGGGAGGTAAGGATAGGCCTAATGTTATACATGTCACAGAGGAATTCACAATATTGCAGATATTTTATTTTCTCTACCCAGTTAAGTTTAATAGTATTGTGTGTGTGCATAGCGGAAGCATGACGCATCTGCGCTCATATCAGTGACGGGAAACTGAGTGAGCGATCAACGAAGAAGGGAAAGAAAGAAGTAGGGGAAGACGGGGTAAAAAGCGCATGGGCGGGTAAGAAGCCCACCCCAATTATCTCATGAAATAAAGAAAATTTCAGTCAAATTTGCCCATGAGACGAATGCTAGACATTAACGCTCGTCTCATGGGCAAAATGAGACTGAAATTTGCTTCATTTCATGAGATAATTGGGGTGGGCTTCTTACCCGCCCATGCGCTTTTTACCCCGTCTTCCCCTAAAGAAGCTGCTGTCCAGCACGCCTCCCTCTTGTCTTGTTACCCCCTGTGTCTGTCTCTCTCTCAAAAGAGACAAATGTCAATGTGTGTCTTCATCACATATCCCTGTCTCTCTCTCTCTGTCTGTCTGTCTGTCTCCTGGGGGGGGGGGGGGGGGGGGGGGGGGGGGACCTCCCGGTTGGCCCTTTCCCACTTGGCCCTTTGTGTTAATGCAAGCACACACAAAATGGGAGTGCCATGTCGCCCTTTCATTTCTTTTGCAAAGACCGACCCTTTCTCCTCCTTTCTTTCTCTCTCCTCCCCTCTCTCTTTCTCTCTCCTCCCCTCTCTTTCTCTCTCCTCCCCTCTCTTTCTCTCTCTCCCCTCTCTTTCTCTCTCCTCTCCCTCTCTTTCTCTCTCCTCCCCTCTCTTTCTCTCTCCTCCCCTCTCTTTATCTCTCCTCCCCCCTCTCTTTCTCTCCTCCCCTCTCTTTCTCTCTCCTCCCCTCTCTTTCTCTCTCCTCCCCTCTCTTTCTCTCTCCTCCCTCCCTTTCTCTCTCTCCTCCCCTCTTTCTCTCTCCTCCCCTTTCTCTCTCCTCCCCTCTCTCTTTCTCTCTCTCTCTCCCCTCTCTCTCTCTCTCTCTCTCCTCTCTTTCTCTCTCCTCCCCTCTCTTTCTCTCTCCTCCCCTCTCTTTCTCTCTCTCCCCTCTCTCTCTCTCCTCCTCTCTCTCTCTCCCCTCTCTTTCTCTCTCCTCTCCTCTCTTTCTCTCTCCTCCCCTCTCTTTCTCTCTCCTCCCCTCTCTTTCTCTCTCCTCCCCTCTCTTTCTCTCTCCTCCCCTCTCTTTCTCTCTCCTCCCCTCTCTTTCTCTCTCCTCCCCTCTCTTTCTCTCTCCTCCCCTCTCTTTCTCTCTCCTCCCCTCTCTCTCTCTCCCCTCTCTTTCTCTCTCCTCCCCTCTCTTTCTCTCCCCTCCCCTCTCTTTCTCTCTCCTCCCCTCTCTTTCTCTCTCCTCCCTCTCTTTCTCTCTCCCCTCTCTTTCTCTCTCCCCTCTCTTTCTCTCTCCTCCCCTCTCTTTCTCTCTCCTCCCCTCTCTTTCTCTCTCTCTCTCTCTCTTTCTCTTTCTCTCTCTCTCTCTCTCATCCCCTCTCTTTCTCTCTCCTCCCCTCTCTTTCTCTCTCTCCCCTCTCCTCTCCTCTCTTCTCTTTCTCTCTCCTCCCCTCTCTTTCTCTCTCCTCTCCTCTCTTTCTCTCTCCTCCCCTCTCTTTCTCTCTCTTCTCCTCTCTTTCTCTCTCCTCCCCTCTCTTTCGCTCTCCTCCCCTCTCTTTCTCTCTCTCTCCTCTCTCTCTCTCTCTCCTCTCCTCTCTTTCTCTCTCCTCTCCTCTCTTTCTCTCTCTCCCCTCTCTTTCTCTCTCCTCCCCTCTCTTTCGCTCTCCTCCCCTCTCTTTCTCTCTCCTCCCCTCTCTTTCTCTCTCCTCCCCTCTCTTTCTCTCTCCTCCCCTCTCTTTCTTTCTGTCTCTCGGGCCCCTGTCTCCTCTCTCTCCTTGTGCCTGTCTCTCTCTGATTTTGTTATGTTGCACGTGTGTGTGTTTTATCACGCTCGCTCCTCAAAAAAGGACTAACGCACATACACACACACACACACACCAACACACACAGAGAGACATACATACTTGCAGATACACATAGTATGGCGCGCCGAATGACCAAAACTCTATCTAGCAGTTCGACAGAGTTTAAAAACCCTATCGAACTGTTAGATACAGTTTCTAAACTATAGCTAGCAGTTAGATAGAGTTTCAAAACTCTGTCGAGCAGCTAGATAGAGTTTCTCGTCGTAAAACTCTATCGAACGCGCCATTTTGATACTTTTTTTAAACGAAGCATTTCATTGGTAGATAGGACTAGTATCTTTGACTGTGACCTACACCTAGCCTAATAGGTGGCATTCTACGAACTCGTTTAGCGGCTTCAATTACAGATGAAACGCCGGGAAGATTCGCTCGTTGAAATCGTTCAGCTGCCATGTTTGTTTGACTACATGTAGGGGCCTAGGCCTATCGTCTTATTCAAATTCACGGGTCACTGCCCTGCCAAGGCCACAAACTTGTCGCTGAAGCCATGTACCAATCAGAAATCGCGATAGAAAAACTCTATCTCGATAGGGTTATTTTGTGGAAACCCTATCTAGCTGTTCGACAGAGTTTTAAAACTCTATAGAACAGCTAGATAGGGTTTTCAAACTCTATCGAACTGATAGATACAGTTTCGAAACTCTATCGAACAGCTAGATAGAGTTTTGCATCTTTGGCGCGCCATAACATAGGGCTTATCATGCTTCTGCCGACCCCCTCCAAAACACCCTTCAAGGACAAGAGATTATGAGCTTAAGTGAGAAAAGAGCCAGAATGGTCAGCTCATTGACCGTGAGCCCTCAAGAGAAGGAGAAGAAGACAAGGGCTACGCCTGACTAGACGTTAAACCAGAAAGAGAGAGAGAAATGGAACTCCTGAAAGAGCGATATGGCACCCCTCGCCAATGGGAGCTGACGTGAGGAGGCACGCGGCATAGATCAAAGAAAGGGCGAGATGGGAAAGAGCCAATCGGGACCTAGCCTTCTCCTGCTGGGACCCTAGTAGTCATCCGTCATGAAGGCGTGGCAGGACTGTAAATATTAATGTAGGCCCTAGGCCTGCATGTCAGTAGACAACACACACACACACGCGAATAAAATAGAATAATGTAGAACAAACATAAGGACCCATGTTAACCCTTTCACCGCCAAAGTCGCATTTTAGCACCACAGTGATGTAACACCTATGTCACTGAAAGGCATCAAATTGTGGTCTGCAATTATCCAAAGACCCTATTGTCTTAGTTTTGGGAGGGAGTAGGGATAGACCTTATTTTATATAGGCTATGTCACTGAAGAATCTCCAATACTGCAGGTGGATTTTGTTCTCTACCCAGGTAAATTTAATGTTAATAATTGGCTGAAATATGTCTGGCGGTGAAAGGGTTAAAATGGGCGGCGCGGCCCTTTATCTATGGCATGGTGGGTTTTTTTCTTCTTCCTAATTGGGGATGTTTATCCTGCCCCACGCCCAAAGTCTTCGCTTAGACTGCAATTGGCGCACAGGTAAGGATGCGTGCTTTGTGAGTTCGTGTCATCCATTCCACCGGCACAACATGGCCTACTCCTACCGAATAGTGGAATGGGCTTTTAACGTGTGCGCAAGATCTTTGTGCATGCGTTCGCACACGGGATCTCTGTTTTAAGTCTCATCCGAAGGACTTTTCCCCCAACTGACGTCAGGTACCCGTTTACATCTGGGTGGAGTGAGGAAAATAGGAGTAAAGTGCCTTTCCCAAGGACACACCACTGCGACCCGAGCTGGATTCGAACCCGCACACTCGCAAACCTGACGGATTACGAGCCAGCGACTCAACCAACTGAGCCACAGCGGATAGTTACTAAGATTATATTCAGCATACACCCAGGTTTGGTACTAGGGGGGGGGATTTTTCTCTGAAAACTTAACATTTTAGGGGTTCAGAAGTTAATGTTCTATGACCAAGGACTAAAAAAACCGGTCATGTTGAATTTCTCTACAAATGAATATATACCCCCCCCCCCCCCCCCCTTGTGTCTTTTCGTACAAATAGTTCCCCCACCTTCTGGGAGTTCTGTGCTTGTAACTTCCTCTAATCTGCCACTCTCTTTGACTCTGCCTTTTCCCTTTGCTTTCTATCATTTACTATCTTTCTGACTTATTGGCCCATTCTCCTGCCTTTTTTTCTAAAAAAATCTTCCAAATAATAATTTTTTCTCCTTTGAGCTCCTCCGAAATCGGAATGTGTCGGCTGTACGCAGCGGGGAGACCAGTGAAAACTGAAAACCGGACACATACGTACCTTACCCATTATGGCCATATGGCCTGGGAATGCAGAAGAAGAAAAAAGAAGAAGAAGAAGATCCTACTCAATTTCCAATTTCCAGGAACACCAGACAGAAAAGTGGATTCCTGGGACATGGTGCCATTTTAAACTGTTTCCAGGGACAAATATCCTTGGGAATACATTTGTCTAGTGCTAGAAGGGTTAATTAAAACCCCCTCTTGACATTTGCTTTTCCACATTAACTTTTATCTGAATTCAGAGAATTCTCTGAAAATTACTCAAGCCAATGAGAATCAGTGTGTTCTGGGGAGCTGTCGGTGGACGGTCGTGGTGGCGCCCTCGGAGGAGGACCTCACTCACGCTGGCTCCGCGACTAAGAAAATAGTGTCGTCAGTAGGGGGCTTAGTAGGTGGTGTTTCTGAACAGGCTCCGCTGAACTCCACCGAAGTGACTCAGCAGCAGTGCAGTGTCTCCTCGGTTGGTTGCCTCCTGACGGCCTAACATAGATTCGCTCCCTTTGAACTGCTGGTCTCGGATTCTGCGACCTGAACAAGCCGGGGTGTGGCTGCGAATTGTGATTCGCGATGAGCGGCGAGGGAGCAACGCCACTGTAAAGCAGTGATGGGACAGCAAAATTAAAAAAAAAAAAAAAGTTTTATCATGCCAGATACCGCACACAGAAACACACCCACACCCACACACACACACACACACACAAAGCCTATAGATTGTTCTGCACTTTATTTGCACAGGAGTGTGTGTAGATACATTAAAAAAAATAAAAAGATATCCAGTGAAGTCATCCAATATCATAACAAATATAACACGATGACGATGAAAATGATAATGACACCATGCAGACAGACGGACTTTCACACCACATCTCTCTCCATTTTGTTGTTGTTGTTCATATCATGCAAACACAAACAGTGCTTTCCCTCCCCCCCCCCCCCCCCCCCCAACTTTCCACATAGGGGAAGACGGGGTAAAAAAGCGCATGGGCGGGTAAGAAGCCCACCCCAATTATCTCATGAAATAAACAAAATTTTCAGTCAAATTTGCCCATGAGACGAATGCTAGACATTAAACGCTCGTCTCATGGGCAAAATGAGACTGAAATTTGCTTCATTTCATGAGATAATTGGGGTGGGCTTCTTACCCGCCCATGCGCTTTTTACCCCGTCTTCCCCTACCCATGTAGGATGAAACACGTACATCTACTGTTCAAGAAAAGTTAAAGGCAATTTTCTTTGGCAAAACTGCAGATCCACACCCCCTCCTTCATTTCTCGGTTCCTTCCGGGTTCTTTTTTTCCAGTCTTGCCTTTCTTACTGCAGATTGAGCGCTTCAACATCTATCGTTTTCTATATTTAACGTTCATTTTCCTTCATTTACACAATTAACTCATTCAAGTCGTTTTGGCCATATATGTCCGGAATTAATATATAGGTGTCAATTTGATGCATTTGCTTCAAGGGAAGTAAATCTGTGTACACACTATACCTTGGTCATTTCTAAACTCGCTTCGCTCCCTTAGACCACAATTTTGCCTCTGACTTTGCTTTTGTAGTGGTTTGTTGTGGGGAAACCAATCGGTGTAGAGAGTTTTTTTCTATATAAAGTCTATATATAACAAAAAAAGTCTGATCTACCACTTCCCTATGTCTAAACCTGAAGTAAAAACCTGTAATCTTCTTTCATTTCTCCTTTTGCTTATGTATGTTTTGTTTGTGTGTATGGCTGGAGTGATTTGTGAGTTTTTTTTAAAATAATTCAAAATCGTTGCGATGCGAATGAGTTAAAAAACATGCATCCAATAATAGTAGAAGATAAAGGCAGGACGGAGAGAACGCACTGAACCAAGACTGCGACAACGATCCGCGACAGTTCCGTGCATTGCGCTACACTAGTGGAGTGTGAAAGGGGGGGTATGTGTGTGAGACGTAAATGTAGTTATCGTGATTTCGTTTCGGGTTGTTCCTTATGATAAGTGCGTTTTTTGGTGTGTGTGTGGGGGGGGTTTCTTCTTTTTTTTCTTCTCTCAGATTTTTGTCTATGTGAAGCGCTTAGAGCCCCGTAAGGAGAATAAGCGCTATATAAATTGTCATTATTATTATTATTATATCAAATAATGGCCTTTATTATTATTGCAAATAATGATTCAGCAAAGATTATTAGCTCCAAATCATATAGTAATAAGCCAACTGTCCGTGTGTGTGTGTGTGTGTCTGTCTGAAACACAAAACGGGCCTTACAACTCCGCCGTTTTTTGACCGAATCGCTTCAAATTTGCTGTGAGCCCTAACGGGCCGATGGCAACGGCAACCGAGGCGGCCGTGTCATTTGCGCGGTTCGGCAAATGCGCGAAACGCGCATCCGCCGGCCTCTCGGCGCCCGTATCTCCGGTGTTTCTGGACCGATTGCCTTCAAATTTGGCAGGAAGATCACCGGGGACGGTGACTATCCGTGTACCAAAAAAAAAGCGAATCGGTTCAGAAACGCGCGCTATGCGACTCCGCCGTTTCTTAACCGAATCGCTTCAAATTTGCTGTACTCAGCGTTACCAGTACATGGCGTTACCGTTACTAGGCGTTACCCACTAGGCGTTACTGGGACCCGGCGTTGCGCTAGTGTTGATAAAACACAGCTTAACATTTGCTAAGAACAGCAAGTCTGACAATGCGGGGAGAGCGGAGAAATCGAACGGGGTGTGTGTTGATCTACACCTTCACCTTTTCTTTTCTAGTCAATTAACATAACGGTCTTCAACTTTCTTAACAATAATGAAGACGAAAAAACAAACAACCAACAACAAAACAAAGCTGTACTGACAAGGTACTTTATCGTATGAATAAGTAAGTACAGCATAGACTATAACTGTACACTACAATAAGATTATTACACTATTATAATAAATATCATACAAAACATGACAAACAGCCCAATTAAAAATCAGCGGACAACACTACTAAGAAACACCAGGGTGGGTCGGGAAAACAGAGTCAGCAGAATGGTTGACTTATGGGCGATTATTTGCCCGCCAGGGGGCATCACGCTCGTGTGGGACTTATCACACTATATTCTTAGTAGGGCGTAGTGAGAGAGAGAGAGAGAGAGAGAGAGAGAGAGAGAGAGAGAGAGAGAGAGAGAGAGAGAGAGAGAGAGAGAGAGAGAGAGAGAGAGAGGGTTGGACTCCTCCCTATCTCTCTCTCTCTCTTTATCTCCATCTAAGAATATAGAGAAGATTAGCCCCACTCGAACGTTATGCCACCTGGTGGGGAAAAGAGCCCGCTAAGTCGCTCATTGGATCTAGAGAGAATAAGAAGAGACTACCCACAGTAATTATGTCGATAAAAAGGTACGTTATTTATACAAATTTGAATAATCATAGTTCTGTGTGGCGGCTACCACGCCACACAGTCTACACATCTGGACAAAGCACATATATAGAGGGAAGGGGGAAGAAAAGTGGGATGGGGGTGGGGGGGGGTACGTGGGGAGTAGAGAGACAACAAAAAAAGAGCAATGAAGAACGAGCATTCAGCATGCAATTCCATCAAAATGAAATACCGTATTTGACGGACTATAAGATACTTTTTTCCCCCCTAGACTAATCCGTTTAACGTCCTCCGGTCCGAAACAGACACATATGGGACATCAGTAGATATAAAGATGGTGGGAACGATCCTGGAGGCAATGCCCGGAGGCAGTACAACTCCAGGAAAGTCCCGATTTTTGAACGATACAGATGTATGCATCTAATACGCTTGTAAGTAAATCCTAGACTGAGACCCCTGCGCCTTGTAATGTGACTGATAATATGGTACGAAACTATAAAAACTAAATCTGAATTTTGTGTAAAATTTGAAGGGTGCGCCTTAATAACCAGGTGCGTAGTCAGTAAAAATACGGTAGTTGTTTTAAGACCCCTTGACTGCCACATATAACGTATTGACTTGATGACATCACCGATGACGTCACCAGATCAAGAGGAATAACTCTGATCTGCTTGGCTTTTGTTCTAAACACAGTCAAGAGTTATAATCCCAGACAATTTTGCCAGATTGGCTCGATCAGTTCTTTTTTCATGTCATGATTTGTACAATGATTTTTTTTTTTCTTTAATTTTCTCTGGCAGTCAAGCCTCAAGGTGTTAAAATCTCCTGTTTTGGGGGTACATGTATTTACTGGCAACATGTTCAGTCTTTCTTATAATTTGGACCATTTTTATCTAGTTCTTGGTTGCCACCTTAACTCATTCAAGTCGTTCCCGCCATGTATGTCCGGAATTAATAGATAGCTGTCAATTTGGTGCATTTGCTTCAAGGGAAGTAAATCTGTTTGCACGCCATACCTTGGTCACTTCTAAACTCGCTTCGCTCCCTTAGACCACAATTTTACCTCTGACTTTGCTTTTGTAGTGGTTTGTTGTGGGGTCGGGGAAACCAATTGGTGTGGAGAATTTTTTCTATATAAAGTCTAAAGTCTATATAATATTATAAAAAAAAGTCTGATCTACCACTTCCATATGTCTAAACCTGAAGTAAAAACCCGTAATCTTCTTTCATTTCTCCTTTTGTTTACGCATGTTTTGTTCGTGTGTATGGCTGGAGTGATTTGTGAGGCTTTTTTTTAATAATTCAAAATCGTTGCGATGCGAATGAGCTAACACTTTTAGCACCACCCCTCTCACAGCTCCGTGTGTCGTCGTCAGCACACCATAGCCTGTGTAGATAGATACACAGGCTCTGAGCACACTGCAGAGAAGGCAGGAAAATCCCCACAGGACACCCAAATTAGGCCCCTTTTCAATAAACTCTTCCCCCCCGTGGGGATACCGGGGGGTGTCTTTTGTATAAATAGTTCTCCCACCTTCTGTGCTTGTAACTTCCTCTAATCTGTCACTCTCTTTGACTCTGCCTTTTCCCTTTGCTCACTGTCATCTACTATCTTTCTGCCTTACCGGTCCATTCTCCTGCCTTGTTTTTTAATTTTACGAAACACTTTCAAAAAGATTCCCTCCAGCCGAAGTCGGACTTGCCGGGCCTAACTATTTCATAGGCGCATAACGGCAGCATGATGCATCTGCGCTCATAATTGACAGGAAACTGTCTGAGCGATCGAAGAAGAAGAAACTCTCTTTTTAAAGAATGTGGTGATCGCAGTGATTTTATTTTTGCGTAAGGGTGCAGATATAAAATTCGAAAATCATATCGTTATTTTGCGTTTAACCGGGCATAGTGATAGAGGAAAAGCAATTTTCTCTGAAAATGGGTTCCAGGAGATGTCTCTTGGAATAATCAAGGGATTAAAAGCCCTTTATGATGATCAGGAGGCCATTGCTCTTGAAGATGAATATGTAAAACTGTTCAAACTTGGGGAAAAAGCATCTCCTTAAGCTTAAACGCCTTCTGACATTTCTTCTTCTTCTTCATCGTTCGCTCAGACAGGAACCCCAGTGGCACGGACGAAGGCTGCCGTCCGCCGAAGATCCTCCAAAGAGCCGAAGATCTTTTCCCGAACCGGTGTGTCTGACGGCGAAGTTTCGTCTCGCAGGTTCTGGAATGTTCGACAATCCTGAAGGATATGACCAACAGTCATGTCAGCGGCACCGCAGGGGCACACAGGGGAGTCTCCAATGTGGAACTTTGTATACATGTGATGCCTGAGTCTGGAGTGTCCAGTCCTCAGACTTGTCAAGATTACTTGGTCTTGTCTGGAGAGGTGGTTGGTAGGCATCCCTGGCGCAGTGGTTTGGATGTCTTCTGAGATTTGATTTTCTGCATTCACTTTTCTCTGAATTCAGAGAATTCTCTGAAAATGACCATGCCTGTTAGTTAACTGAATGAGTCGAAAACAGCCACATCGCTGTCGGTCACAGAAATTCTGTGCCGGTTCGTTCCTTACATTTCCTCGTTCCGAGTCTAGGGCCAGTTGCCTTTGTGCACAATTTAACCAACAAAATTCACTGTTACTGACTTGGTTAATACGTCAGACGACGTCGGAGGGGGCAATTTAACACCGTTGGTTTAGAATTCTACCAAAAACTTTAGCAGAACCGTCGCGAGTAAGATCGCGACCCGTTCTCAGGGAAGTTTTGCCCGTCGCCATCATTCTCGTGAGGGGTAGGCAGACCTGTTTACCATCAAATAATATTCACTGAAAATGAGTAGTAAGCAAGAATTAAAGAGCATTATTTTCAGTTTTGAAGAGTAGTAGAGGTCCAAATTGAGTAGAATACTACTCGAAAAGAGGAAACAGGTCTGGGTAGGCAACGGTCAACTGTACTATCGGGACGTGTTGCAAAATAGTTCAGCTACCGTATTTTACGGACAAGGCGCACCCCCCAAATTTCACACAAAATTCAGATTTTGCTATTATAGTTTCTTACTGTATTATCAGTCACATTATAAGGCGCAGGGGTCTCAGTCTAGGACAAAAAGTATCGCCTGATAGTCCGTAAAATACGGTAAGAAGTAGTACTGTAGTAGTAAGTAGTGGTAAACATCATAATGCTCAGTTCGATGGAGGGCAAAGCTCCAGTAGGTCCAGAGGGTTGGATGGAGGAGAGAAGCAGCAGCAGTAGACACCAATCGAAATAAAATCCTTTAAAAAAAAAATCAACAACAGCAACAGCTAACACTTGTGTAGCAGGGCTCCCAGGGACCCCCATTTGGGGGTCTATGAAATATTATAATCCTAAAGGACCCTCCAAAAAAAAATGTGTAGGGGGTCCCAGGGATGCACCTATAAAAATGGGTAAAACAACAAACCACGGTCTTTGCATTCCCAGTTATGACCTATCAAGGTACTTTCAGCATCCTTTGTTTTCACTAGTTGGCCTAATTCAGTGAACCAATGTTCCCTATTTTGTCAGTCTCTTCTCTCTCCATGACTGTCATATATCCCTATATCCCTCCTCTAGGACCCTCTATCCCTCCTCTAGGACCCTTTATCCCTCCTCTAGGGCCCTCTATCCCTCCTCTAGGACCCTCTATTATCCCTCCTCTAGGACCCTCTATCCCTCCTCTAGGACCCTCTATTATCCCTCCTCTAGGGCCCTCTATCCATCCTCTAGGACCCTCTATTATCCCTCCTCTAGGACCCTCTATCCATCCTCTAGGACCCTCTATTATCCCTCCTCTAGGGCCCTCTATCCATCCTCTAGGACCCTCTATTATCCATCCTCTAGGGCCCTCTATCCATCCTCTAGGACCCTCTATTATCCATCCTCTAGGGCCCTCTATTATCCATCCTCTAGGGCCCTCTATTATCCATCCTCTAGGACCCTCTATTATCCATCCTCTAGGACCCTCTATTATCCATCCTCTAGGGCCCTCTATTATCCCTCCTCTAGGACCCTCTATCCATCCTCTAGGACCCTCTATTATCCCTCCTCTAGGACCCTCTATTATCCCTCCTCTAGGACCCTCTATCCATCCTCTAGGACCCTCTATTATCCATCCTCTAGGACCCTCTATCCATCCTCTAGGACCCTCTATTATCCATCCTCTAGGACCCTCTATTATCCATCCTCTAGGACCCTCTATTATCCATCCTCTAGGGCCCTCTATTATCCATCCTCTAGGACCCTCTATCCATCCTCTAGGACCCTCTATTATCCATCCTCTAGGACCCTCTATTATCCATCCTCTAGGACCCTCTATTATCCATCCTCTAGGACCCTCTATTATCCATCCTCTAGGGCCCTCTATTATCCATCCTCTAGGACCCTCTATCCATCCTCTAGGGCCCTCTATTATCCATCCTCTAGGACCCTCTATTATCCATCCTCTAGGGCCCTCTATTATCCCTCCTCTAGGACCCTCTATTATCCATCCTCTAGGACCCTCTATCCCATCCTCTAGGACCCTCTATCCCATCCTCTAGGGCCCTCTATTATCCATCCTCTAGGACCCTCTATTATCCCTCCTCTAGGACCCTCTATTATCCATCCTCTAGGGCCCTCTATTATCCCTAGGACCCTCCTCTAGGACCCTCTCTTATCCCTCTAGGACCTCTAGGGCCCTCTATTATCCCTCCTCTAGGGCCCTCTATTATCCATCCTCTAGGGCCCTCTATTATCCATCCTCTAGGACCCTCTATTATCCATCCTCTAGGGCCCTCTATTATCCCTCCTCTAGGGCCCTCTATTATCCCTCCTCTAGGGCCCTCTATCCCCTCCTCTAGGACCCTCTATTATCCATCCTCTAGGACCCTCTATTATCCATCCTCTAGGACCCTCTATTATCCATCCTCTAGGACCCTCTATTATCCATCCTCTAGGACCCTCTATTATCCATCCTCTAGGGCCCTCTATCCATCCTCTAGGGCCCTCTATTATCCCTCCTCTAGGGCCCTCTATCCATCCTCTAGGGCCCTCTATTATCCCTCCTCTAGGGCCCTCTATCCCTCCTCTAGGACCCTCTATTATCCCTCCTCTAGGGCCCTCTATCCCTCCTCTAGGACCCTCTATTATCCCTCCTCTAGGGCCCTCTATCCCTCCTCTAGGACCCTCTATTATCCCTCCTCTAGGGCCCTCTATCCATCCTCTAGGACCCTCTATTATCCCTCCTCTAGGGCCCTCTATCCATCCTCTAGGACCCTCTATTATCCATCCTCTAGGGCCCTCTATCCATCCTCTAGGACCCTCTATTATCCTCTCTAGGGCCCTCTATCCCTCCTCTAGGACCCTCTATTATCCATCCTCTAGGGCCCTCTATCCCTCCTCTAGGGCCCTCTATCCCTCCTCTAGGACCCTCTATTATCCCTCCTCTAGGGCCCTCTATCCATCCTCTAGGGCCCTCTATCCATCCTCTAGTACCCTCTATCCCTCCTAGGACCCTCTATAGGTGAAGGCAACAACCCAACAATTAGTAATTTTCTCTTTAAAGCCTTTGTACATTCTATATACTCGAATTCCAACAAATATCAACTAAGACAGACACATTCAAGAACAGCTTTTCCCCCCAAGACCATTCCTGTATGGAACTCTCTCCCAGCCGCAGCAGCTGAGGCTCCCTCCTTGGTATCATTCAAGAGGGAGCTCAACAACAGGTCATTCTAAAAATCTAGATAAGAGTTAGGGGGCCATAGATCAAAGTAGTGGTAAATGAAGGGCAGGAGCTGTGCCGGTCGGGGCTTGCCCCCGGGGACCGCTACGGTAGCCGGATTGGTCTTGCCCAGATACTGTGAAATAGAGGTCTACGGCCCATAAACACACACACGCACAAACACACACACACCATCTAAGGTAGGACATGTATTTATTTTGTCGAAAAATTAAAAAAAAAAATTATATACTATAATAGCTATATACGCATTGCGCAACCTCCAAGTCACTGAGAGTCTGATGACGAAGAATACTTAGAAGATTGAAATACAAAGTAAAAAATTTGGGTTAATTTTACATGTATCTCAAACTGGTCGCCACCCCTGAATCCCATTTCTCTCAGAGAATGCTTGCATGATACGTTTGTATTAGTACAGATGAACCAACTTGTGTGGCAACAATATGCAAAAATAAAATGGCAACGTTAATGTGTATTATTAATAAAAGCCCTATACAGACGTCATTTTCATGTCGATAAATTTGTTGCTAAAATCTTCCGGCCCTCCTCAAGAGGTCATACTTCTGGGAGATAAAAAACCAAAAAAGTGATAAAAAACATACTGTGCCAAAATGGACATGCAGAAAGGAACAAGTTCTCAACCAAACCACTGGTTGATCAGATGCAGTGTAATGTTTCACATTTTCGACGGTGTCGTTCCGCTAGTAATAAATATTGCCATGCGTTTGCACGTTTCTAAGTCTAACAAAAAACGCGGTACGACAAATATATGTAAAACAATAGGCAATATGTAAATTCTTTTCTCAGCAAGATTATAATATATATATACAGGGTTCATAGCCAAACAGCATCCTAATTTTCCCAAACTTTTCACAAACTTTCAAAGCCCAACTTTAAGGTTTTCCCAAATCGAAGGTTTTTCGGAAAGCGGCACAATATGCTGAGCGCTTGTTGGTTGCATCATTTCGCAGCCATACTTTATATGCAGAATTTTCGAGCCATAGCTCACTGAAGACACATTTGCCCGGCAATTGTGCGCTACGCGTAAAGATCGGATGTCTTTAAAGGGAAGCAACTCGCGTCAATTCCGGTAAAAAAAATCAAAAGTAAGTCCGCACCGATCGTATGCATAAAAATATTCATTTTATTTCATAATTATAATTTTTTTCTTGGCACGATGATTCAAAATTAAGGTCCTGGGCGATGATGTGGGGGGCAGATTGATAAAGATTTGACAGTAGCTGAAAATTCACAAACTTTCAAAGACACTACTCTTGGTTTTTCATTTTTCACAAACTTTCATGGGCCTTGAAAATGAAGTGATTTTCCCCCAAACCTTCCCAACAACTGTGAACCCTGTATATAACAATGCAAGCAATGAGTCGGTTACATGCATCCACATACTGTAACATTACATTCTCAACCACCTCCACAAAGAAAGAAAGAAAACACTCTCCAAAGACTAACACTGATCAGCTTCTGAGAAACTGTTGTAGTTCTAGCAGACCTGTTGCAAAATAAAACTACACAAGTCTCGAGTAGTCTGGATAGCTGAAATGAGTAGTTTTTACTCAAAATGTGTAGTTTTATTCATTAAACCATCAAACAATGTTCACTGAAAATGAGTAATTAGAGCATTATTTTCAATTTTGAAGAGCAGTAGAGGTCCAAATTGAGTAGAATACTATGTACCAGAAAAGAGTAAGGTAAACAGGTCTGTTCTAGATTCATCCTAATCTACAGTGGAGAGAGAGAGAGAGAGAGAGAGAGAGAGAGAGAGAGAGAGAGGGATGGAGGGAGAGAGAGAGAGAGAGATAGAGAGAGAGAGAGAGAGAGAGAGAACACTGAGCACTGAAAACTTTGTTTAACAAGGATTAGGATTTTAGGCGAAGCCTATTCTTCCAAATTGTCATTGGTTAAAGGAAAGAAAATAAAAAGACAGAGAGACAGAGACAGACACAAAGAGAGAGAGGGAGAGAGAGAGAGAGAGAGAGAGAGAGAGAGAGAGAGAGAGAGAGAGAGAGAGAGAGAGGGGGGGAGAGAGGCTGGAGTGTGGGAAAAACTGAGGGTTAGAGTTGGGGGGGGGGGGGGGGGGGGGGGGTCAGCACTTTTTTTTGAAAGTGACAAAAACTCAGTATTAAAGTTCAGCTTGGCAATCTTGTTTTGGTATACATTTCTGGCTTACAACAATCCAATGGATTTCCAATTTAAATCACACGAAAATAACAAAAAAGTAGATTCACACGTGTGGACACAACTCAAGACACGTAAGAAATGTCAACAAAAATGCACTTCTGACCACAATGGAACATTTCAAACTAGCCTAGTTTTCAAACACCTTTTCAACAAACAAACAAAACAATAAAGCTACACTCACCAAACAAACAAAAAAGAGCACACTTAATAATGAACACATGTCAAACTATTAAAGACAAAACAAATACAAAATACACCAGCAGCTATCAAAAAGGCACAAATTAAGAGTGAGAAGTCTCCTTTTTTTTACATAAAAAAGGCACAACATTGATGAACAAACAAACTATCATAGAACTGAAGTAACTCCTGGTTGTCGAGAACGAAAGAAGCTTGACACTCTGTGACACGACACACACGTTCAGGGATGTGAGAGGGCCCCAAACAAAAAAGTGTAGTCGATGGTATCGTCAAAGTACTCAAACAAAACTTTGCCTCCGACATCAATTTTTTTCCGCTGCTCGCCTACACGGATCTTACTGTCCGTTACAGTTTCATCCATCCAAGCCCTGTCAAATTTGTGTTGGCATCCTTTGTCGATCTCCTCTTTCCTCACATCTATGGTGTGATAAATAATTTTTATGGTTGACGACGAAAGTCATTCAATTATTGAATCAATAGCTTTGAAAAACATCAGAATCCTCCTTCGAAATCATAGCCAAACATAATAAAATGATGCATTGCCATTGGACGCAACTGGCCAACCACAGAGAAGCTTACAAAATTCAGTCAAGGGACTGTACTCACGCTACAAACTGCTTTCGTTTTCACTGTGTGCGAGCAAAGAAAGGCTACCCAACTCGACAATCTGTCTCTGTGCGGGGTTTTTTCAAATAGGAAAAGCGCATTTACGCACTTATGCGTAGCTCTCACATCCCTGCACATTAAAAGAATAAATTAAAATAGTTGTGTGTTTTTTAAAGAGAGAGAGAGAGAGAGAAGAGACAGAATTCTACTTTCTATATTTCACATAGTAAGAGAATGTATTTCATCGAGGAAGAGAATTTAATTCTGACCGTTTTTACCAGTAATTTCTATTTTTATTGACTGTGTGTGTGTGTGTGTGTGTGTGTGTCTTTCATTTAACGTCTATCCATTACACGTGATATTAGACCAAAAAAGAGAGAGGGTATGCGTGCATGAAGGTGAATATGTGCTTGTGTACTTGCATGTATGTATGTGTGTGTGTGTGTGTGTGTGTGTGCTTGTGTGTGTGTAAATACTGCCCATTACATATAAGTGAAGTTCATCAGGTAAGCTTAAGCTTAAAAAAAAAGAAAACCTAATCAATTATAAAAGGCTCACTCAGACAGGCACATGTGGGACAACAAAGATTGAGGGGTGTCTAAAGTACAAGATTGCCAATAAAATGTTAATGTACAAATGAAACTATCGTTAATAACTACAAAATAAAAATAAAGTGCCTGTGCTGAGAATTGAACCCGGAACCATTGGCATGACAGACAGACACTCTACCAATGAGCTATCGAGGCTTTCAGTGTTGATGAGTTTCTTAACTCATGTCGCCTGTTGAATACTCTTTAACTCACTAATCTAAAATGTTATCTGTTTACAGTGTTGTTTTAAGTATTGAATTATTCAAATCATTATTGTCTGAAAGCTTACATAAACATCTATGTGTATGCAAAGTTTGAACAATGTACGCCTTCTATTTCCCGAGAAAATGCCAACGTTAAAGTTTGGAGATCAGACCACGGCGAGTGCGCTTTAAGTATTATTGACCATCACTATTAGAATGTGTTTCATAGACAGAGAATTTAATTTTTACCTTCCCAAGATTTTGTTTGATTTTTTTTTACATTTTAAGAATATTAATTTCTTGAACATAATACTGGGTTTGGACTGTACATTTAACCTATAAAGGCCCCCAGAAGACAGAGTGTGGCTGCCTACACGGTGGGGTAATCAAAAACGGTCACGCACGTAATGTTCTCATCCCTAGCTGATGCATTTGTACCATAGTGTTCAAGTTTCTGCTGTTGGGATGATCCCTGGAGTCTTTTAGTCAGGGTATGTCAACAACAACATATAAAGGCTAAGTTTTGCTTAGCTAACAATAGATAAATTGCAATAACAAAAATATTTGAGAGAGAGAGAGAGAGAGAGAGAGAGAGAGAGAGAGAGAGAGAGAGAGAGAGAGAGAGAGAGAGAGAGAGAGAGAGAGAGAGAGAATCTTACATTAGAGGGAGAGGGAGAGAGAGAGAGAACATCTTACATTAACTAACATTACAATAGATAAATTGCAATAACAGAAATATATGAGAGAGAGAGACACAGAGAGAGAGAGAGAGAGAGAGAGAGAGAGAGAGAGAGAGAGAGAGAGAGAGAGAGAGAGAGAGAGAGAGAGAGAGAGAGAGAACATCTTACATTAACTAACATTACAATAGATAAATTGCAATAACAGAAATATATATGAGACTGAGAGAGAGAGAGAGAGAGAGAGAGAGAGAGAGAGAGAGAGAGAGAGAGAGAGAGAGAGAGAGAGAGAGAGAGAGAGAGAGAGAGAGTAAACATCTTACATTAACTAACATTACAATAGATAAATTGCAATAACAGAAATATATGAGAGAGAGAGACACACAGAGAGAGAGAGAGAGAGAGAGAGAGAGAGAGAGAGAGAGAGAGAGAGAGAGAGAGAGAGAGAGAGAGAGAGAGAGAGAGAGAGAGAGAGAGAGAGAGAGAGAGAGAGAGTAAACATCTTACATTAACTAACATTACAATAGATAAATTGCAATAACAGAAATATATGAGAGAGACACAGAGAGAGAGAGAGAGAGAGAGAGAGAGAGAGAGAGAGAGAGAGAGAGAGAGAGAGAGAGAGAGAGAGAGAGAGAGAGAGAGAGAGAGTTAGTTCTTACATTAGCTAGCAATAGATAAATTGCAATAACAGAAATATTTGAGAGAAATATTTGAGAGAGAGAGAGAGAGAGAGAGAGAGAGAGAGAGAGAGAGAGAGAGAGAGAGAGAGAGAGAGAGAGAGAGAGTGTGAGAGAGACTTCTTACATTAGCTAACAATATAGATACATTGCAATAACAGAAATATTTAAGAGAGAGAGAGAGAGAGAGAGAGAGAGAGAGAGAGAGAGAGAGAGAGAGAGAGAGAGAGAGAGAGAGAGAGAGACTTCTTACATTAGCTAACAATAGATACATTGCAATAACAGAAATATTTAAGAGAGAGAGAGAGAGATGGGAGAGAAAGAAACAAACAAACAACACCAAAAACAAGTTACCAAGTAAAACTAGCACTAAGAAACATATTAAAACACTGATGAGGTATTGAAAACGTATGGCAAAATGTTATGCTTCACACATGCAAGTCATCATCATCGTCAATTGCCCATAGTGAAACTGTACAATCTGTACAACTGTTTGTAATTAATTAACATTTTGTTTTACCATACAATGAAAACCGTAAGAAAACGAATCTATCTGCGCGTAGATAATCCGTGTTAACAGGCAAATACGATTCACTATACACATGCACATAATTAATAATTATATACACACACGCGTCTGTGACCATCTTTCGGTAGGCTGCATCACAGAATTTGCACATAATGATTTGAAAAAACAACCACCACACAACCCCCCCCAATCAATGTCAGTTTTAAGTTTATGTAACATTGAAATGACGCTAATAGATACAAAAGGTAGACACTTTTCTGTCTATACCACACTTCCATACAAAAAAACAAAACAAAAATACAATCAACTTAAAATTAAAAAAAGTCAAACCTCTATCTTAAGCCTTCCAAAAAGTAAGGAAAATGGGTCTTAACTTGGAGGGGGTCTTAAACAGAGGTAAGTTTTTTTTTACATAAAATATAGTCAGCTACATGAATCCGTTAAAAAACCCAGTCTTAAATGAGAGGAGGGCTTTTAACAGAGGGTCTTATAATAGAGGTTTGACTGTACAGAAAACAGAGGAGAACAAGGAGACAGAATACTCACTATAGCAAGATTCGTTCATGGGTGGAAAGAGAAGACACAGTGAAACCTCTGTATCAAGACCTTGACAAATCAGCCAAAAGTCTTATAGGGAGGGGTCTTAATGGGGAGGGGTCTTAATAGGGAGACGGACACTCAGTAGTCCGGATATGAAGGGGTGGGGGGGGGGGGGGGGGGGGATCGGTGAACAACTTTTTGGATCACATCTTAATTCAGAGTGAGTCTCAATAGAGGTCCTAATAGGGAGGTTTCCACTGCACTATATAAAGTCACAAACAAATACAGTGGAACCTCCATTATAAGACCTTTAAAACCCATCCAAAATGAGGTCTTAAATGGGAGGGACTTGCTTAAGGGAGGTCATTTTAATACTTACAAAGAAGGGCGATGTCCCGGAGAAGTAGGTCTTACGTGGGAGGGAGTCATATTAAATAATGGGGGGTCTTATAAGGGAGGTTCCACTGTACAACGAATTGAACCACAAAAGCCAGATCAAGCGTAGCTTAACCCTATGACTCCCTACCACTCTAAACAAGAATCATTCCTAGTGCCCTGGGCCTGTATTCACGTTGAGATAGCATGAGACTTAGCATGATGCTAACTTAGAAGCTCTTCCAATGTCCTATAGGATTTAATAGGACTTTTGGAAGAGCTTCTAAGTTAGCATCATGCTAAGTCTCATGCTATCTCAACGTGAATACAGGTCCGAACGTCACGCCGAATCTCATAATAAAAAAAATCACCCACAATAAAATATAACTCACCTTTAATTTCTGAAAGATGCATATTGAATAGCAATGATGATATTTTCATTGGAAAGCTAACACACTGTCACACCACAAACCATGAATTGGAATCAAAAATCCGTAATGGCGCTCCAAACATCCCACCGGGTCATCACTGCCCTCTTCACGTCAAAAAACAAAACAATGTTGGCGAAACTTAATTCCATTAAGACTACTGGGTGGTTTCCCTTGCTGTAAAGACAAAAACGGAAGAGGAAGAGTCAGGAACAGGAAGACATAACTTAATATATTGCATTGTGGGTAGGGGGAAAGCGAAAGTGAAAGTACTAGACCTGCTGTTCAGCGGCCGCGATAGGGCATTACGGGAACCAGGGAAGGAAAATTTTTCGGCCGCTCCCGGGAGTTAAAGCGCTCACCCCTTGACTGCCACCAACGTACCACGTACTGACCTGATGATGTCATCAGACGAGGAATAACCCTGATATGCTGGCGTTTGCTCTAACACAGTCAAGAGAGTTATATCCCCAGACTATTTTTCTAGATTGGCTCTATCAGTTGTCTTTTTCATGGCGTGATTTGCCCAACAATTTTTCTTTCAATTTCTCTGGCAGTCTAGGGGTTAACAGTATTGTTGCTTGTTCGTTTCTTCAGACACGAGGTCTGTCAGACCAAACCAGAATCACCACCACCCCCTCCCCCTTTCCTTCCTCATCAGTCACGCACAAATCGCAAGCAAAAAAAACCTAAAAAAACTCTGGCTGCTAAGCGCTCTCCAGGTGGGAGCATCTCGAATTTCAGAGACGCCTCTGTGATTATAAAGTACCTAATAATAATACCCTTGCTGTCCAGACGTCACGGTCGACACCCGACTGGCACACGCGCACACATACTCCCAAGGCACTAGGGGGCAGAGTGAACTCAACTTTGTTCAAGTTCTGTCTATGATTAACGCACAAAGTCCAGAGCAAGCAACCCAACAGTGGCCGCATTTCGCTGGTATTGTTATCAGTCAAATATACCGATTGCAAAACCAAAATACTGAATCAGAAAAAAAAGTGACCCGTCAGAGACTGATAATTTTTGCTGTTGCTACTAGAACTGATAAACGCTTTTAACCCTTTCACTGCCAATGTTGCATTTTTGCACCACAATGATTTAACAACCGTGTCATCAAACCCCTTGAAATCAGGGTCTGTTATTCAATGATATTGTGTTCCTAAATTTGGGCAGTGAGGATTGACCCCATTCTAAATGTGTCGCAGAGAAATCCAACAATATTGCAGACAAAATCGTTTCTGTAGCCAAGTAGCTTTAACGGACATTTTGGGCTCAAAGATGGCTGGCGGTGAAAGGGTTAACAGAAGCTTTGATATCGTAAATTTCTATACTGTATTTGATGGACTATAAGGCGATACTTTTTTTTACCAGACCGAGATCCCTGCGCCTGGTAATGTGACTGATAACATAGTAAGGAAATAGAGTAACAAAATCTGCATTTTGAGTCAAATTTGGGTGGGGTGGTGGTGCGTCTTATAGTCCGTAAACTACAGTAGTTTTCAGTGGCTTTTGGTTTCCCTGAGACTGGTTTTGGTACTGGTTGTTAGGGGAACTGTCGCTGATGGGACTGGTTTTCAAAATTCCTCGTGCGATCACTTCCCAGCACTTGGTTAAAACAGAGAATGCAGGCAAAAGTAATCTATAAAAAAACAACTATAAGGCGATATTTCCCCCCCCCCCCCCAGACTTAAGACCCCTGCGCCTCATAATGTGACTAATAAAATAGTCAGAAAATGTAATAACGAAATCCAAACTTTCTGTAAAATTTGGGCGGTGCGCCTTATATAGTACAATGAATGCTGACAAAAGACAAAGAAATACACACACACACAGGGGTATTTTCCTCTCACTTTGCACTAGGCCTTGCGGTCTGAACGTGGAGTCTTTCGGATGAGACGATAAACCGAGGTTCTGTGTGCTCATGCACTTAGCACACGCTAAACCCAGTGGCAACGAAAAAGTTGTCATTAGGTCAAAATTTACCCCCCTCCCTCATCAGTCACACAAAATCGCATGCAAAAAAAAAGAAAGAAAAATTGGGGTGGCACGCCTCTGGCTGCGACACGCTCTCCAGGTGGGAGAAACCCGAATTTCACAGAGACGCCTCTGTGACTATAAAGTACCTAACCTAACCTAACACACACCAGCAGACAAAGACACAGTAAATGCTGAAAAAGACAACAAAACGAAGAGGGAGGATAAGAACGGAGCAGCAACAAAGAAATGGAGAAATATTTGGTGAGGAAGGGAAGGAAGAAGGGGAACAAAACTGGGGTTAGACTGGGGTGGGGGGAGGGGTGGTGGTGGTACGGATGAGAGAATCCCTCTTCCATTCAAATCAACATAAAAAAGAAAGAAAAAAACCTAAAAACTTCATTCGTGTAAGGCAGTGTGCGCATACACCCATCCACAAAAAACAAAAAAATTTTTTTTTTTTCTCTGCGCATTGGATAAGCGCAGGGTTACCGATCTTTCCTCTTTTAAGGGTTACGCTCATCCCAGGGGTATTCAAATTTTAAAGGGTCAAGACAAAAATATGAGAGAAAACTCTACCCCAATTTCCGTGCATGCACGCACGCACACACACACACACTGCTTTTTTTCTGTTTGCAGAACAACCTGTTCCTTCTTTGTATTCAAGTTTTCTTGCACACTTGCCAGACTACAGCCAAGCTTGAACTGACTCAAGTCGTTCCAGCCATATATGTCCGGAATTAACAGCTGTCAATTTGATGCATTTGCTTAAAGGGAAGTAAAGCTGTGCGCACACCATACCTTGGTCACTTTTAAACTCCCACAGACCACAATTTTACCTCTGACTTTGCTTTTGTAGTGGTTTATTGTGGAGAAACCAATCGGTGTAGAGCTTTCTTTATATAAAGTCTATATATAAAAAAAAGTCTGATCTACCACTTCCCTATGTCTAAACCTGAAGTAAAAACCCGTAATCTTCTTTCATTTCTCCTTTCGTTTTTGTCTGTTTTGTTTGTGTGTATGGCTGGAGTGATTTGCAAGTGGGTTTTTTTAATAATTCAAAATCGTTGCGATGCGAATGAGCTAAGAGTCAGGGCTTTCTGCACAATCTTGTAGTTTTCAGTACATCTAGGTTTGTGACTCTGGACAGCAAGCTTGTCGCAGCAGCTAGCCTAGATAGGCCTAGCAGACCAATAGGCGCAACGTCATTTGCGTACTGAAAATAACCACTGTGTTAACGTACGATTCATCGCTTTAACCCTTTCACCGCCAGCCACATTTCAGCCAAAAATTTCCATTAATTTAATCTGGGTATAGAATAAAATCCATCTGCAGTATTGTGGATTCTTCTGTGATATATCTAAAATAAGGTCTGTCCTTACTTCCCAAAACTAAGACAATAGGGTCTTTGGATAACAGACCCCAATTTGATGCCTTTTAGTGACATGGGTGTTAAACCATTGTGGTGCAATAATGCGACATTGGCGGTGAAAAGGTTAATGCGTCATTTCACTCCCTGCTTGAAATCTTAAAGCGTAAATCTCACGCATGGTTTGAGATTCTAAGGGGGTGACTTGAGAGGTCTAGCGCCTAAATGTGTACAATCTCCATGTCTTCAGAAATCTGATGGAATTAAAAAAACAAAAACAAAAAAACCCCTGATGTGGATGGGTTTGGGTGTATACAGTAGAACCTCCCTTATAAGACCTTCAAAAACCATCCCAAATGAGGTCTGATAAGGGAGGGGTCTTATAAGGGAGGTAAGTTTAATACATACAAAGAAGGGCAATGTCTCTGGATCTGGATCTGGAATAATACGTCGCAGACGCCACTTCTGACGATAAACGCGATGGGAGAAGTAGGTCTTATGTGGGAGGGAGTCTTTTAATGGGAGGTCTTATAAGGGAGGTTCCCCTGTATGCGCACTCGCCCTAAGGCAGCGTTAAGTCAGAAACCAAAGCCCATCTGTGACCAATGTTCACAGAACAATGAGCAATTTAGGACGCGCATTTGACCACCAGGGGGCAGTCAAACCAGTAGGGGCTTATCGCGCGATATTCTTAGTTGGGCGGAGGGACTCCTCTCCCTCTCTCTCTTTATCCCCAACTAAGAATATAGACAGGATTAGCCCCACTCGAGCGTTATGCTACCTGGCGGTCAAATTAGCGAGCTAGGTTGACCATTGATTCTTTACTTTGACCCATGTCGCACTTTTACTATCGCTGCTACAAAGATCCTTAAACAACAAAAATCCCTTTTTACTGGACAAAAAAAATGAAAAAAAATGAACCATGTTCTTCAACAACGGATCAATGGATTCAGCATGCATACCCCCTCCACCCCGCCCCCAACCTAAGTTCTAAAAATCAACCCCCCCCAAAATTTTTTTAATTATTTCAACAGTTAAAAAGTGGTGGAAAGGTAATGGATAAGTATACCAACATCTTTAACCCTTTCGCCGCCAGCCATTTTTCAGCCAAAAAATACCGTTAAACTTAACTGGGTAGAGAAAATAAAATATCTGCAATATTGCAAATTCCTCCGTGACATTATATAACATTA
Organism: Phymorhynchus buccinoides; assembly: GCA_017654935.2. Taxonomy (NCBI): domain Eukaryota; kingdom Metazoa; phylum Mollusca; class Gastropoda; order Neogastropoda; family Raphitomidae; genus Phymorhynchus; species Phymorhynchus buccinoides. The sequence goes on from CM065697.1 coordinate 44,612,759, forward strand.
GGCCTATCCTTACCTCCCAAAATTAAGAAAATAGGGTCTTTGGACAACAGGTCCTGATTTGATGCCTTTTAGTGACATGGGTGGTGCTAAAAAGGGTTCGCAGTGAAAGGGTTAAAACTATAACAAAAAAACTAAAAAACACACAAATTGAATTTTGCTTTTTTAGCAAGCAGCCAAATAAATTCAGAAAACAAAAACAAAACAAAAACCCACCCCAAAGTAGATTGCGAGCCACTTTTATTCCATGTGGCTAGTCAATTTTGCCCTATTACGATTCCCATAATTTTTAAAAATTCTTTCTAATTTTGAACAATGTAGATCAGCTACTCTTTCGTCTCTCACTCACACACACCAGAAGACGAAGATTTGGCTGTAGTATATAAAATAATATGGATCACACAAACATGCTTACTTTTTCCTTTCTTTTTCTTTTAACGTTTTTCTTTTTCATTTGGCGAGGTAGAAAGCTTTTGCACAGTGAGTGAGGAAACGTCTGCTCCGAATGTCCTAACAAGGCCGGCAGACGACAGTTTCAATCATGTCGACACAATTACTCAGGTGATTTACATAATAATATAAATATATGTATAGAAAAAAAAAAGGGTCTTTCCCGCGCAAAGTCACCGTTTCATTGGGCAATGAGAACTTTACCAGTTGAGAACTACACCAGCTGAGAACTTCATCAGATGAGAGCTTTTCCGGATGAGAACCTCACCAAACAAGACCTTTACCAGATGAGAACTTCACCAAACGAGACCTTCACCAGATAAGAATCTCACCAGTTGAGAACTTCACCGCCTGTCTTGCCACCCCCACACACACACAAAAATGTCTTGTGCAGGTGTTTTTTCCCTTTGCTTCGTGTTTTTGTCATGCACGAGGTTTTAATCTATCACACACCACCTCTGCACGGCTTCAATTGTCCGGGAAGGGAGTAGAAAAAAAAGGGAAGAACGAACGACTGAACGAACCATTTCCCCCCCCCCCTTCCCTCTTTCTCCCCGGCGTCATTGCACAGAAAGAAGAGCTAACGGCACAAACAGCAGTTGAGTCCATCAGAGGGGAGGGGGGGGGGGGGGGGGGGGGGGGGGGGGGGGGGGGGGGGAGGCCTGAAGTGCAGCGGTGTAGCCACAGTCGTCCTGAGTAGCCTCACAGATACTCCGCAGTGAGTACGTGCTTTAAAAAACCACAAAAAACACCACACACACAACGTTCTCCCCTCCTCTTTCCAGTCCGAGTCAGCAGGCACTACAGCTAATCGAGGTTCCAAGTCGCAGACTGGGGCTCCCACCAAACACCTCCCCCCCCAAAAAAAAACCCCAACGTTCTCCCCTCCTCTTTCCAATCCCGAGTCAGCAGGCACTACAGCTATTCAAGGTTCCAACAGTCGCAGACTGGGGCTCCCACAAAACAAAAAAATCTATCTTTTTTTTTATAGCTAGTCACAAGTTGTTTTTTTAACATTCTTGATTTCTAGACAAGAATGCCATTAGTTTTTAGTCTGGTAACCTTGGTCGGCTATTGGGTCCACTTTTACGGCAGCAAGGGAGATCATTTGACGACAGAAAAGAGCAAGACAAGCTTGCCCTCTCCGTCGACAGATTATCTTCTCTTAATTCATTCAACACTGGCTGATTGCATCCTTTCACAACCGTTCAACACGAGAGCACGCTATGGCGTACATCGTGTTTAAACATTCACACTTCACAACTCGGCGAACCCATGCAACCCTAACTGGTATAAAAGCATTCCTCTACGGTCCCTTAATAGTTTTCAACTAATGAAATGACTTCTAATCTATGTTAAGGATGGTAATGAATGAAAACAAGTCACTACCCCTGTTTGTCATGTTTTTTGGCAAAACGTCATTAATCGGCTAGTAATAAAAATTTTACTTTGGAACTTTAACAGACGTTAGCTTTTATTATTATAAATGATGCCACAAATTTTCAACACTGTACAGTTAAGCATTCTTTTTAAAATAATGTCTATGCAATGATGCAAACCTGCCTAGTGTGGAAGTTGTGCGAGACAAAAAGTCTGTCCGTTGTTAATAAAACGCAACGATGCCCCACATGGCCGAAAGGCCAAAGAGGGCGTAAAACATTATTTCCTTAATAAAACGCAACACATGTCCCATATGTGCCTACCCGGGTCGAGAGGACGTAAAACACCAAAATTCATTCAATAAAACGCAACATCCCCAAGTAAAATCTCAATGCCGCACAAGGCCGAAAGGCCGAAGAGGGCGTAAAGCATTATTTTCTCAATAAAACGCAACAATGTAAAATATTTAATTGTGGCGGTACCATAGCCGATGAGGTTTAACTGAGGCGTGGTTACCACTACACCTATCTATATTGTTAATAACTCATGACTTTACTGGTGTTGCACTGCCTCCGGGCATTGCACCCAGTATTGTTCCCAACATCTTTGTATTTACAAATGTCCCATATGTGTCTATGACCGAGAGGACGTAAAACATCATTTTCACCAATAAAACGCAACAAAATCATGTGGCGGTACCATAGCCGATGAGGTTTAACCGAGGCGTGGTTACCGCTACACCTATCTGTATTGTTAAAAAATCGGGACTTTACTGGTTTCGCACTGCCTCCGGGCATTGCCTCCAGTATCGTTCCCACCATCTTTGTATCTACAAATGTCCCATATGTGTCTGTTCCAGACCAAGAGGACGTAAAACACCATTTTTGTTCTTCTCTTTTCAATAAAACGCCATTTTTCATTCAATATACTTATTATATCTGTATTGTTAACATTTCGGGACTCTACTGGTGTTGCACTGCCTCCGGGCATTGCCTCCAGGATCATTCCCACCATCATTACATCTACTGATGTCCCATATGTGTCTGTTCCAGACCTGATGACGTTGAACAGAATGTTTCTTCTTTCTTCCATTTGCAGAATATTCAGTCTACGTTCACCAATATTGCCCCCACTCCCCTTTCCAAGAGCCTCAGGGCTCCCAGGGACCCCCATTTGGGGGTCCATGAAGCACTAACATTCTAAAGGACCCTTTAAAAGAATGTGCAGGGGGTCCCAGGGATGCACTAGAAACCTTTTGAGCATTCGCAATGCCACTGGGACCCTCTATCCCGCCTCTAGGACCCTCTATGCTGTAAGTGAAGGAGTCCCTGGGACCCCTTGTTTTGGGGAATGATTGGGAGCCCTGAGCCTCCCCCCATTCCCTCAATAAATGTTTTCTCTCTTGTTTGTTGAATTATTACTCCGCTCTCATATTTTTCTCTGAAATCAGTGAAATCACTAGACCAGGAGGAGACATGTGATGGACTATGTTTCTTCATCCTGAAGCTTCCCTGAAATCACCAAACTCACTGAACGGTAGGAGCCTAACGAAATCAGTTTCCCATTCTGTAATTTCCGTCAAAAGTAAACTGACTGAAGAGAGGGAGGAGCCTTGTGACAAAAGTTTTTGTTATTTCTCCTGTTTCTTCTCCCTTCTGAAATTCCACTGAAATCACCATACTTCACTCAAAGGGGGAAATGTTCATGTCCTCACAGCCAACCAATAATGTAAGTGTGGAGGAGTACATTTTGACCACACTTTTCAATGCCCAGTGTTGATCATTTACGCATTGGACTGTAGAGGGGAAGTATTGTTGTTGTTTTTTGATCATGTTGGTTTGTTGCTCCTTTTGTTGTCTGCTTTTTGCTCCTTTTGCTATATTTGCTGTTTGCTGTTTTCTTGTTTGTCTGTGCTGATAAAGGCGCATTCGCCGAAATATCCAGTAGTTTTGTTTTGTCTCTTGTGAATAAAATAACGTCACTTTACACTTGTCGTGTAGTTGTTTGTTTGTTGTATTTTCCAGTGACGTTGCAGTCTGTTTCAGGGTTTTTTCAATGCTAAATTTTCACAGAAAAAATCTGCTAGAGTTGGAACGAACGTTTCTATCAGCAGCTAAAACATTCTGTCCCTTCAAACACGATTGACAGAAAAGCGTGTGGGAACCCCAGCGCATCCTAACCAACGTTTCTATCAGCAGCTAAATCATTCTGTCCCCTCAAACACGATAGACAGAAAAGCGTGTAGGTGCCCCAGCGCGTCCTAACCAACGTTTCTATCAGCAGCTAAATCATTCTGTCCCCTCAAACACGATAGACAGAAAAGCGTGTGGGAACCCCAGCGCGTCCTAACCAACATTTCTAGCAGCAGCTAAATCATTCTGTCCCCTCAAACACGATAGACAGAAAAGTGTGTAGGTGCCCCAGCGCGTCCTAACCAACGTTTCTATCAGCAGCTAAATCATTCTGTCCCCTCAAACACGATAGACAGAAAAGCGTGTGGGAACCCCAGCGCGTCCTAACCAACGTTTCTATCAGCAGCAGTGTGTCCCCTCAGCCGCCCGATGGCCATCACAAGGGGGAGGTGAAGGGCGGGGAGGTGGTGGAGTCAGGGGAGGCGTTGGAGGCACAGCCAAGCACGCGGTCGGCCTCCCTGCTGCGTTGGCGGGGGCCGGGCTCTGGGGTGTAGGTGAAGGTCAGCCCAGTGGAGTAGATGATGCCGTCGTTACGCACCAGCGACACCGGCACCTGGCCACACAGTCAGACACATCCGTGGAAAAAGACAACAAAACAAAAACACCTGGCAACAACCAACCACGTACATAATACGGTAAGCAAAGGTAGATAACTCTACACCTAAAAGATACATATCTTCTATCAGAGCTGCCGAAAAAAAAGGTAAAAAACTTTCCACCTAAGAAGATCAGGCATGGGAATTGTTAGAGACAAAAAACTCTGAAAAGCCCCCCAATTGAAGTATTTAGTAACAAAAACGAAGTATTTAGTAACAATTTCAATTTGTTTTCTCGCGGAAATCCGCGAATTCACGGACAATTCCCATGCCTGAAGATCTTTGACAATATTCAGTTTAAAAAATTATTAGAAAGAAATGGGAAAACGCTGGCAGCCTTACTTGCAGTGGTTGCCTGACCCAACGCCACCCGTTTCTGAAGGCAGAGATGTCAGGCACCACGCACAGCATGTTCTCATCAGACCTGGAAACAACACGACACATGTATATAGGTTAATACAGTGGAACCTCCCTCATAGCATAGCATAGCATAGCATAGCATAGCATAGCATAGCATAGCATAGATGTTACTATACAGGGGTTCTCCTGGGAAATTTCAAAATCCTGCAAGGCAGGGGTCCAGGGGCCGCCCAGTTAACACCTCGACTTAAACAATCCTAAAAATATAAAGTTCCTGATAAAGGCATGTCAATATTTATCTGTATTTCTTTCTTTTATATTCTACACAAAATGTTTATACAGTGAAACCCGTTTAGTACGAATTCCAGGGGAGAGGGCCAATTTACTCGTTGTAAGCATTGCTCATTCAAACCATTTTATCGATTTTGGCAACCCTGACGAACCTATCAATCGCTCCTCACATCTACTGTGATGTACGTGCTGGTAAAGTGTGAAAAAGACAGAAAAACGGAAACAACACACTTACCCAACAGAGCATGGTTGTAAGCCCAGTATCCTGTATCCATAGGGTTTTTAATGCCGATTACAAACACTTTAAAACAGTTTATTAACACACAATAACATCAAAAACATAAAATCCACACACGCGCTTTAAGAGAAAGTTGAAATTTCCCGGAAGTCACAAGATCAGTGCGCAAAGAGCGAGTCCAGTGTCGTCTGCTTGCGCTGCAGACACCCAAGTTGTTATATCGGCCAATCAGAATGCCGCTTACATATCGAGGGGTCAGTCAAGATGGCGATGTTGTTGTCAGTGTGTTCTCGTTCTAGCCAGGTAGTTGTGCAAGAAAGCTTGACTTTGGGATGGCGGTGTGGTTGTAAGTGCGTTCTCGTTCTAACCATGTAGTTTTTGCATAAAAGCTTGACTTTGGGAGTCAATAAATTGTACGTTATATGCAAGTTGCTCGTTGTAGCGAGCTCGTTGTATGCAGAATTATTTAACAAGGAAAAAGAAGGCTTGTGGTCGGGAATTTTGAAACCACTCGTTAAACACGGGCTCTCGTTTAAACCGTACTCGTACTAAATGGGTTTCCCTGTAAATATGAAATTTTTTGCTTTTCAAATTAGCATAATCCGGCGACACCGGCTTCAGACAATTAAAAAATCCTGCATTTCAGGACATCCTGAAAGCAGGAGCATCCATGCAGCATAGGCTATTTTGTTTGAGCCTTTTGCCCTCTAATATGTTTTTGATTTTTGTTAGGTTAGGCTTCATTCACTGATGACTACTAAGGCATCTGCGTTTTATTCATTTAAATCTATTAATACATTTAGTTTTGGAAAAACTTGTCTATGATATTTTTGAACAGATTTAATGACTTTGCATTAACTGCTTCACTAGGAAGGTTATTCCATGCATTTATTACTCTGTTAGTAAAAAAAGGTTTTGTGCTAGTCTGGTGTTAGTATCTTTTTTGCATAATTTGAAATTATTATGGCCACGGGTTCTATAGTAGGCTGTTAGTAGTAGAATCGTATAAATGGTGACATATCTTATAAACTTCAATCATATCACCCCTGAGTCTTCCATACTCTAGGCTAGGCATCTGTAGATAAATAAGCCTTTCCTCATAGGTCATATAATTTGTACCAACAATCTTTAAGACCTCCCATTATAAGACTCCCTCCCATACAAGACCTACTTCTCTAAGACATTGCCCTTCTTTTTAAGTATTAAAATTACCTCCCTTATATGACCTCATTTGGGATAATTTTTGAAGGTCTTATAATGGAGGTTCCACTGTATTAAAATTACCTCCCTTAGACAACTCCCTCCTGTTTAACCCTTTCATTGCCACTGTCGCCTCTTGGCACCACAATGATGAACACCCATGTCACTGAAAGGCATCAAATGGGGGTCTGTTAACCAATGACCTTATGTTCTTAATTTTGGGAGGTGAGGATAGGCCCTATTTTATGCATGCCACATAGGAATCCCAAATATCTGCAGATGAAAACTTTTCTATACCCAGATAAGTTTAACTCAATGGCGATGTGCCGAAGCCATAGCTATTTTAAGACTTCCAAAATGTCCGGAAAAATCGGTCGTAAATTGGAGGGGTCGTATGACGGAGGTTTTCACTGGCAGCCGTAGAAAGAAAAAGTTCAGCACAGTTCATACTCTCTTCTTCATGCACACATACAATGACATATTAAAACTGGATTTGGGTCTTTCCAACTCCATAGGATTGTGCAATCGATGTATTACAGTTTCACTTCGCCAACTTCTTTTAATCACCTCCACTCTCGTCCAAAGTCAGTGGTTTTCTTTTTCAAAGTCAGTGGTTTTCGTGCTTTTCCTACGCTCTCTGCCATCTTTTCTACAACAAGGGAAGCGACTCCGCTTTCAGGCCCTTGGCCGTGGTTGTTTCCCTTTGCTCGAAGTCTATGCAGACGACAACAACGGTCGTAAAAACCACAAAATGGTGGTCGTAAGTCGCGTTTTAGAGGAAGTCGTTTAAGAGAGGTCGTTTACATAGTAAAATGCATCCGTGCCAACAAATCCGGTCTCATATGAGAGGTGGTCGCTTAACAGAAAATGGCTTGGAGTGCCGCTAGCTTGTGGTTGAAATAGGGGTTTGTCTGTACCATATTTATCACATTATTGTCAAATATGTGTACCATAAAAACTGGACTATAAGCCGCACCTGCATATAAGCCGCATCCCTTAAATGAACAAAATAGTAGATATTTATTCACATAAAAGCTGCACCAGTTTATAAGCCGCAGAGAAAATTGTAATGTGCACAAACCAACACAAATATAGAAATTCTCCTATCAGAACATGAGTATTTAATGTCCTCAGACACTTTAAACATGAGATTTGAATCTATTGATTACCAAAACCAGTTTTGAGTCTAAAGAAGCTCAAAATAGGCTGAACAATGTGGCCAGAAACAGATTCAATCATACTGATAAATGTAGAATGGAAAAAAATCCACAGATAAGCCGCGTCAGTCTATAAGCCGCATGGGCCAAAGTTGAGGAAAAAAGTAGCGGCTTATAGTCCGCATTTTACGGAATGTCAAAAGCATCATCCATTTAAATTTACACACACACACACACACAGAGCGCACCAATTTCCTGAATCAGGCAATACAGTTCTAAATGATATATTTTTTTCACCATTTCACCATATTTTTGTCCCATGTACCATATTTATATATAATTTGTTTTACATCCCCCCGATCAATAAAGATACATATGGGACATAACCATATTTATCCTATTCTTGTCAAATATGTGTACAAAATATGGTGAAATCTTAAGGGTAAACAGGTCTGCTCTACCCCCCCCTTCCCTCTGACCTGAACATGGTTTCCGCCTCGACCTCTCCAAACCACACCTTGAGGACCACGGCGAAGTTCTCCCCCCTCAACTCTTCCACAACCCCCTCCTTCTGACCTGAACATGGTTTCCGCCTCGACCTCTCCAAACCACACCTTGAGGACCACGGCGAAGTTCTCCCCCCTCAACTCTTCCACAACCCCCTCCTTCTGACCTGAACATGGTTTCCGCCTCGACCTCTCCAAACCACACCTTGAGAACCACGGCGAAGTTCTCCCCCCTCAACTCTTCCACAACCCCCTCCTTCTGACCTGAACATGGTTTCCGCCTCGACCTCTCCAAACCACACCTTGAGGACCACGGCGAAGTTCTCCCCCCTCAACTCTTCCACAACCCCCTCCTTCTGACCTGAACATGGTTTCCGCCTTGACCTCTCCAAACTACACCTTGAGAACCACGGCGAAGTTCTGCCCCCTCAACTCTACCACAACCCCCTCCCCCCCCACCCCTCCTTCTGACCTGAACATGGTTTCCGCCTCCACCTCTCCAAACCACACCTTGAGGACCACGGCGAAGTTCTCCCCCCTAAACTCTTCCACAACACCCCCCCCCCCCCCCCACCCCTTCCTTCTGACCTGAACATGGTTTCCGCCTCGACCTCTCCAAACCACACCTTGAGGACCACGGCGAAGTTCTCCCCCCTCAACTCTTCCACAACCCCCTCCTTCTGACCTGAACATGGTTTCCGCCTCGACCTCTCCAAACCACACCTTGAGGACCACGGCGAAGTTCTCCCCCCTCAACTCTTCCACAACCCCCTCCTTCTGACCTGAACATGGTTTCCGCCTCGACCTCTCCAAACCACACCTTGAGGACCACGGCGAAGTTCTCCCCCCTCAACTCTTCCACAACCCCCTCCTTCTGACCTGAACATGGTTTCCGCCTCGACCTCTCCAAACCACACCTTGAGGACCACGGCGAAGTTCTCCCCCATCAGCTCCAGCATGGCGACGTCCCCGCCACCGTTCAGCTGCACACAGAAAGAAAACAATGGAAACAAGTGCAACGCCGAGCGGCTGCAAAGTCCCCTCGCAGCATCGCCGAGCTACTCCGAAATCGGAATGTGTCGGCTGTACACATACATAAAAACGCATCAAAACAGCACGTAACTACATAAAAACGCATCAAAACAGCACGTAACTGAATAGTTTTTATATATAGCCTTGGGGTTCGGACCCATGATTTGAGCGCGCGCGATCATGTGCACACGCGCGCACAGAAAAATTCATGACAACTGTGTTATAGACCATTCAAGAAATGTGAAAAAAACTCCATTAAAATACATGCAAAACTTCGCGAGACGGGCCCCCAAGTCTTGTCGGCGCTGATGACAATACTGATGATAATAACAACAACAGTGACAGCGACAGTTGACTCACGTTCAGACATGTTAACGACGGGCACAGGTGTGACCGGTGTCTGGACGGGCTCCAAGTCTTGTCGGCGCTGATGACAATACTGACGATAATAACAACGACAGTGACAGTGACAATTGACTCACGTTCAGACAGGTTCATCTGCCTTGTCGGTGCTGATGACAATACTGACGATAATAACAACGACAGTGACAGTGACAATTGACTCACGTTCAGACAGGTTCATCTGCCTTGTCGGTGCTGATGACAATACTGACGATAATAACAACGACAGTGACAGTGACAATTGACTCACGTTCAGACATGTTAATCTGCCTTGTCGGTGCTGATGATAATAACAATGACAATGACAGTTGACTCACGTTCAGACTGTTGACGACGGGCACAGGTGTGACCGGGGTCTGCACGGGCCCCATGCCCTCGAAGAAGGTGTACTCTGCCTTGTCGGTGCTGATGATGGTCCAGGAGGCGCCGTCGTTGATCATCTCCTTGCTTGTGTTATTGGGGCACGGCGTCGCCTGCAAAAAAAAACCCAACACAACGGTGGAGCCATGGTTAGCGTTAGTTCCTTCTTTTAAAAAAAAAAAAGATATAACAAGATGGCAATGCCATATAAATGTAGTCCCAGAGGACAGGCGAAAACAGGAGGAAAACATCGACACACACACAAAGGCACATACACACACACATACAACAGACACCCACAATTACCTGGAACTGGGTGATTCGTTCCTGGGAGAGACAGAGGTACATTCGCTCCGTGTCCTTGAGGTAGAACGAGCACTTACACACACACACACACACACATACAACACACACACAAACAGACTCCGACAATTACCTGGAACTGGATGATTCGTTCCTGGGAGAGACAGAGGTACATTCGCTCCGTGTCCTTGAAGTAGAACGAGCACTTACACACACACACACACACACACATACAACACACACACAAACAGACTCCGACAATTACCTGGAACTGGATGATTCGTTCCTGGGAGAGACAGAGGTACATTCGCTCCGTGTCCTTGAGGTAGAAGGAGCACTTGTGTAGCTGCGACACGGGGTCGTCCGCGTCCAGAGACGCCGTCTGTTTGTCCACTTTGCGGATGATCTACAGACGACGAAGGAAAGAAATGAACAAAGTTTTGACACGACGGAAAGCTGCATAGAGCTAGTATTGCCAGAAGCTAACATCATTAACAGGTGTTGTGCTGAGCAATGCAATTAATTAGATAAATGTTCAAGCTCAAGTTCAAGCATACTTTAATATTTCCAAAAGAGAAATACAACATAGCTGAAAGAACATGGATTAAACGTGTGAAACGAAATTATACCAACCAAATAATTATCATTAAAATTCATTACATCAACTTAGAAATGTGCACATTTAAAACACAGAGAGAGAGAGAGAGAGAGAGAGAGAGAGAGAGAGAGAGAGAGAGAGAGAGAGAGAGTGTGTGTCTGGGTGTGTGCGTGTGCATGTATGTGTGTGTTCTTCCAATTGGGGATGTTTATCCTGCCCCACGCCCAAAGTCTTCGTTTAGACTGCTATTGGCGCACAGGATGCATGCTTTGTGAGTTCGTGCCATCCATTCCACCGGCACACACGGCCTACTCGTTCCGAATAGTGGAATGGGCTTTAACGTGTGCGCAAGATTTTTGCACATGGGTTTTAGGTCTTATCTGAAGGGCCAGAGAGTGTGTGTATGCGTGTGTGTGTGTGCTACTGACCAGTCTAGGCAGGGCCATTCCGGTGACGGAGCAGACCAGTTTGACGGTGGAGCCGTAGTGAATGTAACCGTCCCTCACTGTGAACTCCTCAGACTCCCCTTCATTGTCGTCCACTGAAACACACAGAGGCACACGTCATGGCTTCATGGGTGCAACTCCCCAAAATGAAAAAAATCCCAGAAAGCCAAGGGTCCAGGGGCCGCCCAGGGCCCCGGCGGGGTACAGGGGCAGAGCCCCGTTGGGCGATTCAGGGGGGCAACGTAAGAGAGAGAGATAACGAGACAGACAGACAAGACAGTTCCAATGATGGACAAAGACAGTTTGAGTCCGATAAGCCTCGTAAAATGATTACATTGCCTTTGAAAACAATATGGCATCACCATGCTGCTTTCAAGATTCCCCGAGAGAGACTTCCAGGATAGAACCAAGTTCAAAACGCCCCAAATCGCTTGTGGTCGGTCGATGTTTTGTGTGTGGATGAATTAAAAACAAGTGAAGTTCACTTTCTGGTAAAATTAATTTTGCAAAGCCAGGCGCCCCTCTTTGAAGTAAATAAAGAGAGCGAGAAACATCGAGCCCACAGCGTCTGTCTTCAATTATGAGACTGCTGCACTCACTGTTACAGTTGCTGACAGGTGTATGGTGAAGCCCCCCCCCCCCCCCCCCCCCCTCAGTAGAACTGGCGTGGAAGTTGTTGTTCTCCACATGGAGGTGACATTATGATGATGATGATGATGATGATGATGATGATGACGACTACTCACACAGGTGTATGGTGAAGGCCCCCCACTGCGTAGAACTGGCGTGGAAGTTGTTGTTCTCCACATGGAGGTGACATTATGATGATGATGATGATGATGATGATGACGACCACAACTCACACACGGTGTATGGTGAAGGCCCCCCACTGCGTAGAACTGGCGTGGAAGTTGTTGTTCTCCACATGGAGGTGACATTATGATGATGATGATGATGATGATGATGATGACGACTACTCACACAGGTGTATGGTGAAGGCCCCCCACTGCGTAGAACTGGCGTGGAAGTTGTTGTTCTCCACATGGAGGTGACATATGATGATGATGATGATGATGATGATGATGAACGACTACTCACACAGGTGTATGGTGAAGGCCCCCCACTGCGTAGAACTGGCGTGGAAGTTGTTGTTCTCTACATGGAGGTATCGGGTGCTGACTGTCTGCGACCTCAGGCGATTGAACAGCGCCACTTTAGTGCCAGAGGCAATGCACACTGAAAAACACACCACAAAACGCACAACACGCTACAAAACACATGGTAGAAAGCACAGAGGTGGAAAAAATCATTGCACATTTCATGCAAAACTGAGTCTTGGCATCTTTGTCAGTCTGTTAATCCCTTCCCCCGTGGGGATACCGGGGGTCTTTCGTACAAATAGTTCCCCACCTTCTGGAAATTCTGTGCTTGTAACTTTCTCTAATTCTGTCACTCTCTTTGACTCTGCCTTTTCCCTTTGCTTACTGGTCATCTGCTATCTTTCTATCTTACTTGGTCCATTCTCCTGCCTTTTTTTTCTATAAATTCTTACAAAGATTTCTTCCGCCGAAGTCGGACATGCTGGGGCCTATTTCTTAGTTAGGCGCATAACGGCAGCATGACGCATCTACACTCATATGACAGGAAACTGAGCGAATGAAGAAGAAGACTACAGGGAAACCCATTTAGTACGAGTACGGTTTAAACGAGAGCCAGTTTGTTTTTTTCTTCAGGCTAGTGAAAATGTTTAAGTTACTCGCCCGGAGGTCTAGTGAATTTCTTAAAGTTTGGCCAGCCCTGATGGTAGTTTAGAAAACATACATAACACTGTGCAGGGAAAGAACAAAACAACGACCCAAAACAAAACCCACAATGCTTACTTCACAACATGCCGCAAAGCAATGGCTTGATTTGCTACACGCTCATATTCATAGGAGTTACTAAGCTAGCGCATTTCTTCTTCTTCTTCTGCGTTCCCAGGCCATATGGCCATAATGGGTAAGGTACATACATGTCCATTTTTCACTGGTCTCCCCGCTGCGTACAGCCGACACATTCCGATTTCGGAGCTTCTCAAAGGAGAAAAATTATTTGGAAGATTTTTTTTTTTAAAGGCAGGAGAATGGACCAATAAGTCAGAAAGGTAGTAGATGATAGAAAGCAAAGGGAAAAGGCAGAGTCAAAGAGAGTGGCAGATTTGAGGAAGTTACAAGCACAGAATTTCCAGAAGGTTGGGGAACTATTTTTACAAAACACCCCCCGGTACCCCCACGGGGAGTTAAGCTCATAGTGCGAAGACTTGATCTTTTAATTTAACCCCTTCCCTGCCCCGGTCCCCGTGTCTACTAGGGATGTGTGAAGTCATAACTTTTTATGTCATAGCCCCGCAATGATGGTTTTTGGTTTAGACAAGTCAGGAAAGATATATACTATCTCTAGACCATTTTCTTAGATTGAGTCTAACAGGTCTCTTTTGAATTTTATAATAAGAAAACTGATAATTTACCAGTTTTCCCTCTGGCAGTGAAGGGGTTAAAACTATTGTTTTCTATTTATTCATTTTAGTACTTTCTTCCTTCCTCCCTCCTCCCTCTCTTTCTTATCCCTCTATTCCCCCCCCCAACTCGCTTTCTTGTGGGGGGGGTTTCTATTCCTTAGGAGGGCTTGGAAATAACAACATTTGTTTGCTGCAAAAGACAGCTCCTTATCATTCCCTCTCTCTCCCGCTCTCTTTATCTCTCAGATTTACAATCAGTGTTTTTCAGGGATTTGCTTTTTTCTTAGAAGGCTTAAGGAAATAACTTAGATCTGTGTACTGCGAAAGACTGCACCATATCATGGCTCCCTCTCACTGTCTCTTCATCTCTCTCTCTTTCATTCACTCTCTTTATCTCTCAGATTTACAATCAGCGTTTTTCAGGGATTTGCTTTTTTCTTAGAAGGCTTAAGGAAATAACTTAGATCTGTGTACTGCGAAAGACTGCACCATATCATGGCTCCCTCTCACTGTACCTCTCTCTTTCACTCAATCAACCTTCTTGGAAATAACTTTGTTTGCTGCGAAAGACTGCACCATATCCTGGCTCCCTCTCACTGTACCTTTCTTTCACTCAATCAACCTTCTTGGAAATAACTTTGTTTGCTGCGAAAGACTGCACCATATCCTGGCTCCCTCTCACTGTACCTCTCTCTTTCACTCAATCAACCTTCTTGGAAATAACTTTGTTTGCTGCGAAAGACTGCACCATATCCTGGCTCCCTCTCACTGTACCTCTCTCTTTCACTCAATCAACCTTCTTGGAAATAACTTTGTTTGCTGCGAAAGACTGCACCATATCCTGGCTCCCTCTCACTGTACCTCTCTCTTTCACTCAATCAACCTTCTTGGAAATAACTTTGTTTGCTGCGAAAGACTGCACCATATCCTGGCTCCCTCTCACTGTACCTCTCTCTTTCACTCAATCAACCTTCTTGGAAATAACTTTGTTTGCTGCAAAAGACAGCGACATCCCGGCTCCCTCTCACTCAGACTTACAATCAGCGTTCATGGAAATAACTTAGATCTGTGTACTGCGACAGGCCGCAACATCCTGGCTCCCTGTCTCTGTATCTCTCTCTTTCACTCAGACTTACAATCAATGTTCTTGGAAATAACTTAGATCTGTTTGCTGCGAAAGACAGTGACATCCTGGCTCCCTCTCTCTCTCTCACTCAAACTTACAATCAACGTTCTTGGAAATAACTTTCTGTTTGCTGCAAAAGACAGCGACATCCCAGCTCCCTCTCACGACTTACAATCAGCGTTCTTGGAAATAACTTAGATCTGTTTGCTGTGAAATATAGCGACATCCTGGCTACCTCTCTCTGTATCTCTCTTTCACTCAGATTTAATATCAACGTTCTTGGAAATAACTTAGATCTGCTTGCTGTGAAAGACAGCGACATCCTGGTTACCTTTCTTTTTCTCTCTCTCTCTCTCTCTAACATAGGCTAATTAGTGTATTATATTGTATCATGGATCATGAGCGTATTTGCACCTGTGTGTTCGCACACACCACAAGAGACTATCACTATGTATGCATGTTTTGGCATAAATATAGGGTATACTGTATGTTTTTGTGTGTGCAAGTACGTGAATGAGCTGTTCATTTGAGCTTGAATTTTTTTCTTATGTTCTTACAATTTACTGTGAACATGCCTGTTATTTTCTATTCTTTTTATGCATTTTATACTTTCTTTTTGTTTTCCTTTTCTTTTCCCCCTCGAGGGCATGGTGTAAAGAAGCTTGAGCTTATCCGGTTACCCTCATTAAACATTTGTATTCGTAAACATTCGAATTCTCTTTCACTCTCACACTTACGATCGGCGTTTTTCAGGGACTGTTTTTTCTTGGAGGGCTTGGAGATGACCTTGATGCGCTTGCTTTGGAACACCCCGATGTCTTGGCTGCCCCCGTAGAACATCTTCACCGACAGCATGAAGTGCTTCCGCTTGTCTGTGTCCGAAATGAACAGCGTCTTGGCCGCGCAGTAGCTCTACGTAAAAAAATTTTAATAAAAAAAATCAGTTATTTTCTGTACAATTCAAATTGGGATAAACAATAAAGATCTGCTGTATTTTACGGGACTACAAGGCACACCTGATTATCAGGCGCACCCCACCAAATTTGACACAAAACTGAATTTTGTTATTATAGTTTCTTACTATATTATCAGTCACATTATAATAAGGTGCAGGGGTCTCAGTCTAGGAAAAAAGTATCGCCTTATAGTCCATAAAATATGATACATCTCCCCCCCCCCCCCCCCCCTCCACACAAGTTGTGACAACCCATCTTCACTGACAGCATGAAGAGCTTCGGCTTGCCCGTGTCCGGAACGAACAGCTTCTTGGTCGCGCAGTAGCTCTACACAAAAAAACCCAAACAAACAGTATTTTCTGCTCTATTCAGGTTGGGGTAACGATCTTCAATGGCTGCCCCCCACCCACCACCCACCCTAGAACACCTTCACTAACAGCATGAAATACACTTGTCTGTGTCTGAAACAAACAGCGTCTTGTCTAGTAGTGTGGCTCTACAACAAAAAGTATTCTCTAAAAATTCCGCAAAGAAGTATTTTAAAGATGCATCCACACTTGTGGTTTTGCATGCTATAATCAGAATTAACGATTTTGAGCAAAAGTTTAAAAAAAAGAGTGCTTGCGCTTTCCCCTGTCCAAAATGAACAGCATCTTGGCTGTACAGTAGGCCTAGCTCTACAAGAAGAAAAACAACAATCGACATTTGCATTTCCTTAAGCATGACAGCATGAAGTGCGTCCGCTTGTCTGCGTCTGAAATGAACAGTCTTAGACGCACAGTAATCTCTACAGCAAAAAATCATTAGTATTTTCTGCACTGAAATTCAAATTGGGATAAACTTTAAAGATCTACAATGCCCCCCCCCCCCCCCCCCCAAACCATTTTAATCGTGCTTATGAAGCGAACAGCGTCTTGGCCGCGCAGTAGCAGCACTGCATGGAATATTCAGGCATCAGAATGGTCTGAAGTCCAATGCTTTGAAAACCGCGCTACAAGGGCCGTCAAGGCCCCAGACAGTTGAGGAACAACACCAAAATCAGTTCCCAACATGACCCAAAACATTTAGTGCAGTGATAAATCAATTTAACCCTTTCGCCGCCAGCCATTTTTCAGCCAAAATATACCATTAAACTTAACTGAGTAAAGAAAGAAAAAATCTGCAATATTGTGAATGCCTCTGTGACATGCATAACATTAGACCTATCCTTACCTCCCAACATTACGAAAATAGGGTCTTCGGAAAACAAACCCTGATTTGATGCCTTTTACTTTTAGTGACATGGGTGTTAAAACATTGTGGTGCATAAATGCGACATCGACGGTGAAAGGGTTAAATGCTATCTAACAGGAAAAAAGGCAACACTCAAAATTAACCCTTTCGCCGCCGACGTCGCATTTCGGCACCAGACTGATTTAACACCCATGTCACTAAAAGGTGTGAAATTAGGATCCGTTATCCAACGACCTTATGTCGTTAACTTTGGGAGATAAGGAAAGAGGTCCTGTTTAATACATGTCATAGTGGGATTCACAGTGTTGCAGACACTAACTTTTCTTTACCCAGGTAAGTTTGACTGAAAGATTTTGCTGAAAAATGGCTGGCCGCGAAAGGGTTAAAGTCAAAACCTCTGACAGTAGAAGCCAATCAATCCTTTGTCAGAAAATTCTTAATCCTCAGAAATGTGCAAAATCCTCGTGACAATTCTGACAGCTGAATAAGCATAGCTTACCGACTATTGAGGGATCCGGGATAGCGTCATAATGTCACGTGATTTTTTGTTGGTAACGAAAGTCGGACGCCATTTTGGCTGGAGCGCTGTTTTGGTTCAGATTACAGAGGTGAGCGTCAGTGAGTTTCGACAAATCGTCACAATGGTAATAAACTGTGCAGTAGTTAAATGTTCAGGACTAAAAGCAAACATCAGAATTCAATGCGTTCCACCGCCAAGTATCTTAGCAACCCGAATAATCCAGCCATCATGGCCGACAGAGGTGACATTCTCATTTGCATACATGAACCCGGATCCCTCTATAAGGCGATACTTTCCCCCCCAGACTGTGACCCCTGCATCTTATAGTGTGACTGAAAAGATAATAAGAAAATAGAGCAACAAAATCTGAATTTAGCATTACATTTGGGGGAGTGCGCCTTATAATCAGGTGCGCCTTGTAGTCCGTAAAATATGTGACCCAGCACCACGAAAGGGACATTAAGTGTCAAACTGACCATTCTGAGGAAATTATACATTTGAAAACTTCAGACAATTCTCTTTCTAATGATACAAGAACCATTCTTGTATCTTTTTCCGTTCCAGAGTTATGAGCATTTAAAGTTAGTAGGGTGAGTCGGCCATTTTGAGAAAACGATCTAAAGTCTAGCCTAGCTGAAGAAAATGCATTAACCTACTCGTTTTAACCCTTTCGCCACCAGCCATTTTCCAGCCAAAATATACCATTAAACTTAACTGCATAGAGAAAAAAATTATCTGCAATATAAGGAATTGCTCTGTGACATGCATAACACTAGGCCTATCCTTACCTCTCAAAATTAAGAAAACTAGCGCAACGTCGAGTCCCTGTAATGCCTAGTAACGGTAACGCCAAGTACTGGTAACGCCGAGTACAGCAGATTTGAAGCGATTCGGTTAAGAAACGGCGGAGTCGTATAGCGCGCGCATTTCTGAACCGATTCGCTTCCGGGTTGGTACAAGGATAGTCACCGTCCCCGGTAAACGACCTGCCACATTCGAAGGCAATCGGTCCAGAAACACCGGAGATACGGGCGCCGAGAGGCCGGCGGATGCGCGTTTCGCGCATTTGCCGAACCGCGCAAATGACACGGCTGCCTCGGTTGCCGTTGCCATCGGCCCGTTAGGGCTCACAGCAAATTTGAAGCGAATCGGTCGAAAAACGGCGGAGTTATAAGGCCCGTTTCGTGTTTCAGACACACACACACACACACACACACAGACAGTTGGCTTTTTACTATATGATAGGGTCTTTGGATAACAAGCCCTGATTTGATGCCTTTTAGTGATATGGGTGTTGAACCATTGTGGTGCATTAATGCGACATTGGCGGTGAAAGGGTTAAACCATTGTGGTGCATTAATGCGACATTGGTGGTGAAAGGGTTAAAGCACTGTGGTGCATTAATGCGACATTGGTGGTGAAAGGGTTAAAGCACTGTGGTGCATTAATGCGACATTGGTGGTGAAAGGGTTAAACCACTGTGGTGCATAAATGCGACATTGGCGGTGAAAGGGTTAAAGCATTGTGGTGCATAAATGCGACATTGGTGGTGAAAGGGTTAAACCATTGTGGTGCATTAATGCGACATTGGCGGTGAAAGGGTTAAACCATTGTGGTGCATTAATGCGACATTGGTGGTGAAAGGGTTAAAGCACTGTGGTGCATTAATGCGACATTGGTGGTGAAAAGGTTAAACCATTGTGGTGCATAAATGCGACATTGGTGGTGAAAGGGTCAAAGCACTGTGGTGCATAAATGCGACATTGGCGGTGAAAGGGTTAAACCATTGTGGTGCATAAATGCGACATTGGCGGTGAAAGGGTCAAAGCACTGTGGTGCATAAATGCGACATTGGCGGTGAAAGGGTCAAAGCACTGTGGTGCATAAATGCGACATTGGCGGTGAAAGGGTCAAAGCACTGTGGTGCATAAATGCGACATTGGCGGTGAAAGGGTCAAAGCACTTAAAAGTCCATTTAGAGACCATATTAAAGATTGTCCTTTATAAATACGAACCATAAGATTAGATGTAAGAGAACACAGAAATACCCATAACTCAAAATTGACCAAAAATGAGATTTTCGACTTTCCAAGCGTGTTGTGAGAAACTAGCCCAGCGACTTAATGTCCCTTTCGTGGTGCTGGGTCACATATGGTAATAGTGTAATGGTGGCAAGAT
This sequence comes from Phymorhynchus buccinoides, assembly GCA_017654935.2. NCBI lineage: Eukaryota > Metazoa > Mollusca > Gastropoda > Neogastropoda > Raphitomidae > Phymorhynchus > Phymorhynchus buccinoides. The sequence goes on from CM065697.1 coordinate 44,632,777, forward strand.
CTCTTCTTTCCTTAGCTCTCATCGCAACGATTTTGAATTATTAAAAAAAACTCACAAATCACTCCAGCCATACACACAAACAAAACATACATAAACAAAAGGAGAAATGAAAGAAGATTACGGGTTTTTACTTCAGGTTTAAACATAGGGACGTGGTAGATCAGACTTTTTTTATATAGACTTTATATATATATATAAAAACCTCTACACCGATTGGTTTCCCCACAACTAACCACTACAAAAACAAAGTCAGAGGCAAAATTGTGGTCTAAGGGAGCGAAGCCAGTTTAGAAGTGACCAAGGTATGGTACGCACATATTTACTTCCCTTGAAGCAAATGCATCAAATTGACAGCTATCTATTCATTCCGGAACGACTTGAATGAGCAGGGCACCCAATCATCCTGCAAAACAAAGGGTCCCAGGGACTCCTTCACTTACAGCATAGAGGGTCCTAGAGGTGGGATAGAGGGTCCCAGTGGCATTGCGAATGCTAAAAATAATTTTTCTAGTGCATCCCTGGGACCCCCTGCACATTCTTTTAGAGGGTCCTTTAGTATTTTAGTACTTCATAGACCCCCAAAATGGGGGTCCCAGGGAGTCCTGAATAATAATAATAATAATGACAATTTAATGTAGCGCTTATTCTCCTTACTATGTCTAAGTGCTTCACAAAGAAGTTAAAAATTTGAGAAAAAAAAAAAAAAAGCAGCATCAAACTGACAGCTATCTATTGATTCCGGACACATATGGCCGGAACGACTTGACTGAGCTGATACCTTTCCCTCCATGTTGAGCTGAACCATCTCCTGGTCGGAGTTCCCGATGCCCATGAAGGCGCACACCTGGGACGTCTGCTCCGTGGCCCCCTCCTCCTGCATCAGCTGCTCCCTCTTCCTCTTCCACCCGCTGCCGAACAGGTAGATGCAGGGCGGCGGGCAGAAAAACCTGACAACAATACAGTGCAACCTCCCTTAGAAGACCTTCAAAAATCATCCAAAATGAGGTCTTATAAGGGAGGGGTCTTATAAGGGAGGTAATTTTGATGCTTACTCCCCCCGTGGGGATACCGGGGGGGGGGGTCTTTTGTACAAATAGTTCCCCCACCTTCTGGAAGTTCTGTGCTTGTAACTTCCTCTAATTCTGTCATTCTCTTTGACTCTGCCTTTTCCCTTTGCTTACTGTCATCTAGCTATCTTTCTGTCTCACCGGTTCATTCTCCTGCCTTTTTTCTATAAATTCTTACAAAGATTTCTTCAGCCGAAGTCGGACATGCTGGGCCTAACTATTTCTTAGTTAGGTGCATAACGGCAGCATGACGCATCTACGCTCATATCACAGGAAACTGTCTGAGCGAACGAAGAAGAAGAAGAAGATGCTTACAAAGAAGGAAATTGCCCTGGTGCTTTGCCCGTTGAAGGTTTAAGATTAAACCGAAATATCGCGATTTTATTAGTGTTCTTATATTTTTTATATTGACTTACAAAGAAGGGCAATGTCTCAGAGAAGTAGCACAGTGGAACATCCTGCAGTGTGCTGACTATGAACCTGTGGACTAGGTCTCCTTTACACGAACCATAACTCTTCTATTCATTATCGGATTGAGGTCCCTTGACTAACCCACCATCTGGATCTAACCGTTATACAGTGCAACCTCCTGCAGTGTGCTGACTATGAACCTGTGGACTAGGTCTCCTTTACACGAACCATAACTCTTCTATTCATTATTGGATTGAGCTCCCTTGACTAACCCACCATCTGGATCTAACCGTTATACAGTGCAACCTCCCTTATAAGATCTCCCGTCATAAGACTCCCTCCCACATAAGACCTACTTCTCTGAGACATTGCCCTTCTTTGTAAGTATTAAAATTATCTCCCTTATAAGACCCCTCCCTTATAAGACCTCATTTTGGATGGGTCTTATAAGGGAGGTTCCACTGTACTTAGCAACCAGCAAGCAAACGTTACACCTCCCTTATATAAGACCTTAAAAAATCATCAAAAATGAGGTCTTATAAGGGAGGTGTCTTAAAGGGAGGTAATTTTAATACTTACAAAGAAAGGCAAAACAGAAAAAGTTACAAGAATGGTTCTTATATCATTTGAAAGAGAATTGTCTGAAGTTTCCAACTGTATCATTTTCTCAGAATTGTCATTTTGACACTTAATGTCCCTTTTGTGGTGCTGGGTCACATTATGGTGGTGGGCAGTAATGAGCAATCATCCTCATAACGATAATAAAGATAGTTTTTGCAAAAACTTCATCATTAACTCTTTTAGCGCCATGTATATTTTGACGTTCTTGATTGTCCGTTGCATCTCAACCAACAAGAGGGAAGCAACCATTTTTTGTTTGTGTGCGTGCATTGCTCCCTTTCACAGCCAATGTCGCATCTTTGCACCACACTGATTTAACACTCATGTCACTAAAAGGCATCAAACCAGGGTCTGTTATCCAAAGACCCTATTTTTGGAGGTAAGGATGGGCCTTACTTTATACATATCACAGAGAAATTTCCAATATTGCAGATGGTTTTTTCTCTCTACCCAGGTAAGAGTAATGGAAACATGTTGCTGAAAAATGGCTGGCGGCGAAAGGGTTAACAGCAGAATAAGTGACAAAAGCTCTAAAAACAGACAAACATATCATATGATATGGCAAGGTGCTTGGCAGTGAATGTCTTTGCATTTGGTGGGAGTGTGTAGTTATATCTTGGGCGAATGCATCTGTCCATGGATGCTAAAAGAGTTAAAACATCAGGGTCAATTCTGCCAATTGTCACTGTGATCGATGCAGCGGCTTAGGCTGTCGCACTTGGTACACAATTTCTGGTAAATGTTAAGATCAGCTCCCTCCGCTGTTCCATGGTGAAGTTGGCTAATCAGTTTAATGGAAAAGGTAAATCGGAGGGAGCTGATTGGTCCTAACCCTAAGCCTTCACCCTGGAACAGCGGAGGGAGCTGATCTTAACATTAGCCAAATTTCTTGATCATACAATGACACTCAAACACACACACACACACACACACACACACAGAGGACCGCACACTCTCTTCTTTCCAGTTGCAATATACCGTATTTTTTCAGACTGTAAGGAGCACCTGATTATAAGGCACACCCCCCAAATGAAAGTGATAATTATTTGGTTGGTGTAGTTTTGTTTCACACGTTTGATTAATGTTCTTTCAGTTATGTTGTATCTCTGTCATGTTGTTGCACCTAACCTGAATTTCTCTTTGGGAGATATTAAAGCATACTTGAACTTGAACTTGGTATATTACAGAAAATGGAGATTCTGTTATTACACTTTCCTACTACTTTCAGAGCTGATTCTAGGATTTTGAAAAAGGGGGGGCATCCCCCCCCCCCCCCCCCCCCTATGATTGAAAAAAGGGGGGCAGGTCCCCCCCCCTAAGAATGAAAAAAGGGGGGATTGGTGGCAGGTCCACTGGATACAAGGGAAAACGGCTTTAAACACACTTTGCACTGCATTCCGCCACTCTCCATCTTGGACAGCCATGGCCACTTCTTCAGCCAGTCGTCTTGGAACCGGTGTTCCCTTGCACTGGCGCTGTTATCAGGCTGCTTCTCCGAGTTTTTGGATGTAGTCGCCGTTTCTTCAAGCTCTTCTCCACACTGACTCATCATGTGGCACAGACTGCTTTTTTTTCACTTTGCCTCCGCGAAAGTCAAAATCAAGGAGCGTGGCTACGCCCTTCATTTTGGAAGAAATCCAATATGGCGGCTTAAACTCTCGCAAGTTCTCGTCAGTATTCGAGATGAATGAGATGAACGCGATTGATTGGTTGATTTACACTAACAATTGCAAAGAACCAATGAAATATCAAGAAATCATTCACTCCAGTTTGTGTAGCCTAGACAACAGGTTTTGCAGACGACGAACGCCATGCCCGCAGCGATCGGTGAAAATAGCGGGCAGTTCTTCAAATGTGCATTAAGACTCGATTATCGCAGGAAGGAACAGATTTTCGGGGGATTGTACCAATCCCGCGCTCTAGAATCAGCTGACTTTGCTACTTCTACAGTGGAACATCCCTTATAAGGCCTCCCATTACAAGACATCAAATGTTGATGTCAGTCCATGGTGGTTGTTCCGAAATATTACAGCAGGCAAAATACAATGGGCGTTGGGGGGGTTTATCGCTCAACCCACATAAGACCTACTTCTCTGAGACATTGCCCTTCTTGGTAAGTATTAAAATTACCTCCCTTATAAGACCTCATTTTGGATGATATTTTTAAGGTCTTATAAGGGAGGTTCCACACAAGGCTCTCAGTCTGGTAAAAAGTATCGCCTTATACAGTGGAACCTCCCTTTCAAGACTCCCTCCCATTAAGACCTACCTCTCTGAGACATTACCATTCTTTGCATTAAAATTACCTCCCTTATAAATATAAGACCCATCCCTTATAAGACCTCATTTTGGATATTTTTAAGGTCTTATAAGGGAGGTTCCACACAACAAGGCGCATGGCTCTCAGTCTGGGGAAAAAAGTATCGCCTTGTAGTCAGTACATTCAAAAATCATCCAAAATGAGGTCTTACAAGGGAGGGGTCTTATAAGGGAGGTGATTTTAACACTTACAAAGAAGGACAATGTCTCGGAGAAATAGGTCTTATATATTCAATTAATTATTAAATACTTGTAGCGGTGCCATAGCCGATGAGGTTTAACCGAGGCGTGGTTACCGCTACACCTATCTGTATTAATACAAAATCGGGACTTTACTGGTTTCGTACTGCCTCCGGGCATTGCCTCCAGTATTGTTCCCACCATATTTGTATTTACAAATGTCCCATGTGTGTCTGATTCGGACCAAGAGGACGTGAAGCACCATTTTCGTCTTATATGGGAGGGAGTCTTATAAGGGAGGTGATTTTAACACTTACAAAGAAGGACAATGTATCAGAGAAATAGGTCTTATATGGGAGGGAGTCTTATAAGAGAGGTTCCACTGTACTTTGGCTCTCAAAGAACTGAACCTACAATAATACAGACCTGTCTACCCCTATTTTGCAAAGTTGTAATTTCTGAAACAAAAAAAACGTAATTTTGAGGGGGAAAAACTGTAATCCAACGCGTGACCAATGAACGTCGATATCCTACTGACCTGAGTGTGCAATACTAATGTCCGTCGAGCAGTAGACACAGAACACATGTATGCTCATCACCTAGTACTGAACGACGTATTCCTGGAATTTTGAGATAACTTTCCCAGAATTTCTGTGCCACTTTTGATGTCTTTTCTTTTGATTTCCGACCAGAAGCTTCGGAATGCACTCGCTTGGACGCCATTTTGGAACAGAAAAGGAAATGGCGCAAAATGACTTTTCACCGCATCGTTTCAAAAGCTTCGCTTACCGACGCAACTGTAGTGAGGTTTTTTTAATATTTAGGATTCCCCCCCCCCCCCGTAATTTTTTTCTAAGCCGTAATTTGCCTCCCCCCGTAAAAATTACGGCAAAATTGGGATGGTATACAGGTCTGAATAATACATCCTTCCACCAACGCACTCCCATCTGTTATCACTCCACTGACCTCTTCTCGTTGCCGTAGGACTTCTGAGCCACTTTGGCGTGCAATATCACAAGGACTTGGTCACCACGGTCACGTAGATACCTCTTCATTGCCTCCCTGGAATAAGCAACCATCTTAATGTTGTTGTTGTTTTTTAATGACTTTTTTTGGGTGGTGAATTACAGGGCTCCCAAATGTCCTGCAAAACAAGGGGTCACAGGGGCTCCTTTAATTACAGTACAGAGGGTCCTAGAGGCGGGATAGAGGGTCCATAGGCATTGCGAATCCTAAAAAGAATTGTTCTAGTGTATCCCTGGGACCGCCTACACATTCTTTTAAAGGGTCCTCTAGAATTCTAACACTTCATAGACCCCTAAATGGGGGTCCCTGGGAGCCCCGAGTGAAACCAATAGGGCGTTTGCCATGAGTGTTCGTTCTCTATACTAGACTACTAATTTGCCCAAGCTCGTTCTGCCCGAGTTGCGCTGACCTCTCTAATTCAACTCTCTAAATTCAACTCAGTGAAATTCAAGGTCACCGGCGCGTGGCAAATGCTCTATTCACAGAAAGGGTATCAATCAATCATGACAGGATTTATTTATTTTTTCCCATTATAGTCCCGTTAACAGCTACGGTCATCTCAGGACTGTCACCGCGTAAAGTTCGACCACTTAGTACAAAACACTCATCAATATATCTTACCAACGTTCAACAACATGTAAACAACAAAACATACAGTACAATTCATAACATGACACCTCCATCATTGCACCCTATAGCACATAAGTCCACACAGTGCTGGAAACGTTGAGCCACTCTACTCTATTTATCGGATCCAGGTTAAAAAAACAGTAAAAAAGGATAACAAATACATACTAGTAAGCTAAAATATATAAAAAAGGCTATATTATAAGCAAATATGCACTGCAGAATGGACAACAGGTGCCCACTCAAGTGCGCAAGCATCACGTGTGGACGCCAGTGTACAATAAAAACAACAACTGGCATGTCATAAATTGTAAAAAGGAAAAACGTGGAAGAGATTTATAGAAAAAATGCAGGTGAATGGACCAATAAGGCAGAAAAAAAGTAGACGCCAGAAAGCAAAAAGAAGAGAAAAGGCAGAGTCAAAGAGAGTGATAGAGTAGGGGAAGTTCGCCGATACATATTTATTCAATAATAAAATAACATCTTTTCTATTCTTTCTCCACGGTGCAACTCCCCCCAAATGAAAAAACCACCTGAAACTAGTGAAAGGCAAGGGACAAAAACAAAACTGAAATCCTTCTACAGGAAAAAGTTGCACCCACGTTTCTCATTCTCTCACTCACACACACACACACACACACACACACACACACACACACACACACACGCAAATCCACCCACCCACCCACACATTCATGCACGCGAGTGTGCGCACACATGCATGCACACACACACGCAAGTACTGTAAGCACACACATGCCTTGGATATAAAAGCATAAAGAAAACAAAATGGGGGAACCAAGATTTTGCTGAACACATTTAGATCTAGCTCGGAGCAATCATTAATCTATAAACTATTGAAAACATGAGAAGGGGACGGGGTGGGGTGGGTGACTTAGAAAGAAGAGGCTTACCTAAACATATTGCTAGATTATCAATGTTAAATATAATTAACCCCATGACTGCCATAACGTATCACGTACGTGCTTGACGACGTCATCAGATAAAAGGGAATTACTCTGGTATGTTGCTTTTTGTTTTAACAGTCAAGAGGGTTATATCCCCAGAGCGCTTTGCCGGATTGGCTTAAAATTATCATTGGTTTTTAGTCCGTCACCGACGGACTATTGCGATGGGCTGGTTTGTATTTTTTTTTTTTTTCCTGTCTGTCCCAAGGATATCTCCCGAACCGCTTGACCGAATCGCGTCAAATTTTGTGTGAAGGTGTGCCTCCTTAATAGGAAGAGATCGGCACAAACCATTTTGCCGTCGTGACCTTGAGCTTGACGTACGACCTTGAAAACCAAAAATCTATTTTTAGCCATATCTCGGGCACCGATCAACATAGGATGTTGAAACTTGGTATGAAGGTGGTTTGGCTTATGCCCGTTCTGATGATGGCATACCGATCAAGGTCAAGGTCAAGGTCAAAAAGATCGCTGGAGCCTGAAAATCGGAGGGTCATTTTTTTCTCCTTCTGTCTGTCCCAAAAATATCTTTCGAACGGGTTGACAGAATCACGTCAAATGTTGTGTGCTGGTGTGTCACCATGAGAGGAAGGCATCCGCGCAAACCATTTTGCCGTCGTGACCTTGACCTTGACCGCTCTCCCGAACAAGGGCGTCGCCGAGCGGCAGACATGTCCGTCACCAGCAATGCCACGCACTTGCGACACGCCGTAGCATAATTATCCGTCACCGTAGGTGATCGGACTTTGCAGTTGTCTGGTTTGTATTTTTTTTTTTGTCCGTCACCATAGGTGATCGGACTTTGTGGTCGTCTGGTTTGTATTTGTCCGTCAAAATAGGTGATCGGACTTTGCATGGGTTGGTTTGTATTTAGTCCGTCACCGACGGACTATTGCGATGGGCTGGTTTTTTTTTTTTTTTGTTTTTTTGTTTTTCTGTCTGTCCCAAGGATATCTCCCGAACCACTTGACCGAATCGCGTCAAATTTTGTCGGCTGGTGTGTCACCATGAGAGGAACGCATCCGCGCAAAATGTTTCGCCGTCGTGACCTTGACCTTGGCTTACGACCTTGAAAACCGAAAATCTTTAAGGGGCCATAACTCCCACACCGTTCGTGTTAGAGTCTTCGAATTTGGCATGTAGGTACTTTGGCTTATGCCTGTTCTGATGGTGGCATACCGATCAAGGTCAACGTCACGGTCCGGGAGATTGGTAGGCCTTGAATGTGGTAGGGGTCTACAAACTGGGTTTTAAGCTTTATTTTCCACATTTGTGCTTGACAGAAGCGCTTCAGATTGTATGTGGTACTGTATACCCTAGAGTAGAAAACATCCCAGCATAAATTATCGCCATGCTGACCTTGGCCTTGAAGTTTGACCTTGAAAACCGAAATTTCCTTCTTTGCGCTATGTATTTCTTCTTCAAGCTGTATCTCGTGAACTAGAAGACAGAATCCCTTGCAATTTTGTGTCAGGATGTGACACTCGACGGGGTGTCGCAAGTGCGTGGCATTGCTGGTGACGGACATGTCTGCCGCCCGGCGACGCCCTTGTTTTTTCATGCCATGATCTTTTTTTAAAGTTTATTTAATTTTCTCTGGCAGTCAAGGGGTTAAAAAAAACTTAAGAAATGAAACTCACCTTGTTAATTTCTTCTCTTGATAAAGCCTGAATATAAAAAACAAAAAAAACAAAAAAACCAAAAACAAATTGTGAATAAACATACACAAGAAAACAGACAGCTATACACGCACACACATGTACACACACACACGAATACATATGCACACACAAGTACATGAACACACAAGTACACACAGTCATAAGACACAATCATTCACACACATACATGTGGACAGATGAGCCAATGTATGGGTTTTGCATACACACACATGTACGTGAAAGCGCATTCAGATCTTTTACATGTGCAGTCACAGACTCAGACACATAAAATCACAAACACACACATTCAAATACATTGATATACACATGCACAATTGCAAATTTTCTCTTTCTCATTCTCAGTGTCACACACATACAACCGCCCGCCCTCCCCCCCCCCCCCCCCCCCCCCCCCCCCCCCTCCCAAAAAAAAGAGAAAGATGTACACACATGCACAGGCAGAAACTCTCTCCCTCTCTCACACTTGCACACACATTTATGCGCACACACACATATATACACAAACACCACGCACACACATCAAACACGCACGCACACACATGCGCGCATACACACACACAGTAAACACGCACACGCACACACACACACACACACACACACATCAAACAGACACACATCTTACACACACTCTGTCTTACTCTCTATCTCTCACTCACTCTCTCTCTCTCTCCTCGAAAGCCACTCACTCGCTGTGTGCCACGTCGTACTCGCTGGTGGGTCTCAACCCACCCAACCCCACCTGCTCAAACTCCGACAAGTGCCGGGTGGGCGGGGAAGGGGTGGGCAAAGGGCTGGGGGGAGCCTGCATGGCGTGGGGCGGGGCCATGGTCCCCGCCGCAGTGGTCCCCCCCAGACCCAGGGGGTTGCCATTGGCACCCCCCGTCGGCATGGCGACCAGCTCCCCGTTGACCTTGTCTGGCGGGGTCAGGGACCCGTGCATCAGGTGACTGGGAGGGCCCGCGTCTGAAAAAGTGAGACTTCCCGTTTGGATCAATTTGCATGGTCATGGGGCTTCATATGCTTGCAAGGGAGATAATCTTAGGACTGACTTGACCACCATGCCACCTTTTTTTTTTTTAACCACCATGCCACCTAGTGACTAGTCAGGTGCAGAGAATTTTCTGTGATACTGCTAGTTCCTGACAGGCAAGGGCGATAATCTTAAGTAGGTGGCGTTCGCATCCCAGTGCACGAGAGAGGGGCAGATAATTTTTCAGCATACAGCCTCATTAATATCAGAGTTTCAGATTGTTAGCGGGCCCGGGTCATCGACCCGTATTGACCAACGGTGATTTGACCCCTCATTCTCTGTGCAGTCAGGGGGTCATCTGACCCATGAAGCCTGCAATAACATTTAATTTCAATACTTCAATGGCACATAGCTGGCCCATTTACGCTGTGGACGTTGGCCCATCCTTTTCTGTAACCAGGAGTCACATGACCCATGAAGTTCAAAAAACAATCTGGAGCTCTGTAGTTTGTATTTTTACTCATTCTTAAAGTTGCTAGAGTAGAAAGGAGGGGGGGGGGGGGGGGGGGGGGGGTGTTGCGTTCTCCTTAAAATGACGCAAACTGAACGAAAGTGCTCAAACTTCAAGGCTGAGGTGCTGGCTCTCCAGACAGCAGTGGAATACATCAAGGACAACAGGCCTACCAAGCCTGTAGTTTTGACAGACTCCAAGGCAGCTCTTCAGTCACTGACTTCTGATGCCCCAGACCGGGAAATACAGAAGTTACAGAAGAACCTGTCCCCTGTTGGCGATGCGGAGGGAGCAGATCTGGCCGCAGGAGGTGCCAACCGCCAGCAAGCTGTGGGGAACGGCAGAAGACCTGCGCCACACTGTCCAGTTTACGACCTCATGTGGACTGAGACCTTAGCACTGCCAGATTGATCGCAAGAGAGAGAGAGAGACGCAAACAATGACGCAAGCATGACGGATCTCTACTATTTCAAGGTAGGGTACACGCATACCCCACCAACACGCATACCTGTTTCTTCTACTCTAGCTCTTTCAAAAGAAGACTGAAAAACTTTACTTGCACAAGGGTTGAGATTTTTTTTAGAAGTAGTAGTAGTAGTAATTAGGGCCAGAAGTGGGCCTCGCGGCCCTTTTACGCCCTTTCCTTTTAGACCAAGCCTATTCTTCCAATCTGTCCTCGGGACGGAAACAAGACCAAAGCAACACAATCAGGCAACAAATAAGGGCATACATAATAATGATGCAAGGCATTAACCCTTTCGCCGCCAGCCATTTTTCAGCAAAAATAAACAACCGTTATAGTTAAAATTAACTGGGTGGAGAAAAACATTTATCTGCAATATTGAGAATTCCTCTGTGACATGTACAACATTAGGCCTATCCTTATCTCCCAAAATTAAGAAAATAGGGTTTTTGGATAACAGGCCCTGATTTGATCCTTTTTAGTAACATGGGTGTTAAACCATTGTGGTGCATAAATGCGACATTGGCGGTGAAAGGGTTCAAATAAACAGTCAGAGCAGAATGAAATGAAAGAGAAAAAAATTAAGACAATTTATATTATAAAATTGGGCAGAGAAAAAAATCCGATTAAGTCAAAATGGAAAGGTCTGACATTTTATTTTGAGACAGCCCCTATTTTGAGATAATAATAATTTTTAAAAAAGTTTTGTTATGAGAAGGATCAATTTAGGACCAACAAATTATTGTGAATTATTCTTGTTTTTTTTATACCCGTTTTGGAGTTACCTGGTTTCCACTGATTGTTCGTGCACAATGGAAGTTTTGGAAAGCAAGCCATTGAGTTAAAACTCACATCAAATAGTTTCAATACCTGCAATCTCATGCATCCGCATGATATTTTGTTTTGCCAGATGATACCCGTAGTTAAGCACCGTATTTTTCGGACTATAAGGCGAAACTTTTTCCCCCCAGAGCGAGACAGGCCCTTGCGCCTTATAACGTGACTACTAATATAGTAAGCAGGGCTCCCAATCGTCCTGCAAAACAAGGGGTCCCAGGGACTCCTTCACTTACAGTATAGAGGGTCCTAGAGGCGGGATAGAGGGTCCCAGTGGCATTGCGAATGCTAAAAAGAAATTTTATAGTGCATCCCTGGGACCCCATGCACATTCTTTTGGAGGGTCCTGTAGAATTTTAGTGCTTCATAGACATGACCCTAGGAGGTCCCTAGGAGCCCTGGTAAGAAAATATAATAACAAAATCTGAAATTTGAGTAAACTTTTGGGGGTGCGCCTTATATTAATAGTCCAAAAAATGTGGTACTTTATTAATTTTTAAGACGCATATGATTACATTAACGTTTTACCGAGAGAGTAAGACGGCATGTGAAAATAGTCCCAGAAGGAGAAACTTGCCGCATCCATACTCATGTTTGAAGACACTGTTTGGAACAGTCCTTGAGAAACTTAATATTTATTATTGACAATGACTTGTCATACACCTCGATGAATTCAGCAGAAAAACACAAAATGCCAAAGGAGACGGCAAAGGCTGCATCACAAAAGAGCCAAAATACGATTAACGGGATAGAGAACACGTGGCTGAAATAATTTGGATCCTCGTGGAAAAAAATCTGACTTAAAAGTTAAACAATATATAGCATCGATGGCGTCCATGACATGACATTCAGAGGGCTACAACAAGGACCGTTGTTCAAAAACGTCCTGTAACAATTTTGAAGACAAACCACACCACGCCATCATAAAAACGCCTTCACAACAATTCTCTAAGACTAAGAGTAAGAGAAGATAATAACACATTTTTTTGTTGTTGTTGAAAACCAACAACACAGTTTATTCTTTTCTTACTAACACATCACTCATAACAGAATTGAAAGAGTCTGATTTTTGGCAGTGGCACACAGTTCCTAAAGTTTGTTTTTCTTTTGATCTGATTTAGTAAAAAGTCTTGGATTCCAGGAGAGCTCTCCAGCCCAAACCGAGTTCTAGTCAGCACCACTCCAGATACACAGAGTGGCAGGCAAGACCTTTGCCCCGTCGTCCATTGTCTGAGCTGCAAACGGCAGGCAGTGATTTCCTCTACCAGTGCATACAGGGAGAGAGGACAGCTTCGGTCAACACGCCACCTCCTCCTCTCCCACCAGCAAACACTGGCAGAGATTTTCAAAGTGGGAACCCCACCATCTGACGTTCTGTGGCGCCACTTTGTTGTCGCTGTCGATCGATGCTGCCACCGTACAGCGTAATAAAGCAATGAAGACTGCGATGGACTTCTTCTTCTTCTTCTGCTTTCCCAGGCCGTATGGCCATAATGGGTAAGGTACGAATATGTCCGGTTTTCAGTTTTCACTCCCCGCTGCGCACAGCCGACACATTTCGATTTCGGAGGAGCTCAAAGGAGAAAAAATATTTGGAAGATGTTTTGGAAAAAAAGGCAGGAGAATGGACCAATAAGTCAGCAAGATAGTAGATGATAGTTCTAAGCAAAGGGATAAGGCAAAGTCAAAGAGAGTGGCAGGTTAGACTTAGAGGAAGTTACAAGCACAGAACTTCCAGAAGGTGGGGGAACTATTTTTTATGAAAGACAACCCCCCTCCCCCTGGTGTCCCCACTGGGAGACGGCGATTGACAAAGGGGTTCGGTTGTCAGTTGATGGCAGCAGAGTGACTGTTGTTCTGGGTTTGTTGGTCATTGATTCATGGTTGGCCACAGCTTTTCATAGGTCTACCAAATTGTCACACCAAAGATGGATTCATTTGGACAGTAATCCCAACAACCTATAGTGCACAGCAAATAACTGCATTTCATAGATTTTAACCCTTTCACCGCCAGCCATATTTCAGCCAAACATTTCCATTAAGTTTACTTGGGTAGAGAACAAAATCCAACTGCAGTATTGGGGGATTCTTCTCTGACATAATTATATAAGGTCTATCCTTACTTCCCAAAACTAAGACAATAGGGTCTTTGGGTAATAGACCCCAATTTGATGCCTTTTTAGTGACATAGGTGTTACATCACTGTGGTGTTAAAATGCGACTTTGGCGGTGAAAGGGTTAAAGCAATATATTTTTTTTTCTAGACTGAGACCCCTGCATCTCATAATAAGAATAAGAATATAGTAATAAACTATTCTAACAAAGAATGAAATAGTGAGGCCAAGAGAGGAGATCGCGAAATTGAACAAAGGGTAAATACTCTCTTTTTCTAATTAACTCCCCTCCACCAAAGTTGATTACGATACCAATTCACCTAGCAGTGCGTGGGTCAGAACCAAAGTGAGACAAACAAAGCATCATTCTCAAAAAAGAATGTGCCAAGTTCGCCTTTATGACCCTCCACCCACACAGTACAAAATCAGAATTATGTGCAAAACTTAGTGAAGGGGGGGGGGGGGGGGGGGGGGGGGGCATGCCTTTCAATACGATGCGCCTTAAAAGTGTTAAAGCCAACATTATTACAGGGAATTAAATCCTTTTCCAGGTTGCATATCTGAAATGATTCTGGTGGTCAGAATACGAATTATATTTTGGATGATTTTGTTCCGGTTTTTCTTATTTGAAATATTCTGTTATTACGTTTTGTTCTTGGCATTGAAAATGACGCTTTCCCCCATGTCATTAGCACTTTACGTTGATGACATTAAATGGTCAAAGTGTCAAGTGTCATTTTCAGGCTGTATAGGTACACATAATAAATGTTAAAATCAACCAAATCCAACTTTATTGGGGAACCATTTTCTGCAGCTGGAATCAAATATTCGCTGAGAAATCATTGTTTATTGTATGTTAAATGTTCAAACTTGATTGAGGAATGATAACTTCATTGAGAAATCATTGTTTATTGTATGTTCAATGTTCAAACTTCAATGAGGAATGATAACTTCATTGAGAAATCATTGTTTATTGTATGTTCAATGTTCAAACTTCAATGAGGAATGATAACTTCATTGAGAATTCATTGTTTACTGTATGTTAAATGTTCAAACCTGATTGAGGAATGATAACTTCATTGAGAAACCATTGTTTACTGTATGTTAAATGTTCAAACTTGATTGAGGAATGATAACTTCATTGAGAAATCATTGTTTATTGTATGTTAAATGTTCAAACTTGATTGAGGAATGATAACTTCATTGAGAAATCATTGTTTACTGTATATTAAATGTTCAAACTTGATTGAGGAATGATAACTTCATTGAGAAATCATTGTTTACTGTATGTTAAATGTTCAAGCTTGATTAAGGAATGATAACTTTATTGAGAAATCATTGGGTTTACTGTATGTTAAATGTTCAAACTTGATTGAGGAATGATAACTTTATTGAGAAATCATTGTTTACTGTATATTAAATGTTCAAACTTGATTGAGGAATGATAACTTCATTGAGAAATCATTGTTTACTGTATCATACTCATAGGCCGTTGGGGATAAATGCTCCCTCAAAGGCCAATGCTAATTTTGGCTGTACAGTCAAACCTTTTTAAGACTTCCAAAAAGTCAGGAAAAAAGTCTTAAATTGGAGGGGGTCTTATAATGGAGGTAATTTTTACAGGAAGAGTTCAGCATCCGTTCCAAAAAAAATCGGTCTTAAATGAGAGGAGGTCTTATAACGGAGGGTCTCATAACAGAGGTTTGACTGTATCATTTTTCACTTATTTTCTCTCTCCAAAAATCAATCAAAAGAAAAATGAAGACAATGTAATTGTAACTTTTATTAGTGCATAGAGCATGCTCTGAATCCTTTAACGTGAACTTGATTTTTGATTTACAGGCTCAGTAGTAACTCTTTTTTTTACTTTATTTTTTATTTTTTACTCTAACAACATTTAAAAAAGAAGTTTAAAGTTACTGAACTCGTCAACAAATTTAAATCTAGCATTTTTTTTTAAAAACCCACAAAAACCCACATCAACAACAACAACA